>JAHFWI010000037.1:11200000-11677500 GCA_028554975.1 Himalopsyche kuldschensis
TTATTAAATTATAATTATTTTGATGATTTATTGATTCCAATGAATAATTTTTAAATAAATCTCTTTGCCAAAAATCTCATTTTTTATTTTTTATATGCTGCATCGTTTTTCTACACGACAGAAAAACAAGAAGGCTAGCGGGTGAAAACATTCAGCCGGCCCCTACTATGGAGTGAAAATAACTTGTCGACTCGACTTATCGACGTGTTTGTCCTCACTCGCACAGGCCCAAGGCAGTATTTTCAAACGTATCGGTCGCAAACAATGTTGTTGTTTTTGTAACGGATTCACGAATTAAGCTTTAAACCCAGAAAAATCGTTAGCCGAAAAATAATCGCGTGCGAATGTTCCGTTTTTCAAATTTTCTTGTTAAAAACATTACGGCGGACAATCGACCACTTCCGTGATGTGGAATATAAATTACTGAATTAGAATCAGACTCAGTGTAGTTTTTTTTTTCACTGTATTTCACGAATAACTAACGAAACTTACTGATTATAGATAATCGTTTTCAATTATAATACTTGTACCAATTTCACAAAACAAGCCGAATTATAAATCAGTTTGTCTTTTTTAACGTTGCGGCAGTTTATGTTCTAAGCAAGCATTTAATCTTACGAGGATTTTTAAACATAACCTCGGTCGTTAGATTAAGGTTTAAATAAATCATTAACTTGAGCTCGTGGACACCTTTGCAATCAGAGAACACGGCGTTGACCCACTCGACTATAGGTCCAATAAATTTTGAAAAAGATTCATAGATTTTTTCTTTAAGACATGTGTGATATTTTGAAATTATCTCCAACTCTTCAGATGCTATAAACGGGGCTTCACGACAAACTTACTCCTAGCCATATTTTAACCGGACTTTTATTTTCTTACTCTCTTTAAGAAAAATAGGTGATCGTAAAGCTAGCCATCAGCGAAGGTGTTTTCGTAAGAAGTAAATAATATGCTTTGATATGGAAACAGAGATGGTGAAAAAAACATTGATTATAGTCATAAAATATGTGACAAAGTGAGCACTTAAATTTTTTGTGTGCCGAATAGCAACATTTATAAGCAATGGTCTGATCCTCCTTTAGTTTTGATGAGCCTTATGAAATATTTTATGTTAAATATGATGAAATATTTATATTTAATTATTTTCTGATGTTCAGAATAAGACTGTACAATAATAATAAGAGATTGAAGCTTTAATTTTGTCAAAATTCAATTAACCACATAAGCCAACTAGTCAACCCTCAAAGGAGTTGAAGATTCCTGCCCCTAGGGAATAAATACGGACAAGAAGGGGTTGAAGGCATATTCTGCGACCACTGGGCTATAAATTGCAGGGCTAAGGACCAGAAAATCAACGCACAAAAGGCTTAAACAGCCACTCGCAACAAACGGATTAGGATCCAAGAAATAAAAACAATTTCATACTGCCCAATATAGGGTAGAATGGACAGTTTATTTGGTAATGTGATGCCTTTTAGGTTTACTTGAAGTACACCAAACTTTATTTTATATTTTTTTTATTCAATTTTATATCAAAAGTAGTTTAAATATGACATTTCGATAAGATTCCATTTGAGTATAGGGTATTTTCCGTTTTTTTATTCAAAATAAATGCAATATAAATGTTTAAGGTAGTAATGTTGTTTTTCTAGCCTCAGAAATAACTGAATGAATCTGGTAATTAAACAATGGAAACTTTAATTTCGATAAATTCAGTTTCATTTCTTTGAAAATTTTGTAACTTACTTATTAGATTTAGACTATTTAGAGTTTAACTAGTAGATGTGACGTATCTTCTGCCTCTTGTATTTAAGGTATTAAGTATCTTTAATCATTGAGCTATTGTTTAAAAAATTGAGTGATAATAAAAAAGTATTATGACTGTGTTGTTGTCCATTTAAAATACATAAAAACATAAGTTTGTGTAAAACTGGTTGAGAAAATAGAATGATTAATATTATTAAATTTTATTCAGATCATACCTAATTTATTTTGCTTACAATATCAGTTTGATATCTTTTTGTGAATCAAAGCTGTGATTTTTTGTAATTTAATTGAATTGATTGATACAAATCATTTTTTATAAAAGATGCTCATTTCCTAAGAAATATTGAGACCTATTTTTCGTAAAAAATGTTTTTCCAAAAATATGTCGTGTTAAAAAAAATAAAAACTCAATTCATTGTTTGCATAAGAGTCCCTGGTTAGATGAAAAGATATCAAAATACATTATGTTTTTGTATTTTTTATGTTTAGTTTGAGTTATGTCAAGTTGGAAAAGTGAAAATAATCCAACACGGCTTTTTGGCACGATATTTTATCAAACTTATGATTATGTTCGATACCCAGTAAACAATGCAGGTTTTGAATTACTATACTATTATTTTTCATGAACGACCTGGGTTTCGCTTTTAAAGACTCAAATCTTCAATCATTCATATATTTTGTTCAATATATGTACTCAACAATCAATCATTTTTAGGTTTAATTATTGACCCACATCAATAGATGGAGCTCCAACGCGACATCCCCACTTTTTAAAACTTTAATGTCTTTTTTCAATTAATGAATTGTTTTCGTGAAACTGATTTAAATACCAATCTAGAGTGTATTTGTTTTTTTGGAAACGACATTCCTAAATGAGTCTTGTTTTGAAAAAGATGTTTAATGTCGTTTTGCTCTAGAAAATATACGTTCTTCTAGTACAGTGTATAAGGCCTTAGCCGTTAGAGCCCATATGACATTTTTAACTGTGTTTTGCTTCAAATTTCCTCACACCCAATCCTTAAAGTGCTCGTAGTGAGAGCGATTAGCTTACCGCTAATCACGTCAAATTCGTAACTTTTCTATCCTTACTCTCTTCAAAAAGAGAGGTAGAGAGACTGAGTAACGAGCAGGTCTCGTAGAAAATTTCTGTTGAGGTGAACTCTTATAGGAATTCATATACTCCAGATTGGGACTGGACATGATTTAAAAAAATAATAAGCAATTACTTACAATGCCGACCGAAAAAACTGTATTTAATAAATTTGAATAAAATAGAAATGGGTTTCTTTTAGCTATTTGGCACTCTCAAGTGATAACTGTTCTTAGGTCACTATCTAATCGAAATTAGAACCGTTTTGGTATTTTTACCGTAACACATTGTTTCAGTTTACCCCAAGACTTTTTATATCATGAAAAATCTGTCCATAAGTAACTGAATTGAACGATATTTGATAAGTATTGTATCGTTATTTTGATAAACCGATGAACCATTTGTCTAAACAACGCCTTGAATGAAACACTGTTCGCCTTAAGTATTCGATATAGGGTTATTTTAGCAATTGAAAAAGATTTGTCATGACTGAGGTATCATTTATGATACCCACCCCACGCTTTGGATATAAAAGAGTAAGTGATTGAAGGGTTGCTGACCATGAAATAAATCTGTAATGCTATTGAAGGGATTTAAGGTTCATAATTTATTGGCTCTTATAATGCTATTCACAGATAAACCGCCGAGAAGATCGACTTCTTTGCTTCCAGTAATATGAAGTTTGAATCATAGTGTGATTTCTAGATACTATTCAGTTAAGAATTTAAAGGCTTGATCAAAATGTTGAAATCTCTTTGAACTTATTATTATTGTCAGTATTTTTTAAATGTGTATTGCAGCTCCAATCATGAGATTATAAAGCAGTTTGAAAACTTGTTTTGTTTTTCAGCTTTCTGCTAATATCCAAGATTTCTTCTTTATCAAAAAATCATTCACTCGAGAAAGATACGAGAGTAAAATGACAAAATAATGAATACAATATGGTTTATTTTAAATATGTTGTTTAGTATAAAAGTTATTATCTTTAACAGAAATTGTATGATGTTATCAAACAAAAATAAACATTTTTAGTGGCAAACTTTACACGTTGCTTTAAAGAAAACTCTGATTTAATATGAATGAATACTCATTTTGGTATATAGTTAATTCAAATTAACTATTTTAAAAGAATTTAACAAGAAAATTTCTAGATAAGTGTAACATTGTTTTTATAAAATAATTCCAAACGCCTTGGATCCAGGTTATAAAAAGCAATTCCTTTACCGGAGGATGTGTATTGTATTTTAATATAAAATGGAATGTTTCCTCCCTTCAACGCGGTAAAACGACATGTCCTTTGAATTTGAAGCATGAAAACATTTTTTATCGCCAGAAATTTCCATAAAAAATGTAATATTTTAACCATCCTCATGTGACGTGGATTAAACATTTACTGAATATTATTACAAGGGATGTTATGTAGAAAATTTACGACATCTGTAAAAACTCCCAACGATTTCAGTTGTATCCACGCCTTGGCCGAATTAAAAAGTTAATTTTATCAATTTCAATGGAATCCGTGGTAACTTTTGGAAGGTAATTTTTAAAAAATGATTAATCTGTTATTTTACCTATTTTACCTATCGCCTCTTTAATAAACTTCTTCAGGCTAACAATTGCAAGGATACTTTAGGAAGTATTTTGATGCCATTTTAACAGTACATTCACTAATTTTACAGACTAATTGTAATAACAATATTAGCAGTTTATTTTTACATTAATTTAGGATTTCGATTGAAAGTGCTCGATGAAATTTTAATATCAGATTTTAATCGTTTGAATTTTGTACTTGCCGAAGGTACAATTGGAAAGTACATAATTCAAACAATTCAAATTTATATTAATTTTACCTTAAACTACCAAAGATTTTTTTCATATTCAGTAAAGTTTCATTCTTGATGGAAAATCAATCACAAATTATTTATACGAATGGTTATAATTTAAATAATTTAATAATGAATACGAATAAAACCACATTACTTTGCAAGTATTTTTTACATACTTATAAATATAGCTCAATTGGTCAGTTGGTTAAATATTGGTCTGTAGGGAACTGAGTTGTAGTCACCATCACAACCGTCTATTTTTCACATTTTATTTCAACATAAACTACATTTGAAGTATGATAAAAATATTAAAGAGTTTACTTCAATACGAAAAATAAAATGTTTTCTGTACTTTTTATAAATAGCACGATCGAGCATTATTTCACATAAGATGTTGCCCAAATTTTATTAACACTGTGAATATTTATTGAACTTTTTTCTTTATTTTATTTTTTACAAATCGATCACGTGAAAGGAAATTCTGACGCAATATTTTGATGTTCGCTACGCAGCACCGTCAGCCATGTCAGTATTAAATTTGAAGCATTAATTTCATTTTACATTTTGATCACAGCAAAACAATATTAAAGTTGGGTCTATGAATTCTGAAAAGGTCCTTGAAGAACCGCAAGTTGCCAACTCACGCCTCGGCAATAACAAAATAAGGCTTACGCGGAGTGAAATTTAATACAATCTACAGTAAATTGAAGTAAAATTATTAATCCCGGGTCCTAACCGTGTTCCAGAATATTTGAGGGGTGGTCACTAGACAAAATTATTACACCGTTATTTTCTCTTATTTACATACCTACTGTAATCTATACATAATAATACTTCAGTAACATTTTTTTATCGCAACTAAATATTTGTATTATAGTCATTCTCTTGCTCAGTTGTTTCTGAATAAAGATATCAAGTTATATAATATTCCAATATAAGAAGTGCTAACCTGAGCATATCAAGTTATATTTAATACAATTTATTTCAGAGACAATCGATATCAATAAATTTGTCGCATAGATGTTTGGTATTTTTTTAAGTTTAAGAGTAATCACTGATTTTTTTTCTTATACACATAAATGCTTGATGAAAAGTCTAATGTTTTACAAAACCTTGAAACGCGTATTTTTTTCGTTATTACAAACATTTTATTTCTTACGTTATTATAGAAGGAGACTGTAAAGATATATGTTTAAAATGTGTTGGTTTCTAAAGAGTAGAAAGACGTTTTGATAGCTGAATTCTTTTAAATCATAAATTTTACAAGTAAACGAACAAACAATGATAAGGTTTTATTTATATGACTTTTTACCTTGTTTGTTGTTTGATGGTTTTAAGTTTTACCTTTCAATTAAATTATTAATTTCAATTTTTTTTTAATAATTTTTCTTTTCACTGCACAATCCTACATATATTTATTTCTTTTATATGGACGTTTCAATAAACTTCGAAAGTATTTGTATTCGATTATTCTATTTCGGTAGATGTATGTATATATATCAGTTTTGAAACTGATTGCCTAAAATCATCATTTATTCATCTTCTATCTTAACGTTTATATCAAAATCTATATTTTGCTATAAATAAAGCTCAATTTGATTTTCTTTAAAAAATTTAATGTTTTTGTAATATGTATTATTATATGAATAATTTTCAAAGTTATTTTTATCATACGCAGCAGTCTGTTTGATTTTCTAGTTGTAAGCATTTCTTGGTATCTTAAAATCCTTTTTTAATGTGGTAATCTCTATTTCGATTTCTGCGAAAACAATCAAATGAACTCTGCCTATTCTCACCCTCCTGACCAATGAGTGGTTTATACATTTTTCAACAAAACCCGTGGCTTATTGAACCTAACGTCCTTTCGGCATTAAGGTAAGAAATATATATTTCCAATAAAATAAGCGAAAAAACCAAGTCGACATTTTGTCGAGATATCTGAACAAATAGGCTTGTCCCTAGCTTAATCCGGTGAGGTATGTGCGTACAAATTCGACGAAAAAACGAGCATTATATGATTTCAAAAAGCACTATTTGAGATTTATGTGCCATTTAGAAAGATGCCGAAAAGGTGCGGATGTATAATCAGGTGCGGCTTTAAGTGATATAATGCTCGGATTCAGTATTGTGATTGCGAATGCTCGTATTGTGACACATTGCTTTTAAAGTGAGGATTTGGCATATAAAGGTGCACCCATTTGGAGGTGATTTTGCACGATGAAAAGGGAAAAAAGGTTTCTGCTGGGAATGGTGTAAATTTAAAAATGAATTAATAATGTGCCTAGATAATCTTCTTTTATTTCGGCTTAGCTTCAACAAATGAACGTTGAATGCCAAATTTATCTTTTTGAAGTACCTAACCTTTTGTAAATCGTAAATTCCTCACTGTCCATTTGTTCTCTTACCACTAAAAAAGCAATCGAGATATTTCCTTACATGTACGATATATTATATGATGTACTTCAATTCTTGCGTTAGTCCAAAAAGATGGTCAAAATCTGGTTTCTGTGTTGATTTTTTTTTAAACTAACAAGAATTGTGTCGGCTGTTGTGACCAATCTAACTAATCAAACTGATGTCTTAGTTGCTTGCGTAGTTAATAAGCTTGAATATTTAGATGAACGCTTCATACATTGACTTTTTGATAGATTTATGGATTGCTATAATATTTTTGATTTCTACCATATCGCCTTTTATATTCATATTTTGAAATGAATTAAATACGGGCTGATTCTAAATCGGATTGTTTAACATTTATGTGCGACCAAATGTCAGTAAAAATGTAAGTCTACCATATTACTTATACAATACATCACAAAAAAGCTTTGTTTCATAGAGAGTATTTATTCTATTTTTACACATCGCCGCGCAGCATTTCCGACAATTAGAATACGTCAGAGAATTAAATAAATGGTTTACTGTAAATTTATTTGAAATACAAAGCTCCACCCGTGGCATTTGACAATGGTTTTGAAATTTTATCAAAATATAGCTGAATGAGTTTATTCACAAAAAGTTTATTCGCGTTAACGTGAAACATAACAGGTTGAGCATTTTCTTTCTGTTTATCCCGTTTTAAAGCCGATGAATGATAACGTATGCCAGAGATGAATCTAGAATTAAATGCGCCTTCTAATAATCTACTTGAATAATGCAACTGTTTGCAATACTGGTTACATAAATAAATAAATAAATTATTTATGAGTGTTCTATTGCAAGTTCCTAATATATTTTTTGAATTTAAAAAGCATCATGCAGACTTTTTTTATGTGAGATAAATTACGGGAAAAAATAATCCCCAACATTCACACAGAAAAAGCACGGAATATTTTGTATACTTCTAGTGATTAGCACTGATATCCCACCTAAGATTTGTTTCGTGATTTAAGAGATTGGAATCCCAATTTTTATGATATTTTTACCTTTATCATCAGAACTTTATTTTTTCAAAACGTTGTACCATTTTTGACTTTTGAACGACTTGAGTATTACTTGAAGATTTTGGAAAGCGTTTAATTCGTTGGCAATTATATGTATCATAATAACTGTTAAGCAGCGTTAAAGAGTAAATTAATACTAAAAGTAATGATATAGGTTCCTAAAAAGTGGTTTTATTAATTGTGCTTATAATATGAGATAAATTGACAATGTGGTGCTTCCTTGATTCGCTACTATGTCAGTGGTATGGGTGATGGGAATGCAAAATGAAAAAGGGCGATTTGTTGAATAAACAGGCCGCAGATGGACACTGCTTCCCGCCAAAAGGGATGAATATGGATACGCCACTGAGCAAAGCACTGTTTTATGCAAATGGGTTTTGCCAATCGGAAAACAAGACGGGGAAAATATTTTATTTTCAACGAGCCGCCATTGAAAAAATAATGTAAAGAAAAATACGGAACGCGTGTGTGTGTATATTTTTATTATGAGAATTTTTCCGTGGAATTTATTTTCCTGAGCGGTTTGCAGCCTGATTTCCGTTTGAGGTATTGCATATTCGAAAAGGTTCTTGTTTCAATAGGCATCATATTATGCGAATACGAAATCCTCTTAGTGCTATCATTTATAAATACGTAAATTTATACGCTGTATTGAATGCCTACATATTCCAATTGAATATAAATAATAAAACATATTTCTTTAAAAACACATCATTAGCAATTTCGTCACAAATTTCATTGTGCTTTCATCACATCAGTTCATGAATATATTTTAAGTAAACTCTACCACATGTCAATATACGCCCAATATTTACATAAAACTTCTATATTTAATTGATCACTTGTAAGGTGTTCACTGTCAATACTTAGTGGATTAGCATTTAAAAACAATAATAAAACATTTTTAGTAATTATTCTACAATTTGAATTAATTTAGATCATGACCGGTTTCATTCATAGCAAGAATTATCAACAAATGCGACCTGTACTACAAATGTTTTATTTTTCATATTTCCATAATTTTTAAGATTTTCCTTTTGTCAATTTTTAATTTTTTTTTAAGTTCACTTCTTCTGAATCTGAAGTACAATTTTATTTGTGAAGCCTGAAGATGCTGGAAGAGGAGTCGTTAGTGGAGAACTTATGGAATAGTACAATATTCAAAAGATTCAAATTTAATATTAGATTACTATCAAGCACATTCAGACGAAACTTTATATAATTAATACGTTCGTATACAGTATTTATTGCAAAGAAAAGGACTGGTCATTTTGTTGCTGCTGTTGCTAAAATCAACTCAATTATCGTTCTAGATGTTTGCTTATTGGCTAAATATCTAAAATACAGCAGAACAATATACGTTTATGTGTGTGTATAATCCTCGTTAGCATTGCCACAGCGAATTCGTAATAATTGGTTGACGATATTGTTATAATTGCATTACAATGCAGTTCATTACGTAATGCGACACGTATTTGCGTTATAGTGCAATCACCAATACTGCGCTATATTTTCGCAGTTTAAATAACAATTTAACGAAACAATATTTATAGAATAGAATATTAATAAAGCTGTAAATAAAAAAAAAGAAAAACCACGTGCAATATGATTACACAGTACTTAATCTATGGTAGAAAAATTGAGAATTATCTTGTTCAACAGTACACTGTTTTTACTAAATTAATGTGATAAATTTATCAGTCATAAGATCAGTAAGATCATTATTTTATATGCTAACAATAAGCAAATTTAAGCATTTGTACTTGCTCATTTTTACAAGTAAATTTTATCTATTTAATTAAATAGTATGATCAATCCAATCTTCAAACCGTCATATCTCTAAACAGGGTCAATACTAGTAAGAACCTTTTCAGAGTAAGGTATCGTTTTGTCAAAGATGTGAGTAATATAATAGGAGTAATTCGGAATCATAACGTTATGCTCATTGATAAAAATATTTTTTTCTCTATCTCCTCTTTTCTTTATAGTTTTGTCGATTTTATTCAAATGTCAAATTCGGAAAACAATACATTTCATTTCTACTCGACTGTCTGGGAAAATACTCTAAACAGTCTAAACAGTAAAAATTTTATATTTTCCGAAATATAATTTAGTTTCAGTACTAAGATGGCAGAACTTGATATTCTCAATTTATTTTAAATAAAGACAACATACAACTTTGAACTACTTAAACTATCTCCATAGGTCATATTCAATATATAATAATTTGTCAGAAAAAATTGAGTGATCTCTAAATTTAAATCAGTGTTCCTGCAAAATAAGCTTAAGTACACATTCTAGGTTTTACCTAATTATAGTACATATTCATGTCTTACATAAACAGTGTTTTATAAATTAGGCATACTTACATATTTATGTCAATAAAAAATGACTTTGGTTGTTTTTGTTATTTGATAAATTCGTTTCTACGATAAATCATCCATATAAAAAACAATACATACATGTAATAAAGTACATTTTTGCGTCTCGGTGTGAAATGTTAAAAGTGACACTTTATAATGAATAATTATTCATCGTTATCTACAAAATAACTGTTTTACTATTTTGAATGTATGTATTCTTTCAATGGATTGTAGAATTACACATTATAAAAACATTTATGTGTGTAAGTACTTGAGCTAGAAATAAAAAAATAAATGTACATTAAGTATTGCGCAAATGTTAAAATAACAACGCCATTTAAAAGGTTCATTTATCTTTTTTATCCGGATGTGAAAAGAGCCCCAAAATGGCGAAATCCTTGGAGAAAACAAGTAGAATAACAAATCGGCTTTTAATTACTGACAAACCAGGATATTTTTACAAAAAATCTAAATCATGACGATCGGGATATTACTTGCATTAGGGATTCGTTATAAATTTAAAATTTGGCGTAGTTGAAATATTTTATGATAATATTTCAACATGTTGTAATTTATTTTACAATGCAATTTATCGTGCCTAGTCATAAATAAATTAACAAAATAAAGTTACGTATTAAAATGCAAATCTCATTGAAAACGCTCAAGATTGTGATGCATTTATAAAATTAGTCGAGAAATATTTTTTTTTTATCATACTTCAATGCTGTTAACAGTATTTTTTTTTTTGGCAAAAGTTTCAATAGCTTGTGTTGCAGTAATCAACCGACTGGAATGAATTAGAATATTAAAATGATGCCAAACAAAACAAATATATTATTAAATTAATTGGAAAAAATATAAGATGATATGAATTTATACTAATACCGCCAAGAAGAAAGAAATTCAATTTCAATTATGTTTTAAAAAAATCAAATATTTATTTATATTGCAAGGTGTACACCACTTTTAACATGGACGAACACATAAACATATTTATTATTTGAATGACATCTTTCTTTCTTTATCTTTTTTTTAGATACATTTCTTTCTACTTAATATCAAGATAAATTATAATCAGCCAAATAATGTTTGCATTATAACGAAATCAAATAAAAAAAGATCTGGAATATAAAAAAAGCTCGACAGAAGTGTTAAAAAGGCGATTCAAATAATAATACGTTTCATTTTTTCCAATTAGTTTTCAATAAATCAATGCTACGCGCTTTGTGAGTTGAGTTATACATAACTCCGTCACCTGTTCAATTTGATTTGGCAGCTGCAAATGACAGGCGCCGTGGAATTAACTTAGTTATAAGAATATCGTATTGAAGTGAGTTAAGCCACATCAAACCGAATTAAATCACATTTGTACCGATGTGCTTCTAATCATTGTAGTTAGTTTCGATATCACGTGACGAGCAGCTTACTATTCTACTGGCACACTGATACAATTAGTAAGAGCGGCTTACTAAAAATGTACTGTTCAATTACTATTTCATTTGAAACGGGTGGGTCTAATTTCAACTTCAATGATATTCCTCCAATAAATTTAAATCATGCTTAATATTCAAATAAAATTAATCAATTTTTTAACGTAAAAAAATATAAAATTTATTACAAGAGTTCAAGCCAAGAAAGCAAAACTTATAAGTAGTAATTTCTTTAAATAATATGCATATAATGTATTTTTTAAAAACCTAGACTTTATGTGTGAGACAATGACTCGATGATTGATAATAATTAAATTTTATCCAATAACTCCTACAAGCTCGTTCATTTTGATTCCTTGTTGACAACGTCTCAATCTTTGATAATGATAGTACTTTCTTTCTTACTTAATTAGTGTACAGACCATAAAGGTTCATGTTAGAAAATAAAAAAATCTCCAGGGCATTTTTTTTCATCGGTGTACGTCTATCTCTGAGTGGCTATTCTAGATCACAAATAATTTTAAATTTTATATTACTCACAGAAGGTATTGAACTAATATTTTTGGCTTTGATAAAAATATTAGGATACTTCATGAATAAAATATTTTTTGCTGAAATTCTATTTTTCTATGTAAATTATTTGTTAAAAAAAAAACACATATTTGATAATGGTTACACAGTTGTGTTCAGGGAATCGATATCACATACATATTCAATTCATAAAAGCTTACAATTATCCGAGAAATTTCAACTTAGTGAAGCCAGTTCGTTTCAACAGTATCAAGTTTCGTACTAGTTATTGTCATTTACAAAATTTATACCAAAAGTCTCTTTAATGCTTTAATCTAAAACTGTAAACGTGACTACTTCAATTAGGCTGGTAAGTATTGTTTTTCAAAGCGAAATAGTAAAGCAATCTAATATTCTTGTTGGAAAATGAAAAGCTTTATTCTTTAATACTAATAATTGTAGTCGCTCAGTGGTCAGCATGCAGGGGTTGGAGAAATGTATGCTTAACTTTTTTCTCACAAACACTGAATGAATCGATGATTTTCGAAATTATTATCAAAACTCTAAGTAAAAAATGAGTCGTGATATTTTTACGTTTATTCTTCTATAGTATAGAAAAAACCACCAAAGTGAAAAAGGTTTCTTAAATAATAATTATTCATAAAGATAATCTTGATTATTTTAGAAATTAAATTATACATCATTATCTGAAAGGGAGCCCCAAATCATCACAAATTGTTGTTGTAAATAATTTTAATATCTCAGAGTAAGTACAAAATTATTCGCTCCTTAGATCTTATGTTCTTGTCACCTTACAAGCACTTAATAAATTCCATTATAATTTATATGTTGAAATTGAATATAATCCTACGTCAACGCCTACAACTATAAAGATACACTGAAGTGATTAAAAGTAGGGCACGATAACGAGTTAAGCCCATCAGATACACAAAACCCATCCGTTTAGAATTACCTAACCATTTGGGCAAAAGCCCCGGGTAACCGTATTACGGACTACAAAGCTACAATAATTCTATTCCGTCTGTTTGTTTCAGTATGATATTATTAATCAAAGATTTTCCCTTCGAATAAAGAAAACAATACATCTGCTGTGTGGCTTTGTTCTGCGATTTTGAATTGTAATAAAAAAACATGTTACTTTCATATAAATTAAAAAATAAATAGATAATTAGTTATTCTGAGTAGCATATTCAGTCTGAAGATACCTCTCCAATATACAAAACACGTGTTACTAGCTGTTACACAAAAGTAGGAATGATAAAGGTAACTTTCACAAATAACTGCTATAAATATATTTTTTTCACTTTATTCATATTTTTTAACAAGATCATATTCGAGATAAACATAAGCTGATAAATTGATAAACTTCGTGGTACTCAATTGATAATGCTTACAATGATCAACACAGTTCTTATACTTTATGTAAATAAAAATGTATTTTTTTGGCAAAAATGGATTTTTGATTTCATTTTATTATCAAGTCTATCTCAAATAAGCAAAGCTTTCTCTGTCATCCGCCAATATTTATCAGATAGTTTTCTCAGTAACCTTATCAAATAATAATATAGTGCATAGTTTACAAACTAATTAAATTGAATGTGTTATATATTTTTTAATTTATTTTCGTTATAAACCAAACATGAAGATGGGAGCAAATCATTAATCTTAACAAGCTACGGTCCGGACGATTTCTCGACAACAGTTGCAAAATTTAAGTTAAGACACAATATTTTCATTCGTCTATGATTTTTGGGCTCATAGTTTCGGATAAATATCCTTAAATCGATTCTAAAATTAAAGTGTAAGATACAACTCGTCGTTAAGTGTAAACTTTTATTCATGCAACAAAGTAGACAAATTCCAAAACCACTGACCACTTGGCTATATGACCGTAGTATATTGTGTTTTAAATATATTTCCGTCTTTAACTGACATTATTTAAATTTAATTTTAAATGTTGAATTGTGGTTGTGTATCAATAACATTACGCAGTATGAAAGTGACTCAATTAAATAGTCAAATAGGTACAGCAAATAGACGGAAGCTGCAAATGTGTTGCATGTCTATCAATGATGCAATCAGAACAGTTTACCGTCAAACTGTCACAAATCTGCCTTGCTTAACATTCTAGGAATAAGTGGGCTCATTACCCTGAACTAAGCTCCCAAACAAATCAAGCCATCCATTTCACATTGCATGTTCAATAATCAAATATTATGCTACTACGTCACCCAATGTTTTATTCAATCATTTAGTAATCGATAACATGGACCGAATATTTAAATCGCTTTAAGGGTATTAACTATACATTTTTAGTGGAAATGATTTATATATTAATATTTCAAACACTTTTTTTCTATTAATTTCATAAAGATGACTGGTCCAATCGTTGCGATCATTATTAATTAAGTTAATCGGTAATTATGTTTGATTACGATTCGAGGCATATATACTTTTTATTAAATATGTGTTTTTCCCTCGATTTCTCATTATAAAAAATAAGCTAAAAGATTGAAGCTCTTAATTTCAAAGTCACACTTTGCTTTATTTAATAAACTAAATTACTATAAGTTTTATTTGGGGGGATAAAGATTTATTTTAGGCTAGTATCTTTCCGATGGAAGATTGAGTTCAATGTTTCTTCAAAAAATTAATGTTTTTCTTTTTGATCTATAATTATTACATTCCATTTTATTCCAGCTCTTTGCAAATATTAGAAGTAGCATCCTTTTTTTCTTTCCCAATCTTGGCATGCTTGCTCAAAGTAACCAGTCCTCGTTTATAATTATTATTGAGATAGCTTACTTCCTACAGAAAATACAAACTATAAATTAACAAAGGGTTAAATTGAAAATTAAAATAGATTATACTCGTTACTGGATAGACTCATCGATACAACAAATGATTCGCGAATGTTTAGCGAAACCATAACAAGAAAATAAAACAATAAAAAGGGTAAAAAAACAATTTTCAGTCCTGTAATAAATGCAGCTTCCCGTAGTTGGCGCGCGGTGTGGCATGCCGCCTGTCACGTGACGTGGGACCCGAATTAGGCGTCGCGCCAAACCGCACTGGTTTTTGTCACTCATGTCCACGTGCTTGCCATACGATGAGGGAATTTCCAACCAGTCCGCAGCCCTGCCACCCGCCAAAGTAACTTGCACACGTGGGATTTGACCGTGATGTGAATTCTTACACGATATATGTATGCTTATAAAATGGATGCCGTAGCCATATGTCCTTCAACCAATGACCAACTGGTTGAGGCAGTTTTGTTTTACTAGCGTGTTAAGTGAATTTTTATTTCAACATTCAAGGCAATCGCAACTACCAGATCATTGATACTTTTCCTGCTACGTCCCGTCGATAATTTTATAAAAAGATATTAAAGACACTGATTCAAGATTTGATTGAATTGGCATTTACTTGGTAGAACTCCATTATAATACGGTGAAAAAAATAACAATGTATTTTAATTCTACAGACATTATTTAATATATTTGTTGATAGCTACTTCGGCTTACGCTATTGTCAGAACTATTTTTGTCATAAAATTGAATAATCGACAAGTTTTTGAAAAAAAAAGTTCAAATTTCGTGATTTCTTTCGACTATTTGGTTACGTAAAAACAAAACGGTTGAGAATTTTTTCACTATCCTAATTAAAACGATGAAAAAACATGTTTTTAATCTACCATTAAAATTTCAAAGCAATCGGTTCATCCGTTCTTGAGATATCGTCGAGGTCAGCTAGGAAAACACAGTTTTGAGAAAAACGCGTTCGAAAGTTCAAATACGATTTAAACTATTAAATCTTTTCTCCCCATTAATCTGCTATGCCTGGTCCATAGATAAATCTTTCTTCTTCCTGTTTTAAGACTTTTGAAACTGCTTGCTTTGCTTTTGCTTAAATTTTGGTTTGTTTCATGAATTGAAATTACATGTGTATTGAAAGTTCTCATGTGACAATCCGAAGCGTCAAGATGTGACCGATGTTCCGCCTCAAAACAAGTGTAGTCTAACTGCAATAACTTTCCAACGACTTCAAATATTGTAAAATCACTTTACCAGCATATTCTAAACGTGTTTAAGAATCATTATATGCAACAAAAAGATTGTTTCAAAATATCACATGGGTCCCCCCACCTTAATATAATACTGCTATTTAGGCTGAAAAATATGATTATTCTTTATAATGTTAAAATTATTACTGTGCTGAAAATGCGGTTAAAGAAGATTGGATGCTCTTTGAATTTTTGTTTGCTGCTTGAATATCTTTTTCATCGTCATGAAGCACAAATAGTGAAGAAATGAAATAAAAGCTGCGGAACAATATTTTCCAAGCAAATAATGATAAATGATTCAAATGGCCAGAAAATATCGACGTGAGCGAGATTGTGAATATCAAAACCCACTCCTATTTTGAAATCTTCCTCCAAGCGTGCTAGGGCCTTTGAATTTTCAAAATCATTATAGAAAATGAAAACCGATCAAACAATATCAACCGAAGCGCCTAATGAAATCATTTCTAAGAATTAATTATTCCAAAGAGACGACTGATTTAAGTCTTGATTGATAGTTAATAGTCATTGTATGATTTAAATTTTAAATAAATCAAACACATTATCCAGTTATAGTTCCACGTATATTATAATAAAGATAAATAATGCCTTTTCACAAAGATGTGACAGTTAACACCCTAAAAATATATAAATCCGAGTAAGATAAGGAAAACTAATCTTTAGAGATTTTTACAATTTATTTTCTTAAGCTTAGTTGTATATTTGCTAAAGAGATTAAAAGAACATGATTCAAATTTTATATTCAAATGAAATAGTTTTTATTTGAAGTGTTTTTTTTTTAAATAAAAACGTGACTATTAAGTTAAAGCTATTCATGAAAGATATAAATCTACCTTGGATAAAGCTCATCATAAATCAAAGACGATCATTTAAAAGGTTTTGATAAAATAATTTGTACACAAATAGATCATTTCCAATAGTAACATTAAAAAAAATGTGGGCATTCTGTGTGCAGAAGAACTTTGCAAAAAAGAAGTTAGGTTAGGTTAGTAAGAGTAAAAAAATCAAAAGGATAGATCAGCTGTTGTACATGTTCAACAACAATCTGGGGGGTTATATTCATTTGTTATTTCTAGATTCAATGGTTGTAATAATTTTGAATATAAAACGAATCTATTTCTAAAATAACTCAAGTTGTTCCACGTATTGTGGAACATATAGTGAAACACGTGTTTCGCCCCGCTTCCGACCTACTTTCGCAAGGTTTAGTTATAAAGTAAAGATTGATTTAAATTATATTGAGGTAAAGAATAAAATACAAAATAGATGTTGGGATATTTCTTTTTAAAAAACGCAGGGAGTGAAGCGAGATGCAAACAAAAAATTATACTACTAATAAGACATGTGTCCCTGTTTGTTACGAAATACGTGAAAAAAAATCCATTTTAAAGGAATAAAACTATGATCATTTATATCTTCTCTACATTATTATAGGATCTGCAAAATCAAGTTTGAGGCTAAGTTAACGTTAAATACATAATTGAGCCATTAAGGTATTATGTAATCCAATTTTTATCATCTTGCAATATGTAAGAGGTACCTTTAACGGATTAATGTAATGTGCGTTTAAAGGGGGAAAATGGTATACATAAGCGTTGATCACTGGAGGTTTTCCGTCAATTACTAGCCCTTGGCGGAAAGAAATTATATTTAGATATATAAAACACATTTTATTTTTATAATTTTGACATATGAAACCGGAAAGAAAACCATTAATTTTTTGATATTTTTGGGTTCAGTCTGTGCCCGTCCACGGTGCAGCAAACACGTTTGTAAGTTTTATTACCCATTGTTCAATTAGTTAACTTATTTTTTTGTACTATATTTTTTCATTATTATTTAGACAAAAATGTCCGTGCCCGAAACAAAGGAACAACACAGAAGGCATTGTATTCTGTTTTTGTTTGACCAGGGTTTAAATGCTACCAAGGCCGCGAAAGTTATAAAAGAAGTTTACGCACACAATTTAACAGTATAACAGATGTCAAAGTTGGTTTCGGAAAATCAAATCGGACAATAGAAGTTTAAAGAACGACCCTAAATCCGGACGGCCTTCAACATTTGATGACGACCTGCTGAAATCCCTGATTGAGTCGGATCCTCGACTAAGTATCGAATAATTATCGCAGAAGCTCCTAATCTCCATGGTCCACCATACAGAAACATTTAAAACGTATCGGCAAAACAAACAGAATGGTAATTTGGATGCCGCACGAGCTATCCCCAGCGAACAAAGAGCAGCGGACCCTCATACCGCGAATATGACCCGAGAAAAACTGAAGGAGCTGAAGTGGGAAGTTCTTCTACACCCACCATATTTGCGAGATATAGCTCCTTTGGACTTTTATCTGTTCAGGTCCACGGAACATTCCTTAAGGGATAAAAAATTTACAATGTGAAGGAGGTAGAAAGCCACCTTAATGAATATTTCAATTCTAAACCAGCATATTTTTATAGAAAAGCAATTGAAAAATTGCCAGATAGGTGGAAAACAGGAACTGATGGAAAATATGTATTTAAATAAATTGTAGAAAAATGGTGAAAAAATATTTTTTTATGTTAATCTTAAAAATAATAGTTTTCTTTCCGGTCCCCTTAATATGCCTGGAATCGTTAATATCAAAAACTTCGCTGCATTGCGTTATAGATATTAAGCCCACTTGAATTGTTAAAATATTCTTTTATTTTGGCAAAGTCAAAGTAAACGTACTAAAAATATGCTCATAGAAATTCGTGAAAAGAAAAGAGTGGTAAAACTTGGCAATACAAAAACAGTTTCTTTAAAAATTACTATGAACATTATACCTAATCTATCCAAAATAATCATCTTCACCTGAAGCTTTTGATATTTCATTTAACATTAATTGTCTAAAATAATACAAAATTACCGCTTTAGCAGAAAGATTAAATAACAATTATTATTTCCTAAATTTAAAATTCCACTTTCAGGAGAAGGCTCTCATTGTTTCATAGTCAAAAATAAATTCAATTCTTCTCTCCAGCTTCTAAGTTTGTAATCAACACAAAACTTTTCACTAACGAGCTTCCATTTGAGAATTCTAACTTTGTTGAAAGCAATAATTAAAATTCTTAATTAATTCTCATTCACAATTTTAATTTTGTAAATTAATAAATTACCGATTCTGTGGGTAATCATTCTTTGAATACTCTAAAAAACAGAATACAATTTATGAAAAGTAGATATCGCACAAGATTTATAGCTTTATATAAATGCTTTTAATAAATTATTCAAAGTTCTAAATATTTTCCCACCCTAATACGTCGTTTCAATTTTTGCACTGTGAACAATATAATATAAAGCATTATTACATAAAATATAGTCATGAACGCCTGGTTATGATTGCAAATTTATGGCACATATATAAGGACCATGTGTTGTATTTTATAAAAGGGTATACTGGGCCTCCAAATATCTTGCAAATACAACATATTAAGTCACTTAAACCGTTTCGGTGATCAAAAGTTGGTAGAACGTCATTGTATGTATAACTTAAAAACACTTTTTGTAATCAATTGTGGAAAATATTATTTAATATTTTCTTATGAAAGTGGATTAAGTTATATTATTATTTCGAATGGAATAAAACTAGTAATGTAATTCAGACCATAAATTAATTTTTAGTTAAGAATTGTTTTTGTTGTATTTTTTATAGCAAAACAAAATTAAATAGTATATTATTGATTGAGTAGGCATTTACTTAGTAGTAGAGTTAGTGGTAGAATTTCATTATAATAAGGTAAAAAAATAACAATGTATTTTAATTCTACATACATTATTATATATATTTTTTGATAGCTATTTTGGCTCACGCCCTCGTCATAACCAACTTATTATATTAAAAAACGATTACAACTAGCTAGAAAACTTATTTACCCTAACTTAATTCAAGAAAAAAATTAACTACTTAGGGAGTATTAGTGAAAAAATTCACCACGAGATTAAAGATTCAGTAAATGTGGCATTTAAAGTTAATAATAATTTAGGCACACACCTTAAAAATAGTAAAGATAGGATTAATAAACTTGATAGAAGCGATATATATAAGATTTCCTGCGGTACATGTGATTTAATATATGTACGTCGGTCAGACAGGAATAAATATTGCTATTCGTGCAAAAGAACATGTTAGATCTTTTAATAATAAAAAAACTGATTCGCAATATTCAAACCACCACATAGAGGTATCACATGACCTAAATTCAGTCCTGATTTGTTTACATTCTTGTAATAAGGGCCTAAAGCTAAATGCATTGGAACAGCTAGAAATTAATAGGTATAATCAATCCAATGACATTCTTAATGAATAGATAACAATCAAAACATTACCACTTCTTAAGCCATTAATAAACACTAATTCAATTTAAAATAAATTCACTTGATGCATTACTAATTTTACGTTTATTCCCACTTAGTAAAAAAAACCCAGATAAGCTTTCACTTCATGAATACACCAAATCAATAACTTATTTTTTCCATATAAAATTAAGATGGTGGAACAGAGAAGAAGATGTATAGTGTACCCTGTCTAGCCTAGGCATATAAGCTAGTTCTAATGCACGTTTAAAACATAGTTCTGACGAGGGCGTAAGCCGAAATAGCTATCAACAAATATATAAAATAATTTATGTAGAATTAAAATACATTGCTATTTTTCTTTCCGTATTAAAATCAAATAGTATTTATGTTTTTTTTTATGATAAACATCTTAATATGGTGACTTATCAAGAGTATGTGTATTGATATAGTTTCAATATAAACATATTAAAGCAGTGCTGAATGGCTGTATTATGTTAAAAGTTGTAAATATATGCCCTCCCTAAAATTAATTTGGGCCTCTCGACTTAAAGCGGTCCCGGGATCATTCGTTTACGGTGATCAAATCGTACGAATACTGGAACTCTGAAAATTCTTTGACAACTCTCTCTTGTAAGACTTAATTAGCGTGAAATTGCTCCTACATGAGGGCTCCTTTTAACGATGGAAAATGGCTAAACCCTCCCTCTCTCCGCTCCACCCCCAAACATCTTAAATTTAATGCCAACAGCAGTTTTAGAATCAAGAATTCAAAGAATTTTTATTTTGACGGAACGATGTAATGTCTGCTTTATGGTTTTTTATTTGATTATACTGCTTGTTGACGTCAATCTTTATTCAATTTTAATTTAATATACTAAGTAAATAATTTCGACGGAATCAACAAACGCGAATAAATGTCAATACTATAGAAAACATATTCGTTTTTTATATACAGTATGTATTGTAAAGTCTTACCGATTTGAACTATATAAGAAAGTATAATAAATCACTAAATTTTATCATGATTGTTTTTAAGTGGTCCTTAACTCTCAAAATTATTTTACGTGGGTTCCCTCGTCTTCTCACGCTTAATTTTTTTTTCGTTCGAGAGCGTTTCGCGAAAATGTGGCTTAATTGATTATTACGGCTCCATTATACTTTATTATTATGTTCATTTCAAAGTTGAAGCAATACAAAAGACAACACATTAAAATACCACGTGTTTATATTTTTTCTCGCAAAATTATATGTATCTGTATATTCAGCTAATTGCCGTGATCATTAAAATATTTTGCAATTAAACAATATTATTGGTACGTTTTGAGCTTGGTTCAATACCACGAAAATTCAATACAGATTATTATATGCACAAAATATTGATACGTCAGCTTAAACAATTCAAACGTCCCAATCCTTGAAATGATTGATGAGAACATTTACTTGAACCAATTATAAAGATTGATTACTACTTAAAACATTATTATTCGATACAAGTTAGAGAGAAGTTCACCATTGATATAACGTATAGAAAACCCATTAAAAAAATCTACAACGTTAAGAAATTTTAAAAGCTGTAGCGAATTTTCTCGGAAAACGCTCACCAATAGCCGTGAAACGACGAATTATCCCTCGTTTCTCCCCATTTCAAACAGGTGTCTAGTATAGTCATGGCTTAAACTAAGTAAGTGAATATGGATTCAGCTTTAGATGGAATTAGAGAAATGTGCGACACGAACAAAGTTTATTCACTGTTTTCAACACGAAATTACCTTTCTCGTGAAGAAATTTATATAAAATGGCAAAGCATTCTATACAATCACACAATGTATTGATTCGGTATCTGTTTATAAATAGTTGCGTTTTTAAAACAATTTTACATTCCATATATATTAAAAATAAATATATTAACTTGCCTGTCGGATTTGTAATGAAATTTTCCAAGAACGATATTCTTCGAGGATCCGTTTTAGGAGTCACTCACAAAATTTTCCCTTTTCATTGTATAGGGATGAGTAATGTAAGGTACTGTTGTTACTCACTTTATTCACGCTTCTCCAGTTGTCTTTCAAATTTAATTATCATAATAATCATAAATCGATATAATATGTATTTTTAAACCTATAGGGAATGATATGTGTGGGAAATATTATTACATATCTGCAAAATTCTTAAGTGTTTTGATTTGTTCCACTATTTGGTTATAATGGCTATGTATTCTTTAGATCACTGGCTAAATAATGCCTTTTTTTTTTTTTTTCAGATCCTGTCCAGAGGTAACTAGCGTCTTGTAAAACAATATAAAGTAACTATTGAAAATTTAAAAAAACATTTTTATTTAAAATATAAATTCACCAAACCATCGGCAAGTTCGTTTTGTATTTTAGTATTCAGAAAAGTTTCTTTGACTGGTGAACCATAGCAATGTATCAAAGAAACCTTTCAAAAGATAAGGTTTTGTCTGAGTAAATAATAACAGTACGAATTTCTCGAAAATACAATTATACATTCCACTGCTATGTGTGTGTTGTATTATAACAATTGATATAAGTAGAGTAAAAGGCAGTGCGATTTTTTTTTTTACAAAATATAAATTAAAATTAGTGAGAGAGAACTTAATCCTTGGAATAAACTAGAAGAGGTGTCACTAACTACGCGAAGTGTTCTTCACGCAAGTGCATACAAACATGAGTCGTTTCGCATTAAGCTTTTGTTTTCGGGCCGAGTGGAGCGGTACGGCGAATTGAATAATACAGCCCGAACACTGTGCGCGAAAGCCTTTATCGCGTCCCCCGAAGGCCACTGAATAATGAAACAATGAGGCTAACGGCGAAGGAGGCTCTAGGCGCCTTGTGCCCCCTGCTTCTGCTGCATCTATGCGGTGAGTACAAGTTGTAGCTTTAATGAGCTTTCGCAGCAGAACTTGTTAGGCCTTCACAAAAGCTGCATAAACTACTTTACGTTAACCACTGTGCATTAAATGCTCCAGCTGTTAAGCGGGATTGGAACTTTGCAGATTTTTGTGCTAAGCTGACAGTTCATTTTTGTGCTTTTATCAATTGCATAAAGCCAAAATTAACAAATTAAAATTTTACGTTTAAAATTTATTTTACGGCCTAAATACCAAGAGCTATGTTTTCTCCATTTCTGCCATCACAATATCAAATATGATCATCCATAAGCTTTTCTCCTATCTTTATGCACTGCAAAGATTTTTATTTGATCAATAATTATATAAATACATATTTAAAACTATTAAATATGTAGTTATATAAAAAGTATTTGACGGAATGCTTATTAAAAATGAACGAAATCCTGAATAGTAGAGAATTATAATCTTATTTGATTGCAATATCGAAGCCATGTTTCTTGGTTCACGGAAATTTTATTCATTTGTGGGAAACAATTCAACTAAAATAATATTTTTATGATTTTTAAATACTTCTTGATATTTAGCTATCATATTTGAGAAAAAACTTATTTGTAACATGACACCTTTAAGAATTTTTTGGAATCGTTTTTTCTGCTTTCTGTTTAAGCTGCAGTTAGTGATACAACAACCTCAAAACTCGAAGCTATACAATTAAAATATTTTAAAATGAGGAATTATCTCCATATAAGTTCATAGGCATTTATAAAGAAACACAGTAAACAGTGTTTAAATGATTTTAGATGGCCAGAAACTTGATGCTAAATTTGTATTCAACCAATTAAAATTTCCAAAATATCCTCGTAAACAAATTAACTCGGAAATTGATGGCCGGGGTAAAACTTTTCCGTACTTCCGCTTTATTTACCTTCTCCTCAAGTAATAACGTGTTAAAGTATTTTACTTTGAGACCCCAATGCATCATCATCCTATTGTTCCGCGGAGTATACCGCGAAAATTAGCATATTCATAAATCGACTCTATAAATCTTCAATTTTATGTTGATCGCAAAGTAACTTAAAAGCTTATTTCCCGGTTTATGAATATTCATTTCCGGAGCTTTTGTTTGAGACATAAACCATATTTTTATTAGCCACCGGAGCGCGGTCCACGCATAAAGTGTCGTCGCAGTGTCTTTGTTGCTTGTTTTGAATGCGATAAGGAAAATAAGAAACGAATTCATTTTTGAATTTGGCATACAGCCTCATCGGAATTTGGGTCATTGATTTTTATAACGGAAGTTTTTCGTTAGCAACGTTCGATAACGCACACATACATATGTATTTTGCCAAAAGAATGCAACTCCAAATGGGGTATTCAAATAAATAAGCAAGCGAAAATGAATATCGTTCTCTTTTCACAATGATTACATTTGATCACTTAATTTATGAACAGGATCTGATAATTACACTGAAGGTAACATATTAAACTAAGTTTGATCAGTCTTTTATTGTATGCATGACATTTAAAAAATAATAATACATATAATTTCATGGTAGAGAATATGTTAGAATTTTGCAGTTCTGTGTTTGACGATCGTTTTAAAATCTATTGGCTTACTAGCTCGCTTTCATTATTTTCTTATTACATTCTTTCGTATAAAATTCTTCAATGCACGCGTTATTTGAGATCAACGGGCTATGTACACATAATTTTTAACTGGACACACATCATCGTTATCAACCTCTTATTTAGATATTTTTCTTGTTGTTTTAGATTAAAAATTATTTTATCTATCTTAAATGATTTTCATCAATTAAAAATGCTTGCAATGAGTGATACCGGTCCTGATCGTAATATATTTATTGTGTACTAAGTTCAAAAAATGTTACATTATTTTTTTAATGTAATGCCATTCCACCAGTGTTTATTTTAGATATTGAATCATGGACACACTATTTCTTCAGCTACGTTTATTTGACTTTTACTGCTTTATACGAATACTTTTTCAAATTGAAAGATACTCAAACGATTTTACTTAGACTATTGACGATTTAAAATTATAAAAAGTACGGCAAGGCACAAAAAAACAATATAAAATAGTTGGTGATCCATTTCAAATTGATTTTTTATGTTTATTGAACTCTGAATTTGAGAATGCGAATCACATTGGATGCCTTTAATGATGTTTGCTCGACCATTGATTGAATTGTTTATATTGGTGAAAATGGGAACATGATGCGATAATTAATAAAATAGGTTGAATATAATAGTTAACATTTTGAATATACACATGATAAGTTGATTGAAATAAATCTATACCGTTCGTACATACTTTCTCTGGAACTCCAGCCCATTTTGCATATTTTGTAGTTCATAACTCAACACTGACATTTAAATCGTTGAAATTCTGTATGTATGTATCTATATGCTCTGTGACTAATGACCCGGGCTTCACTTTTCAGCATTCTAGAACGAAGCACTCTAACTGACGGCCAGGAAATGGTTTATTTCACTGAAATATTAACAATAATTTTATGAAAATAGCCGTTACCAACTCAAAACATCCAAATACATATATGCTGATATGATATGATACATAATTGCAACAAAAAAATGAATAAGAAATATTTTCAAAATCGTATTCTTAAAAGCCATTTTTGTTTGAAAGATTATTTTTCAAATTATTTATCAGCAGAAACCGCTCGCAAAAACGGTTTTACATATGCAAAAAATGCGGCATAAGTTCGTTGGTACTGATTTCTTTTGTGTATATTTATTATAAGTATGTATAAGAATTGTCCATCAAGAATCTATAGTACACACGGTTAAAGTGATTATTTTTTAATAAGAACTGTATTAAACTATAATTCTATGATACCATAAATACAAAGTCGACTTAGATTTTATCATCTACAATAGTAAAACCTGCAATTAAGTTAACAATTTTTTAACACTTTGTTTACGGAGCTTTCCAATTACTATAGTAATAAGTAATAACGCAAAATTTTATGCAACCGTAAACAATGGATTAATATATTTTTCCCTAATTTAATTTATAGTAATGGATTTAAAAATATTAGATAAATTATGGATATATGGCCACGGGACAGAATCCCAATCCTTTCGAGCTAAGCTCAAAAAAAATATACATACTGGCTTATAATTTTATGTTTTGACTTTACTCTTTGAGTTCTTGTTGATTATTATAAAATGTGGAATCAAAATTATTAAATCTGAAGAATGTTACTGATTATTGTATGAGTTCTGAAAGAAGAATTTGTTTTTGAATATTAACCTATAATAAAATTATTCTTTATTTTAAACAAATAATAAACTTATGTGACTGTCTCTATCTGTATAATATTATTATTTGTGTAGTTTGAGGTTGCACTTTTGCTCCTGTAAATTACTACAACTCGATTTCATACTTATTGCGAAGTATTCTTTAGGTTTATTCTATTATAATATATTTTTTTAATTTTAATTTAAAAATTAAAGACGAAAAATTTCAAAACAAATAGTAAGCCTTTTCATTTGATGTGCTTATTTTTCATAAATCTTACAAAAATTCTGTCCCGTGACCATATATTCATAATTTACCAAATATTCTATTATAAGGTTCATAAAATATTTTTTTGTCGTCAATTCCACATTAACCTATTTTGAAAATGGGACCTGCCGAAAACAATTATTTGCTAACTACGTATCTTAGTACTGGCCTAATTTCTTTACTCACTTTGATTATAGATGTTAAGCGACCAGCAAATCAGTTGGTAATGATATAACTTATAAAGTTTTCACTAAACTGAATTTTAAGAGTGGGTATAGTAATACATATTAAGTTACGTTCCTTCAAGATAGTGTTACCTAAGTTCAGTCATTTGATCAAATGAGCCGCCATTAAAATATACTCAAAATCGGAATGTAAAGCCACTGAAGTGTATAGTATAAAAATAAAAATAGAACATGTAACGCTTTATGAAAATACACAACCGTGTAATAATCGCCTCTGAAAATGTTTGATTTATATATGAGTGAAAAGCATAAAATGGCTTTATCAGAAAAGGAAAACATACTAAATACATAATCTGATAACTTTTTTATTATGATTACACATCCCGGTTCAGTGAGAATATTCATGAAAACTTTAGCTATATGTTTAGCGCTGGCGGAAGCAAAAACATGCATGTTTATTTTCCACCAAAACAACTCGTAAATTTTGCCCAAAATTGTCTTTCACTCCTCGACTCAGTCGAGCGTTCAGTGGCGTTTTTTAATCATATAAAAGACAATACTTTAAAGTGAACTATTACTTGTTACCATTTTTTCATATACTATATCAGCAGGTATCATATATCATTCAAGTATAATATACTATTATATTAGCGGTAAGATAATGAATATTCTTGGATTAATAATGATGGTAAAACCATTTGACACAACACATTTGAAGTCTTAGCAAATAAATACGAATTAAATCAATAAAATGTAACTTATAAATGCATAATTTACAAAACACATTTTAGAGTCATTGATAGGAAAAAGTTGATAAAGATAATTGATTTACAAAAAAATTAAGCTATCATTATTATGTTCAAATATATTGTTTTAGTTATAATTGAATATGATTGAACATTGCTTCAAGCATAAAAAGTAATTGTAATAAAAATAATAAAACATTTTTAGTACTTTTTCCACATGAGATTTATTTCATCAGGACTGGTTTCGCTCATGGCGAGCATTATCAACTGATCAACTGTTTTTCGAATATTAAATGTCTTTTATTAAGCCATATATAAAATGTAATTTCTTCGTTATTCATATTGCGATGGCACTACCATTGCTTGGACATTCTCTAGCGTCTTTCAGCAGCCAGTTTGGTCCCTTGTGACGCTCTCACAGTATTGCTTATCCAGAAGGTTTATAACGTTTTTTTTTATTCATTCGTCTAAGCGTGTTTGTGGGCTACTGAGTTTTTTTTCCATCTGTGATTTTGTAAAATGATTATAATTTCATTATGTAATGTAATTTTTTTATTGAATATCGATATTCGTCTGTAGGTCTTTTCAGCGGCTGCAAAAGTTTCGCAAATACAATGTTATGCGGTTGAGACCAACGTTAATATTGCATCACACTGAATTATTCTTCTCGTCATAAGAATTCTAATAATTAATGATACAGTCAATTATATGGGTGGCAGAATTGTTATTTTAACATTATAGGATACTAGTATTGCTACCCGGCGTCGCTCGGACTAAGCGACCAATAATTATTTAATGTTATATCATTCGACATAGTTATATCACAAAATCTAACATCCAAAATAGAGTTAAAATAAAATCACAAACTTTATTTAATTTGAATTTGCCCCATTCTCGCCCATTAAAATGTCCAAATTCAAGGAAAAAATCTAATTTACTGTCAAATAAATGTCAAATAATACCTTCACGTAAATAATAAACATTATTATATGATTAAATGCCGGGAAAAAGTTGGTAGAAGACTAATTTATTACATTTTGACTAAATGTCTTCGCCGATAAAAATTCAAACATATTTTCTTTCATATTCGTTTTTATGGCATCTTGCAACAACAATGCAAAAGGGAATTACAGACCCACATACATACATACGCCGTTTCGGTTTTATATATAAGATTGAGTTGTTCTTTGTCTTCTTTTATTATTTGAACGCTAGTGAGATAATTATTTTTTCTATTTCATTCGACTATCGTTTTGATAGAATGCACTGTCTACCTAACACAACATTATGTTTGTATATAAAAAAAATATAAGTTAATCGATAAATAATTAGTTGGTATTAGAGTTTGCAAGCAATAGTGACGTCACTGTGCGCACCCTTACTATATCTACTGGTTTAACTTGACACGGATGTAAGAAATAATCATGATTGTCGGGGAAGTAACTTTTCGCGCTGTAAAATTTCCAGCGCGACAAAAAACAGAGCTCTAAAGTTCAGGGCTTAAAAGCCCGAAGAGTGGTTTACGGCTTGAGGCTTTATAATGCTAGTGATACAAGGCGGTCTGGCTGATTCCGGCCTGGAGGCGTAAAAAGCCTTTACGTCTGGTCGGGCAGCTTTCAGCACTTAGCGACCCTGATTTCTGCGGAGGTCAAAGACTAATGGTAATTTATTCTTTGTGAAATGGTGCCTCCGCTACAGAGATTCAATTTCATACTGTGACAAACGTCTTAAAAGATCCTCGGTGCTTAAAGTTTATACGGGGGAAAATAAAATGAACAAAAAAACCAAACAGATTGTTTTATTCTCTATTTTTGAAGTCTTCTTTTTATCGCATATAGAATAACTGAAAAGGTATACATCTACTAATTTCAGATAAATAGAATCTGTCCATACAACACTGTTCATATACAAAACTGATTCTTTATTTGATTGCATTAACACCTTTTTTTAAATAATACTTGCTTCGTAATATAATACAAAAAAAATTAAAGAAAACAGTGTAAAATGCTTAATATTTTTCTATGAATATATGTATAATTAACATTTAAATTAATAAACAATTTAATGGTCAGGGCCGGCTTCACTCATAGCGAGTATTTTTAACCGGCCTCTTTTCAAAATCATATGTTTTATTTTTAACTGGCATCTTTTCAAAACATATGTTTTATTGCCAACGAAGATTTTTTAAATTGATGGAATATTCGTTTTCTCATCACTATCACACCATTTTTATTTCGTTAAATAAATTACGGAAAAAAAATGTTTTCTACTAAATTCTATTTCTGACCCGAAAGTATAAAAAAAATAAAAAATCTTGAATTGAAAACAAAAAATAAATCAAATGATTTAAGGTTTTTGCAGATAATTTCATTGTAATTTTTTAATTATGTAAATGTCATAGACTAGAAATATATCATAATATGACTAGGTGTCGTAAATTATTCTAAATGATAAGCTTTTTTTAACGGTTACATGGCAGTAACAATGTTGATTTGTCTTCAAAATAATTACATTGGACAAATATCAAAACATATTCAAACATCGATTGATTTAAATTTTACAAATATAATGACGTGAGCTTAATAAGAAACAATTGTGAGGTGTAAGAAAACGTCTAGACAATTTAAATTATGTCGAAAATAACAAATCTAATGTACCATTGTGTTAATATCGAAACAAATTTCTCAACAAATGTAGCACCTAGTTGCCTTGTTGTGTAGTTGCTAACATAAGGTTGTGTATTTCCCTTTCTACTCCCCGAGCATATCCCGCGGATCCCTTCCTCCCCTTTCCCAGTCCACCGATATTTGATGCAGCAGCTTCGTCTCCAGGAGTCGGAAGTTCTCTCGTAATGCACAAAGTTCTTCACCTCTGTCGAGTAAGTAATACGAAATAAAGTTTGTGTGGGACTTGCTTGAAAATTTTGCTACGACAGAAGCGCTATGCAGAGAATATGTGACACGAAATGAGAAATACGACAATGCTGCATTGTGGTTATTGCTATTTTTTATAACTATCATAACTCCACAAAACTTAGCAATGTTTTTATAACTTGTGAAAGACATTGTTTGCGTTAAAAAAAATATTCAGAAGTGTCTGAAGTGATATTAAAAAAATACTGGTAATCTCTTGAAAAATGTCTATTAGTTACTAATAAAGAAATAAATATTTTCCTTTTCTTATATCATGCAGTATTGTAAGACTTAATATTATTCATCGAAAAAAAATAGAATAATACATGACAATATCTCTGAAGCTGGTGTGCTATGGAAGAATTATAAAATCAATTGAACATTTATAAGAAATGGTAGAAAGAGAGTAAAATATAAAAAAAAAGCATTGGCAAAGATTGACTGTAGAAGTCGGTGACTGGTTGATCAGCACTTGCGACTGGCGTTGCAAAGAGCTAGTTTAATATATCACCGTTTTATTAATAAATTGTTCTCTTCATTTCAATACTTCACGAATTGAAACTTCTAATATCATTCATCTGAATGGAACTACAAATTGAAATAATAAATAGAGGGTATCGTAAAAAGCCTCCATCTTACAGTACAGGTTGTCCTCGACTTACGACCGAGATACGTTCCTGGACTTTGGAAATACTTTTTAAGAATGTCGGGGTATCTAAAAAGATATAAAAATAATAAAACTAGATAATACTAAAGAAAAAAGTGCGAACTAAAATACCGGTTTTGGTTTGTGGGAACCTCTACGGGATTAATAAATATTTTTTAACAAGTTTTATGAACAAGGCAATAAAATAAAAATCGAGTCTTTATCTACAGTTTAAGAAAAACACATGAAAAAAGCCACGGGAAATTTACAACACGGTTAACAGCTGTTCGCGTAGAAAATTGGCAATATGAAAAATTTGTAGTGGGAAAACTTTATAGTTAAATTACCACTAGAAAAAGAGGATCGGGTGTATTAAATATTCCTATATTGAAAATTAAATAAGTATACGTTTGGAATTAATCAATTCTTAGTGGTCAGATAAGTTTTGTAGAAAAATTTACTGAAAATGTTGTCCAAGGTAACCGGTTTTCAGGTTTAGCCAACCATACGCTATAATAGCCCTTTTTGAAATATTTTCTTAATTAAAAATGCCGAGAATAAAAAGTTCCCTTTTATTGATCATAACGCATTATTTTGCACTTAAGAATTGACCTAAATCAGCGAAAATTTGTCGATGTTATAATTAAGCATTTATAAACATCCTTACATACTAAAATAAATCGTGTGTATTTATTTATATTTTTTTACTGTTAAATTTATACTTATTTATTAATACAAAATAAAGTATTTACTTGATTAATATTTTAAATCTTTCATCATCTGTACTTATATTTATAAGTACAGTCCATTGGCTCATCATCACTAGTGGATGAAGAAGCAGGTGTAGTCTTTTTAGAAAACATATCCAATTTTAGTTGAGTTCATTGTTGTTTTTTTTCCCTGAATATTTCTTTGTAGCAAGCAAGATCTTCCTGAATACGGCGGTTTATACTCAAAAATCTTTCGTTATCCGAATCCATTTTTGCAAATTGTTTATGTAAAACAACTATTATAGATTGATGGAATGCATCATAGAGATGACAATTTTGTTAATTATTGATAGAAAATTACCCGAGATTTCCGATATTTTCCCCAACACAATTCCTTCAGCAAAACAATACCCAGTTTAATTCCGTGCGAGAAAATGATATAAGAAGCAAAGCTTCCAAAGGCCTTTGTCTTTGTGGTCACAAGGCTAAGAGGGATTCGTTTTTTTATCAAATCTTCCATCCAAATCACCAATAGTTTTTCCATTTCGTAAATGGGTCCAAGTCTTTTTTATATTATTATTGTAGATTTTATGGAGATTGCTCCTTTAACAACTTCACTGATACTTAGTTTATTCTTCAAAATTGTAGAGATCGTTGAATGTGCTAAGTTTAGATCATGAGTTATGTCCTTCATTCTTTTACCACTCTCATATTGTTTAATTATTTTAAGTTTTTTTTCTAAATCTATTGCACTTCTCTTTTTTTGTCACATCTAATACTTTTCCAGTCTTTATGGGTACGATTTATTGATTATTTACTTCAGAAATTAAATCCTAATTAAAATTATTAAGTCATTTTTGTTTACGCATGAATCAGGGTTGAAAAAGGCTCACTGTCATGCAATTTAAAAAAAAAATAATTTTTGGTCGTAAGTGCGAATTGTCGTAAGTCGAGGACTACCTGTACTTCCAACTGTAGTCCTTTATAAACAAAAGAATGTTAAGGAATGAAAAAATATGGTTGTAGATAGGTATGTATTTAATTTAAAGAGGTGATCAAATATTTTCTCTTCTTTCATTCGTTATAATATTTTTTGGCCATAATTTTTTTGTACTTAATTTTTCTATATATTATATTAAATGTATGAAAATGGAGCTAGAAATATACTATTTATAAAATGAGGTTGGATCTCTCGCTTTTATTATGTTTCATTCTTCATTGTCGTCTCGTACTTAGTTCTCGCTTTGCAAAAGCTCTCAGAAATTCTGCCAACAGTCTTTCTCATTCAGAATAGCAATTACTTTCTATGGCTTCGTTCTCGGCACACAATTTCGATTTATTTTTATGGTGTTTTAATGAAACGTAACCAATTTGTTCAATTCGAGTATTATGAACCCCATTTTACAGCATCCCTGTAATTACAGCCTCCATTCAAATGCTAAAAGAAGCATTTATTACAATACCGTTTTTTATGTAAAGTACTGCCAACTTAATTAATTTGTATTTAATTTAACTATACCTTACCTGCAAATGAATATCTTTTGGATGTTGAATGAATGTTTAAAGTTTTTTGTCAAAACAATGTATCAAGCGTTTTTGTGACTTTTAAGGTTTGTACTGATGAAGTTACCAAATGTGGTGTTTAAGCATTTAAAATGGATTATTATTTAAATAAGTATTCATTGGCTTATCTTACATATTTTAAGCGTACAATAATGATCGAAATCACCATACAAAATTAAGGCCGTATTTCAATATCTGAGAAACCTTTCGATTTTTTAATTTAATTTATAAATAGATCATAATATTACCACTTTAAGTTCAGATATATAAACTAATATGGCAATTTATAAGATTTAAACTATCGTCAAAGATGTTATTTAAACATTTTATTATATATCAATCGATTTATATTATTTTGTTATTATGGAAGCAAATACATTTCTAGAGTTCAATACTGTTTAAAATCATGTCTTTTCGGTACATACACACTATTTGATATAATAAGGAGAACCAATTTCGCTATTCACGACCATGGACTGATCAGTTGTATAAAATTTTCGAATAAACGGAATAACATGTGTTTTAAATACTAAAAGAAATGTAATGCCTCTCCGCCTTAAATAGACACACCAACGTGAGTAATAACAACAAAGAAATTTTTGAAGAGCATTTTAATTTTAAATCGATGACGACTTTCTTTTTTAAATATTAGAGGTTTTTTTGTATTTAAGAAAAAAATTACCTTTTATGCCCTTTACATTTAAACAGTGATCAAAAATAATAACTGTGGTTACTTTATATTATATTCCAACAAAAAGATATAATATATGTATTGGTATGATATTTAAAACTAATTTGCATATTGATAAGGCCTGAAAATATGACAGAGAACAAGTGTTAATAAAAGGTTTTTGACATTGGTACTTTTATCATCATGGTGAACATAGGAAAAACAAGAAAAGAGCTTCTGATTATTGAATCAAGATGAATGTTTTTTCTCTGTTTTGCTTCTTATGGTCTGAAATAATAGCATCTGTCCCAATCAGCTATTGGTATTCTTAGCGTCCGAATTATTTTGGCTAATGTTTTTTGATGCCAAGCCAAAATGGAAGTATGCAATCAAGATGGATAATAAATAGATAGAGAGGTGATTAACCGAGAAGTTTTCTAAGTGTCCCAGTACGTTTTCTTCATTCACAATTCGCCTTGTTATTGGGGACAAAGCGTAACCGTCATTGTTTCGCGAAGTTACTAAGATGTTGTTATATTCCGGAAAAGTAAAAAGTTACTCTTCAAAGTTCACTGTTTGGCAACTTGTGATACGACTGTTAATGTGCTTCCTTATGTACTTTCTAAGAATTGTTATTCTAAAGATACATTTTTTATTGTAAGTGGAACAAAGATGGCGTTTGGAGAGCCTTTTAGTGTCGACTCGGCAAAGTTTCTTTCGAAGCAAATAAAGTATATTTTGAAGACGACTTTCAATTAGCTAACACAAGGTTAAATTCGAAAAAAAAGTCAATTTTTGCATTCAGTTAAAAAGATTAACTCAATTGAACATATTCAAAGATGTATCTGTTACCTAATTTATATAAATTTATCATTCTAATAAAAATATATTACCATTTATTAACTGCGTTTTAATATATTTTTAAAATGAAATATTGTCAATACGAAGTAAACATACAGCAAACGACAATATAAACGCTTGTTGTGAATTTATTTGATATTTTCCCTCGCGCAATCTTTTATATTTCTTTGGTCATCGTAAAAGGTTTTATTCCTCAGTACAATTACAGATTAGAATCAATTTCCCATCGATCGTGCAGTGAGCGATTTTTGTTTAAAAACTTGTGGCAGTAAAAATATTTTTATGACAACAATGCGCCACAAATAGTTGTTTTTAAATAAAAATAAATTTTAATGAAAATTTCATAATTTCAGTTGAAAATAATGAATAAATACGACTTATTTCTTATATAAATATCTATTATATGTAAGAATAATTACTATACTTAATCGCTTCAAATTATACAAGAATAACTTTAATATATTTATCTAGCAAAAACACATGGTACTACTCATCATTATATATCCAACATTAATAAGGATTAAGCTTTCCCTAATCCCTACCATGCGCGCGCTTTTGCGAAAGCTAAATTTTCGCCTAGGTATAAATTAAGCTTTTCACTTTGGTAACGATGTTTGCTGGGAGTATTTTTCACCAGCGTCGCGTAATTTTCAGGATTTTCGCAATACATATCGCGTATATTAACTGTCTCCCATACCAGGTATTTTCAATGTTTTAAAAATTAAAATTTATATAATAAAGATATCATAAAAAAAATATACATATTTAAATGAAAATAGAAGACGAAATTTTGCCTCCTTTTTATGCTTGGGAAGCATTATATAATAAATATTATTCCAAAAGTCCGTTTATCGATAATGGCTGCTTACTTAGCAAGAAAATATATTTCATTGAATATATTACCATTGCGCAGGAAACTCAACTCAATAAATCTTAAGTAAATCTTAAGACCAATTTTAGACAATGTAAACATACAATAGAATCTGCGATCAAGATTTTCAACACTATTGAAATCCATGAATAACTTGGGTATCAATAAATGTTGTTATAATTTCAAAAAAGATAAGTTTTTTGTTTGAATCGGAGGGCTCAATCGTATTGGTTTAAAAAAATTGTATATTTATACATGTTTCATTACTTTTTATATCCATTGTCGCTTTTCATTTTTTTTATGGTCTTAAGTGAAAGTTTAAGCAGAAGTTTATTTTAATGCAAAATATGAAAGTATGTCTAAAACAAACCAGACTTTTCTTATTAGGTAGTGAATAATATTAATTAGAAAATTATAATAGGATGAAAATATATGACGTTATTTTCTTTTTAAAATCTTGTGTAGAATTATTTTATCGAATACATCACCCACTTGTACGAGAGGTTAAACAAACTTCCAACTAATCGTAAAATCTACTTTGCTATCTTGACGTGTCTGAAAACATTTGAGTGATTCATTTCATAATGTTGCCCGTGTTCCTCAAAAGTTTGACATCTCTGATCGAAGAAAATATTTTCGAAACGTTTATTTATTTATTATTTGCTTTGGTGTTTAGTGTTTGTCTTAGTAAGGGAGCGAAAGTAATTACCAAAAGGTCTTAAAAGTTCCTTCGATTTGTTTGCAGGCAAATAAATTACCCCAAGTCAACCCAAGTTCAAAGGTTGTGTTTCTTAATAAATTTTATTACACAAGATAAACCTACGGTAATATTTATCCGCTTTACATTGTTTAAATTTACTCGTCCCACCACTTTTTTGGCTGTTATCATTTAATAACGAATATAATTTAGCGAAATTAACACAAGGAAGGTATAAATAATTATTACTGTTGGTATCTATCTATACATTTTAATGATTTGTCTTATCTTCTGAGTAATTTCGTTATCCTCTATTTTTGGGGCTATCTTCCAACCGTTGGCTAGTAATAATATGTATTAATTTAAAATTGGTTAAAAATAAGTCATTTAAGTTTAAAATTTCTTTGATCCATAAATCATTTTTTTCTTATGGTCAATTAGAGTATTTTTTCAGCAATCATGTATGTACAAGAAATTCGTATTTATACCATACATTCATACATCATTTTATACTATGGAATTGTCATATTCTACGTATATTTCTACGCTTCAATTCTTTAATATTTATTTTTCAGTAAGATGATAGTTATAAAAAATATTTCAGAATATACACACACACTATGAATTCTTTGTTGTCGTTGAGTTTTTATTACAATCATCATTATACGTTCCAGTAGATAACTGCTAAATAAATCTTGTAGTTTAATTAATGTAATTACATTATATATTTCTAACGTACTATTTGAATACTATATATAAATATATGCGATTGAAATATTCATGTGGTTGCAGTTTTTCACAATGCATATTCACATATTAATACACATCGTTTTGAGTTATTTAGTCCTAAGAAGTCGTCGGCATCAAAGTTTTTCTCGTCATCTTTAAGTTTAATTTTATTGCTCTTTTAAATTCCCTTCACATTGTTGCCGACATAAGAACGTGTTCACTGTAGTAGTGCATAATCCACAGTGAAGCCAGTTCATAAGGTCAACTTGTGCATTTCCATGTATATAATGTGTATATAACTCTCCTATATATACTCCTCCCATAAACACAGATATACACAAACATACATAGATTATGTGACAATTAAGCATACTAAGAAGAAAGCCGAAAAAAATATCTTCTTCGTGCGAGGTCTTACTTTTCATTTATAAGCAAACTTTTAAACTTTTTGTCAAAGCTGCTAGTAACTTTTCCCATCGTGAATATTGACTCTTAAAGACTATTACGAGCTTAACTAGGCAAAAAATAAATTAAGGTATTCAGAATGAGGTGTGAGAAACAATAAAATGTAATTTTGAAAGTATTACAAGCCAAAATCGGCACCGGCAGCCGTGAGCGTCGTGCTGGCGTCGGAATGTGCGGAAAAATACCGCAAAAGCAAGCGCGCAGTTTATGCGATTGTCGCATTTCTGAGAAAAACACCGCCTCCAAATTGGTTTGGCGCATTTGTTTCACAACGAATACTGAATAATGCCAACTCGACATTAATACTGAGCGTGCACTTTGCAGTTGAAAATATTTAACTTATTCCTGCCTCTAAAGGATTCCAGCAGCTGGAAAAATGTCAAACTAATATTTTGTTATGTAAGAGCGATTGAAACCGAATGAAATAATCGTGATTTTTAATTTTTATCGAAATAAAGATATTTGGATTTTCAGACTTTTTTGGAAATTTATAATGTTTGTAAATCTGTATTAGAAATGTTATTAAAAGGAGTTTCTAGTTATATTCTTTTTCCGAGGCACGAAAACATAATATGTGTATAAGGATAAATGTGTGGGTTATGCAATCATATACATATTGCTTAAAAAACAAATAAAATAAGATTTTCAACTCAATACACATATAACATTTCATATATTCTTAATTTAATGAAATCTGAATTCTGTCAACCTAAATGGTTAACTTTCACTGAATTCGATTATCAATCACTGCTTAAAAAAAATAGACGGGAGGTATCCGAGAAAGCAAAACGTTAGTCAAATATTAATCTTTCGGTGGAATTGAAATTTATAGATAAGATATTTTTAAAACTTTAAAGTTTGATTTTCTTTTTAATCGTCTTCTATATTACTTTTAAGGTGTTCACTGTCAAAACTTGGTGGAATGGCATTATAATAAAAATGTTTTATTATTTTTATATTATTGAGATGTTTTATGTAAAACGAGTTCACAGTCCTTAAACATTAATATACCATAATAACTTCCACCGATTACTTCTAATGACTAATCATAATTGTATCGAAATGGCAACTGGTGTGTATTGTGGAGTGTCTTAATTTACCTTTACAATTGGCTGGGCATTATTTTAGTATGGATCCCTTAATCAATTTAGACATTGTTACTTATGACAGCTGATTAGATTATTGAAATAACGCAAATCAATTTTTGTAAATTACTTTTCATTTGTATTACCCTCTTCACTGTGTTCACTCACTTCTTATGTTTCAAAAACTAATATTTTAAAAATAATACGAAATTAAATATTAGTAACAACTTGGTTTACCAAATGGCTAATAATATTATATATATAAACAGCCCACTGTTTTCCGCAGTTTATTATTGGGTTATTAGACCGTTCAAATATTCTATGAATTATGAATATTATGGATAAATGAAATGATTTATTTGAGTAATCCGATCATTTATAAATTTTGATAGGATGGAAACCATTTAATTATCATATCAAAGTACCCACAGACTTTGGGAGCAGATAGTATCAATAATAATGGGTTTGAAATAAATTATCTCCTTAATACTGGCCGTCGATGGTACTTTAAAATTGAGTACTACCAGGATGAATAATTCAAACGAATTAGATTTCACGACTTAATTGACAATTAAATAATTATGCAAATATATTAGCAATTATAAATTAAAAAAATATTAGAAATATCGGCTCATTTTTAAAAACAGTAAATATAATTTGAACAACTGAACAACAAGAAGAGATCGAAGAAAATCTCAATAGAAACAATTTTATAACAGTTTTATGAAAATGTACATATCAACAGACCTTTTTAATTTATAATACACACATGCATAAGTAAATTTCATGACTGAAACCTAGAAGTTTTACCTATATTTTCCAAAACCAAACAAAAGCATAAACATTATTATTAATTTATTTTTAATATACATTAAAAATTTAATTATAAAAAAATATGTACAAAACGTTGAAACCACTACGTTGCTAGTCTTGCTCTCACGGAAAAATAAACTTTTAACTTAAACTACTGATTTAAAATATTTGAAGTGACTGTGTATTAAGAAAAGCTTTAATAATCTTTATGGAACAATCAAAGGGATATTTTTCACACGCATAATGAAGAAAATTGAATGAAGAAGACTTAAAACAGACTCACAAGTATACCAATCACTTAATAAAATTATAATCTTCAAAGCATAAGTGAGGGAGGCCAGAGGGTGTAAGGCAAGAGGGCTGTGTGAGGTGAGACGCTTTCTTTGTCACTTCGCGATCAAAATCACACCCAAGCCTCGGTTTTCATAATTTGTTATTTAGCATATTTACATCATAACTTCGCTTTCGTCACCCCGAGTGGAGTGGTTTTCGGAAAGGCTCGTTTACCTAAAAGCTATGTGGAAGGTGGGTACGCATTCAGTATGTCGCGCGTGCTTTCTGGCCTCATTAGGCAGCCTGTAATCCTTTGGGGAGCTTTTGCTAAAGTTTTCGTGAGTGAAAACTTGCGATTCAGTCATATCGCGTGAGATTAGATTAACTCAAAACTTAAATACTGACTGTGATCTTTTATGCTATGAAAACGTTTGAAAATGTCACACATATGATTGATTTTTTTAATTATTCAAGTGCGGTTATGGTAATATATAAAAGTAAATTTATCTCGCATTTTTTTATTTATAGACGATTACATTTTTGAAATTCTCGCTAAAATTGATTTGTTTTATATTACATTAAAAATCTTTATTTTAACAAACAATACTCATAAATTATAGTTTTTTTGAAAAAGTTTTTAATTAATCTCGAAAAAAAAAATTTTGATTTTAATAATTATACCATAAAATAAGAAAAATGTCAGACGAAGCAGTTGAGAATTAAAAAAATCTTTATTTAAATTCAAATATGTACATTATAGGTACATACTTATGTAGTAAAATTCAAAATATAAATATTATAAAATTAACAATTGTTATTTTCACAAGCAATATAATTTAAAAGCATTAAGCCTGTGACTTTCTATGGATATAAGCCATAAACATTTAATTCAAATAAAAAAACAGGAATGTATTAAAGACTATGTGTTAAAAAGAGTATTTTCTTATAAGATTTATTACAGAAATGTAAGGAAATTCTGTAAGAAAAATTCTTGACCAATATTTCTTTAATAAATTACCTTCAGCATATTTTCATGCGATTTTTCCACTAAAACAATTCATATTTTGCAGAAAATGTCAGCGAACGGCGTTGAATTTTTAAAAGCCTTCCGAAAGTATTCCTCTGCATAAGCTTGAATTAATGCGTCGCTGATTTATAGCTTTTTTCAATGGATTTCGTATTTTTATTCAATATTTCAGGTGGATTCTTCACAATTTATTACGGAAAAAGTTTGGCACACACATATTCCAAACACTTAGAATAAAATAAAAGAAAAAGAAGTCTTAGAATACATAGTAATATAGTACTACTGTTCTTCTGAATAATGTTGTGCTGATATGAGCTTTATTTTATATAAAAAAAAATTAAAAAATATTTCGAACATCCATATATTGTGAATTAACAATTATTATGACTGCCCGATACTGCAACCAACGGGATAGTGCGACATCCTCTCATGAAGCTGTATTACTTTTAACAGCCAAACAAGAATCTGTTTCCCATCGGACAGGTCTTTTTAGGTTATTTTATTTAAAATTTGTGATATATTATGTTTATACGCAAACTCAACAGAATTTTGAGCGCATTTTTCTGTATGCCTTTACTGAAGCGCTAACGCGTACAGTTGTAAAACAAGAAAGCAAAATACCTACTTCCATTTTTATATGGAGAAAAATAAGATCTGGCATTAATTTAAAAAAATATTCGGTAAATTATGGATATATGGTCACGGGACAGAATCCCAATCCTCTCGAGCTAAGCTCAAAAAAATTATACATACTGGCTTATAATTTTATGTTTTGACTTCACTCTTTGAATTCTTGTGGATTATTATAAAATGTGGAATCAAAATGATTTAATCTGAAGAATATTACTGATTATTGTATGAGTACTGAAGAATAAACTTATATGACTGTCTCTATCTGTATAATATTATTATTTGTGTAGTTTGTGGTTGCATTTTTGCTCCTGTAAATTAAAACAACTCGATTTCATACTTATTGCGAAGTATTCTTAAGGATCTTCTATTATAATAAATTTAAAAATTAAAGACGAAACATTTCAAAACAAATCGTAAGTCTTAAAATAATGTTATCTGCTTTCAAATACCTAAACATGAGAAATCATTTCATTTAATGTGCTTATTTTTCATAAATCCATAATTTACCAAATATTCATTAAAAATTATAATAATTATCTCTGTAACATAGTTTAAAATCGTATTTTTTTATGAACTTAATATAACAGGGGTGGCCAAACTTTTATCATTAAGAGCAATTTTTTTTTAAATTTTTTTAGGCGATCGACTCAAAAATAAATTGAATTTATTATCATGGGTAAATAGGGGATTCAGACATGCATAGATCATCACGCCAGACAGGCGGGTGACTTGGAATAGCTATGCGATCAACCAGTTGATCGCGATTGATGCTTTGGCCACTCCTGACTATACGGAAAAAATAAAAATAAATTTAAAAAATTCGTCGTGATACTTGTATTCATAAAAAATACAACAGAACAGACATGTCAAGCAGATTGTATATTTCTGCGTCATATTAACTTGAGCAATGATCACATCACAAGCAAAATGATCACTCATTGATCTGGACTATATTAAAAAAATTGATGAAAACACCAAAAACATTTTTTTGTATCAAGCCTTAAGAACGGAGTATAAACATGAATGCCCATTGGAAGTGTTCTGGCACAAAGTATCACAAAATTTATTGAACCCTAGAAATAGAGGTTCAGTATTAAAATCTTCATAAACACCTACGTCTTTTGAGCTGGTACAACTTTTCGTGAAGCTTTCTTTGGTGCAGTAGTGGGTAGCTTTGTTATAAGAATGTATACTCTATTTGATGAAATATCTTTATCGTCATTAAGGAAAGGCGGAATTTTCTACGTTTTTTCTGTTCATTTGAGCTTTTTCGTTAACATAAAAACGTGAAGCATTTAAAGTTTTTCTATTCGGTAGTTTAGCTTTTGCCGTAAAATTTTACGTGATGATCCCACGGTCTGGCTAACGTAGTTATAAACAGTATCCCGCGTAAGTCTTACGGGATCACAATGGGAATAGTTAAAATAAACGATTTCGGAAGCAAAATGGACCGTGGAAAAGACTTTTAAATGTAATTGAAAAATACTTTTTTCGCTGTAGAAAAATATATCTGTTTTCTTATTTAATCGTCAAGACAATAGAGTTTTATTCCATAATGCTTTAATACATAATCATACATACAAATTATTAATTTCATTCTTTTTCGAAAAAGAACTCAGTATTCGACGTGACTATTTTATGTTCCAAAAAATAAGCATAATCAATTATTTATATAGCGAGTTACTTAATATATTGAGGTCAATCATACGAAGGTGAGATTGATGTATGGAACAATACACATCATTTTATTTTACTAAAATGTTGGGCTGCTTCCACAAATGGCATCAACCATTATCCGGTCATTCAATATTTATTTTTTTAATTTTCTAAAACCTTATTTAATTCGTTTTAAAAATATTAAAACGCTCGTTGTTGTAATTTATTTTAAAAATATCAATCAGTAATCGGTAAAAACAAAACACACTTATTTGAAAAATTGGTCCATGTTTATTATAAATCAGTATTAAGATTGTATGAATAAAAACTGTGTTGCAATTTTATAAAGATACAAATTGAGAATTATTTTCGTTAAATGGAGCATGCAAGTTTACGTGGACCTTTGCACGAATGAAAACGTTAGAGGAAGCTTTTAACACGTGGGTGTAAGTGCTGGCACGTGGGATGAGGTCAAGAAAAACACGCCCCAATAAAACGTGACACTTGAATTTATTCTTCATACGACAACTTATGCTTATTGTTTTCATGAATAATGTGCTTAAATTCCTTAAATTATGCAACTTGTTAAATTTAATCTTTTTTTAATATTTTCAAAAGCTCTTTTATTGATGGGATAAATTATAAAAGGTCAGACAAATTTAATTTTGTTTTTTTTTAATCGATTAAGCTCAATTTCACAAAGCTAAAAATATTTCCTTTTGAGAACTACAAATGATGAATCTTGATCAATTAAAATGTGCTTATTTAGTATTTCGTTATTTGAGAAATCAATAGAAAATCATTTGAAAGATTGATCGAAATTTTAATAATAGGAATATTGGATTGAATGACTTTTTATTTCAGAAAAGCTTATATCAAGCTAATATCAGCTAATACTTTCGATGGATTCGGCGGTAACTTTGTCAAAGTTCATTTTAATAAATTATTTAAAATAACTTTTGTAATTTTATCAATTTAAAATATCAGAATCAACTTGCTTTATTACTTAAGCAAATTTTGCGATACTTAGTCCAAAGATGCGTCTGAAAGAGGCGAAGCACGTGTCACAATTAGTAACACAATACGTGGAATAATCAAAGTTATTTTAAATTCCATATTAACAATCAGCTAGTTTATTGCCATATTTTTTAAATACGATATTACAGATTCTTAAATAATTATGCAAGTTTGATGCATATAAAAGTTTAAGCATATGGGAGTATTTTTTTTTGTCAAAAGCTGGAAAAACAACAACCTATTTGAAATTTATACTTATTGGAAAAAGGTCGGTAACTCTTCCTAAAATTGAGAAAAAAAAATCGATTCTTAATCAATCTAAAAGAATACGTGATCTTAAATATAACGAAATAATTTCGTGTAGCTTTGACGTTACAGATTTATATCCTTCGTTTTTTTGGACCTCGCATGCGAATCGATGTCACGCGCGGATTTCAAAGCAACCCTTTTGATTAAGAGCAGCCTGACAATCGAATGTTTGAAATGGAGGTCACATTAGTTACAAATGTTCGGCTATCAGAAGAAGGGTGTGTTTTTGACCGGGAATTATTTGGATTCCAACAGAGTATCCAAAAACTTTTTATTGGGGAGTTTACCGACCAATTATTTTGCAGATTGCAATTCACAGTTTGAAATAAAATGTTTTATTTATATTTTTTTTTTTTGAATTTTTTGAATTTTGTACTTTTCCATGTGTTTCGTCCCTAACGACCCGGGTTTCACCTTTCGGCATCTTCAGGCATTCCAAGTGCACGGATGTACTTGAACTGACGCGTAGTAAACAATTTGTATCGTTTATTTTCAAACATATAAGTAGATCACTAAGTTAAAAGGTTATTAAAATGTAAATTAGCGAAATTTGAATGAATACAAGTTTCAATGATTTTAGTGGGTTTGTTATAATTATGGGGATTTTTGAAAACATTAACGACCAGATAATAACATAAGAATATTTAAAATAAATCTAGGGTTTTTTCCGACCTATCATTAATGAGTTGATTGATTTCAAGCCTTTGAATTAATATTTAATGATAGTAAGTGAATTGTTATTTAATGATAGCAAGTGCTTGAATTATAAATAAATGACAATTATTAATAAATGACAATTATTTAAAAATAAAAATTATTTAAAAGGGTACAACAATGGTGAATAAGGCAAATAAAGTTGTTCGTTCAAAATTGGCAAACTGTTGAGCTGAGCTCGATTAATCTCTAAGATTTATTTGTAAAATAGTTTAAACTCGCCCCTGTTAGTATGTATCAAATCAATACCTGAGTCAAAATTAAACGTGTGGTTTTCAAGAATTAAATGGTTGGCGAAAGTGGGGAGGTATCTTTTTTTAAGCGAAAAGCGGCTAAATGCTCAGCCACTCTTATATTTAAGGTTCTAGCAGTTTTACCAATATAAAAAATTCAAAATTTTGAGAAGAGATTAACAAAAATATGAACTGAATAAGTGAGCTAATTAAAAGTACTTATAGTAAAAAATTCCGAAGAATTTTCGTTTTCTTAGAAAGAAAAAAATAGTTATACAATACAAACATACAACTTCAGTTCATTTCAATATTGTTGAAGTCTTAAATAAATTTTGAAATTTAGTTTGAAGTTCACATTTCCCGTCTTTTACTAACCATGCACCACTAGATAAAATTCATACTAATTTCTTACACGTATATTGGTGTTATTTGCAAATTTCCATTCAATGATCGTATTTCTTACACAGTAAACCTTTTTCTTAGATATTAGTTACTTTAAAACTCGATCATGTTTATCCTAACAAATAAAATTTATTTTTGTATTTTTAAATCTCATAAACATACAATCATATTGAACTTTAAATAAATTGGATTACTAAAACAATGTACAACTTTTAAGGTGTCCACTGTAAAAACTTGGAGAAATGGCATCATATTGAATAACAAGACCATAACATAATACCAATTTACGACAGTATTAATACTCTTTACTTAACCTTACTTTAATAATGGGATTGAATACATTACATGAAATCGTGGATCAATAATCCATTTATGATAATAAAACCCAGACGAAATATATCGATTGTGACAAATATTACTTTAAAAAGCATATTATTTTGCAATAAATAGTAGGTATTTTGAATTAATAAAACAATCGGAGGTGCCCTATTGTTTCCTTAGATGCTCATCTATTTTCCATTGATTTCCGTTCCACTCTATCCATCCGAAATATTCTTTCGCAGTTTACCACGTCCCTACAATCTCCCTTTTTATGTTTTTTGTGTAGCTACAACGTGACCACTTCAAGGGGTATTTTTTCTAGGAGAGGAAAGAAAGCTCGAAAAAACATGACTTTGTTTTATTACGGCAGTCTGAGAAGCAAACGGGGAGGAAGGTTAAGTGAGTGTCCTTTATTTTATTCTTTATACGCGTCCTGATGGATTATATTCAAGTTCAATCAGAGCTTTCATAAAAGTGAACTTTTTACAGTGTGCTTTATTGAAGGCTTATCAAATAATACTGAATATCATGAGTGTTTTATGATTCTTTCTCAGATAAAACTTAAGGGTCCAATATGACTAGACTCGGCTATAAATATTTTACCTGTTTTTTATTGATGGTAAGAAAGTTACGGGAAAATATATTGTATCGATTATTAAATTTATTGTATGTCAAACACAATTTAAAAATAACAGAATTACCAATACCATACCGTGCACATGTTTTTCGTTCTTTAAAATTAAGCAGCGAATAAAGTTATCTGAGTGAAAATGTATTTTTAAGGATATACGACATGTGTTTGCTTCAACTTAAACGTCTGTTGAAATAATTCAATGAAATTTCGTTCAAATTCATGGATATGAAATGTTTGTTTCCTTTAACATTTCATCATATGAAAATAAACGATAGATATAGTATGCTTTTATTAAATAAGAAAATATTTGTCATGATTCTCTTTAAGGACTGCTTTTGAAAAACATTTATAAAAATATTTTCATAAAAAAACGGACATTTAATAATGTGAATTTTAGGTTGAGCATATGAACATGCCATGAAGTTCATCTCAAGAGAAAGAGTTTTTAAGAAAATTGGTTGTTACTCAGTAGCTCATTAGAATATTGGAAATTGCAAACGTAAATTAATCAATTGACAAAGTAATTTTTTGAAACATCCCGTTTTGGGATTAAACCTCGAAAGCTCTGCGACCAAATCCAACGCCCCATCACTATTCATTTTTCCTACTACGTCATGGATTGAGCGTCTTATCTTTTTTATCCAATTTTTGATGCATTTGTGTGCGCATTTTAAAGTTAAGTTACGAAAACAAAAAAGATTGAAGCCCTTGGGGTAGGATTTATATATAAAAATATTTTGATAATCTCTCTAGACTCTATGATAAATAAGTCTGAAAATAGATTATATCACAAAAGTGCTTATTGGGTTTGTGTATGGGATTTAAACCAAACTAAAAAAAAACAATCATCGTTAATTTTCCTGGTCAAAAGTAAAAGCCTGCAAAATGTTATTTTTCAGCGAAAGCAGAAAAAATTGTCTCCTTAAAGCTAAAAATACTTTATGCCATGTTTTTAAAAACGTTCAATGTAAATATGGAGAATTTGAAGCCATAAACTAAACAGTTTCTTTAGTACCGCACCACTTACTTAGGATTAGCAATAAAAAAACGGTTACATTAAAACTATAATTTCCAGATGTATTCGAGCAATTATTGTGTTTACTGTAATAGGTTACACATAATATTCGAAAAAGCACTAAATAAATACGATTAATAATCACAACACCGTTTTCTATAGAAATCAACATAATATTATATCCCCAGAAAGTCTTCCTCGAGCAGTGGAAACAGTTCAAAGGCAAGTCAAATGCGACATAGAATAATAGCAGGGACGTAAAGTATCAGGTACAATTAGACGAGGCACTCATCGTTATAACTGAACGTAATTATCACTGCGCATTTCTAATGTGATGGTAATGTAATTAGAAGTAACGGCATGAAAATGACAAGGTTGATGTTTCTACATAACTGTGCTTAAACCTAAATGTTAATATTACCGGTAATCATTACTGTGACTTAAGTTGGTTTTGCAGACAATTTTCTTATTATTCTATGAAATTATTTGTGGTAGATTAATAATGTTAAACTATTTTACTGTTTTAGCGTATAATATTGAGTGCAAAAACGTTACGTGTATACACTGTAATTACAAAAAAGACATTCTGGGTGCTTTTTAAAGGTTCAAAGAAAAATGAATAAACAAATACCAATTTATTGATTGAGTAGGCATTTACTTGATTTACATAAAAGAGTTAGCAGTAATAGAGACAAGATAAGTTTAAAGGGGTGTATGGTCACTTGTATTATTTCTTACTCGAGAAGGAGATTAATAATGAAACTAATGAAAAAAAAAACCAAACATTATTGAATGAAAAAGTTTGAAAGATTACAAATTTTAAGCGAGTTAATTTGGCGCTTTTATATTTAAAACATTAAGGCACTCAATAAGTAATTATATCAAAAAGTAAGTTTCAATATTATAAAAATCTAATAAAATGAAAATTAAGTGTGTCGGAAATTTTGAGTTGAAAGCACGTATTGATAAGCTCAACCAATATGTCAAAAAGTATCGGAAAAAATATTTCGTAAATAATAGAGAAAATACGTTCACTCAAAGCTATCTGTATAGGTGAATTTTTATTGTCTCTTGAGAAATGGTTTTCGGAGTCAAGATAAAAAAGCAAGTTCTCCCATTTGAAGTTGTGAGACGCGTTTATGCGTAAAGTTTCGTTCGACAAAATGGTAGTGAAACTTCCAGAGACTGTGTTCCGCTTATGGGAGGGACGAAGCTTCTTTTATATTAAAATATTTAAAGTATTCTGAAGCTACGTTTGTAAAAGTTTTGACTCGAAATTTTGGTCCCTTATGTTCACATAGGCTTTAGTGTTAAACCATGTCAACAGTCATTTTGGAACCAAACCATCCAAGTTTTTTTTCTCTCAAAAAACTTGGAAGGTTTGTGAGATAAAATATCAATTTCTAAAAGCTTCTTTTCTTTATTAAAAAAACGTTTTATAATTCGTTCGTTGCATAATATTGAATAAATTTAAACCTAATATAAATCGAATTTATTTATAGGTCTTAAGCAGAGTTGTCAGACACTTTTTTTGAGAAGGTGTTAATAAAAGAATAAAAAAATATTAGTTTTAACTGAAAGCTTGTCATTTTTGTTACCATATATTTTTGAAATCTTTGAATTTATAAACCACTTACATCCATGCATTTGAAAACCAATTCATAAGAATATACAAATAGGATTGACCACTCGGCAACGAGGCTGGAAAATAATCAATACAGTCTTTCAATAAGATTGAATTTTGCATTTAATCAAGACTCATAAGAAAATAAATCAGTGAGTGCTCTTCCGTAAGAGTTTCGAAATACCATCACCAAGAAAATATTGAAATAAATTGTTAGTTGTTAAATGATTCTTACTTGGATGAATAAGACAAATCACACTTTATAAGCTTTTAGTTTTGACTAACTATGCAAAAATGTGTTTATCTTATTCTTGGAAAAAATACGTGAAACAAATATCCAGACATGATGATGAGTATAATAATTAAGTGATGTTTTCAATAAATTTGGCAGCTATTATGTGGAAAATTTCAACAAGCGGAATTACAAATTTATAAATTTTTATTTGGTTTTATATGTGATCAATTTACTCAAATAATAGTTAATTTAGTAGAAATAAGCTTAAAGATTTAGTTGAACGCTGATTTCAATCTAATTTATCGAATATTTTTTAGTGCGAGAGCGAGTAACTCGAATAAAAAAGATACGCTGTGAGGAACTTCTAGTCGGTCATACATTATTAAATAAATTTTAGATTGCAAAAACTATTTTTCTAATCCATGTCTTCTCCCATGTTAAGAATGTGGAGCATTTAGCCTCCAATTTTTTTTACTTCTATGAAAACTGTTGATTTATGAAATAATAAATATTTTGGTATATCTGAAACTTCTCGAGTATACTTGTGAACTCGAGTATTTTAAAATTTTACTACTCGATACTCGAGTAATTGAGATGTCGAGTAATTTGAGTCCCAACTAGCTAGTCACTCTCTCTACGCCCCTTTTGTGAAATCGAATGGGTGTGATGGATTTTTCAGACAACAGAAACACCGATGCCTTCGAACAGAATCAATATCTCAATTTTGACTATTGCGCCACACACCCGTCTTAAGCCCCAAAAACTATCGTGTGTAATGTAGCAGAGTAGTGAACTCTGCTGTGCATCCGTCTATTTCATAGGGTGGCCATGGTTTTAAGCCCGTATCTAAAAAGAAATTAATCCACTTATCAATTCAAACGCAAAGAAATAAATGTTTGTGATATTTTTTTACTGCCCACCCTCTATCGAGCCCTGAAAACTTTTTCTAGCCACATCCTGCATTCATTATGTTCTTGAGTTTCCGTGGAAAAATGGCTTGTTTTTAATGTGCATAATACTTTATATCTGTAACAAATATGTTCAAAAGTATGTATATTAAATTTATCTACATGTTATAAAATTCAGTGCATGTTTGAAGTTTTAATCGTATTTTAGATTATCATGTTATACAATAAATTTATAAGCATACGTTAACGTGTAATTTTGTTGATATGCATTCTTAACGTATTCCTGAACTTACTTACAGCTTTAAATATCTCTTTGTAGATTTGAAAAAATATTTCAAAAGAAATATGTCAAAGAATTTACATACGTTAGAACGTTTTGACGACAGAAAGTCTGCAAAAGTAAAGTTTTCTTTAAGAAGTTTTAATGGGCATACAGTCGCATTTTGAAAGCTTCCTTCACTCTCTTACTCAAAAGTTCACTCACTTTAGCGAATTATTATTTTACGAAGATGTTAAAACGTGTCAGGAGCCCACCAAGAGTCAAAGAAAAGGTGCTTTTTATAATTTCACTCTGATTCGAAGTCATCGCTATAAAAAATACATAAAAGGATTTTTCCATTTGACTGCTTATTTGTTTAATCACATATTTTTTTAATTGAGTGAGTAGTAGAAATAGTGAGCCGTTATTTCATAATTGATCATTTTTCAAACGATCTAAGATTTTTTTCGTTTATCTTTGCACATTTTTTTAACACTTACTCTGTTATAAGAACTGAAAATAAGATGCATATAAAGTAACTATGAGTCACTAAATTAAAACCATTTATTGTTAAGCAAATTAAATTTAAATGTTCAAGTAAAACAGTAGTTTATTTTCTCCTCGTTGAGAGAAGATACAGTAAAAAATAAATGAAAGTTTTTTAAAGATTTGTGACTTTTAAAATTATAATAACGCAACGAGACAATAAAATAATAGGACTTTAAAGTTGATTAAAGAATTGAAAATTTTTGCCTACAAATATCAGTCTCAGACTTTGTCTGAGTTTTAGGATTATTATCCTATCCTTGTATCTTAACTCTACTTGAAGAAATAGAGTAATAACAACAACTGAGTAACATTAACTTTGCATAGGAAAATTATTGTTTAGATAAAATCCGTTTTAAGTTCATACTCTCCCCATTGGAAGCACATATGATTAAAAATGTATTCATATATTAGTTTTAAGTAAATGGGAAAATTTATGTTATACCTCTTACATATATATTCTATAAGTCTAGGTCTAGCATGTTGATGGATATGACAAGGCAATGGTAACGAAGTCTTAAATAAATATAGCTTGTCAAACTTCATAAAGATGTTAACTCTAATAAATAGTCTTTATCTTATTACGACGAATTCTAATTCATTAACCTTATTTATATCAATATCGAGTATCAACTCGACTGCCAAAACCTTCAAAATTATTTTCTCGTAATTTGAAATAGGGCTGGGCTGTCAGTGAAATATTTCACGGAAGTATTACGTTGAATACAGGTGATCTTAGTTACTTGTGTAAATTATTATTTGACGAAGGTAAGCAAGCAGGTTGCTAGAGGAATTCGTAAGTCAATCTCTCAGCAAATGAATCGATCTCCACATTGTTTCCTCTGTTTCCCAACCATAAGACCCATACAATTTTCAGTTGAACCATCTGACGCAGCCTCTAATTTTTCCAACGCTCAAATGAAGTCAGCAAATCGATTGGTGTTCAAGTTAGGTGTAAGCTGTTTAAATTTTAGTAAGCCGTCTACTTAACTGTGATTAAATTTTACGGAATTTAACTCCCGGCATACTTTAACAAGCTTTTAATTATTTTAATTCAATCACAAATTTTTCAGAACAGTTTTAAAAAATATTTTTCACTTGATTAAAAATACTTCCGAGAATAAATTTTGCGACGGCTCGTTTGAATATAATTAGGCATACTTATCAAATAAAATTCCTATTTATTTTCTTCTCTTACATTGAGAGATAATATTTTTAATAAGTGGAGAAATAAATTGTGAAAAACATTTAATAAAAGCAGAATAGTGTGATTGTGTCGTAATCAATTCATACAAAAATTATATTTTCCTACTTTTTACTTATTGAAGTGGAATTCCAAGTCATTTTATTTTTAGATTTCTTGTAATATATGTAAGAAACAAATGAGATTTTCTATCATTATTTCAGTGAGATAATTAAATCAATGAACTGTACTATCCGTGTCACCACATAATTCTAGACTAGATCGTCTGCTACATAAAGTTGTATTCATTTATATTGATATTTGATCAGTAGTTTTCTCCATTAAAAATGAAACATCGGATTGATTTTTTAATTGGAATACATGAATAGCCAGACATAACATATTAAAATGAGACCCTTTTATTAGAAGTGATGTTTGGAGGTATTACTGTTTTAAAACATACAATTTACTCAAAAATACAATATCAAAGAGAACTCTATTCATAAAGATGATTTTTTTTTGAATTACATAACACAGAAGCTAAGGCATAATAAATTCATAAAAATCTATAGTACATATGTTGAAGTATTTGCAATAGAAAACTTGGAAATGTTCGCTTAGTAGAGCCAATCAATCAAAAGTTCAAAAGTCAAACGGGCCAAGGCTTATCCGAGCTATATTATGTTTACCCTCACAGTATTTTGTTTCATCCTAACATAACTGAAGACGAAAATATTTTCAGACAAAAGAAAACTATTGATAAAAATTCTGATATCTGTCAAATTCTTAGGAGAGATAGAATTTCAAAAGGCAATATTTTCTCTTCTCTTAGTATCTTCATCATTCCTGTAAATGAATAATATAGGTGAGTTTTTTCCGTCTGTTTCCAGCATGGAGCATATAAACTCTTAATAGAATGGTTAAGGAAATTTAATTCAATAAGAAATGTGAGAATGGTCACTTGCCGCCTTTAATTCGAAAACATTCCAGGCTTTTTTTCTCTTCTTCTGTTTGTTATTTCACTAGTTGTGACACGTGTTTTTCCTCTTCGAGAATCATCTTCAAACTAATTCTTTTATAAGATTTTTACTTATTATTTAAACATAAAAATACCTTGACGAAGCTTGAAAGTTTTCGTTAGACAGCAGTGTATTATATCGATATGTGGTAATGGTTTTATACTATCACTGTAATTCAAAAAAAAACACTTAAATGATCAATAGCATGTGAAGCTGGTTGTTTATTATCCGGCAACAACTGTGATATTTTTCAGTATGTGTCTCCGAAATAAATAAATTCAATAAGGAAGTCGTAATTATTTTTATTTATTTAAATAGTGTCTTTTCACCAAGAATTTACACACTTCACTAGTGGTTAAACAGTTCGGACTCACTATCGCAAAGGTTGTTTGAGTAAACATTTACTGTACCACAACTAGTAGCACAATACATGGAATAATCAAAGTTATTCTATATTAAAATGAACTTCAACAAAGGTATCGCCGAATCCATCGAAAGTATAACTGAACATGTTTCATGTTAATACTCAATGGAGATGACTTAGTGTGAAAAAACATTTATTTAAAACTTTTTGGCTGGCATAAAATACCGATTTATCCATGTTTGAAATAAATATTACGACAAAAAAACCACATTAGCAGTCACCCCAACAGGAAATCTTAAACGATCCATCTACTGGAGATGAGCACGTTTGTATTATAACGTCACAATTGGTCGAGTGTTATGAGTGCCTTACAATAACGCAAAAGAGAGATTTTTTCGTGTTACATGCTCCTTTTGAGGTGAAATATAATTGTCCCCAAAACTCCAAATATACTACGGTTACAAATAAAAAATACCCACGTTTGACATTTTATTCTTTTATTTTTATATAAAAAATATCATAACTAACCTTTATTTTTGAAGTAAAACCATTTACGTCTGATAGGTCAACTATGAATGTGTGAAAATACCGCAACGAATGACTTACATTACTAAATCAAATCATATAATGTATGTGATACGATATTCCTAATAACTGAAAGATTATTTAATTTGTTACTTACTATATCTCTTTATGCAATATGGGTTTTAGGAAAAATACCGAAGGAAGGAGGGTGGGGTGGTAGGGAAACTCAGAAATCTACTGGCAATAAAAACACAAGTCAGAGAAAGAAATAAATCGAACGACGTGAAAGCCAAGCACTGGAAAAACGTTATAGTTTCAAACTAAATCCTGGCTTAATCCACATAGGTAGGATGTATACACGCTGTCTATGTTTCGACATAAAGCCGATCTCGAAATATTTATTATTGTTTGCTCGGAGTTAGGAAATAATTTAAGGGATTATGTTTGATGTTTTTTTTTGGACGATTTATTAATTTACGCGGGCATAAATAAATCTTATCTCGTTTGCAATGTTGTTATTGAGTTTTGTAGGATGTTTTTATTGTTATTTATTTAATATATTTCCTATTCGGTAACATATCTCAGTAAAATTATTATCACACGATACATTTTGTATCTGGTTCTTTAGTGAAGCAGAAGGTCTCTTAAAAAATCACTTTACATGAATGGAAATAATACAATATTATAAATATTTTAAACATTTCTGTACATTAACCTATTTTGGTTCAATTTGACCACACTGAACATACAAGGAAAAAATGAGGATTTTTTCATCTGGCTACGATACCAACCAACTCAGTAACATTTGCAATGAAAAGTTTTAATTTATGTGGAGAATTTATTCATATTTGATAAATAGTCAGTCAAATAGCTAGTGAAAAACTAATCCCGACAACCCCGCAGCTCATTTTGGACAGATTGAATTTAATTTAAATGATTTAAAAAAATCCCCAGCACGTTTTAAATGCCGAAAAAGCATCATTGATGACTGTTTATTACACTTGACTCGAATTTAGTGAATAATATGTTATAAATAAATCTTGATATTGGTTAAATTTTAGATAGATTTTCTGATTGTCAGAACACGTATATCACTTTTTAAATGTCCAAATATCTCATTTTTTCTAAAAAATAGCTGCCATATTATATTTTTGTATGCGAACTTATGTAGATACTCCACAAATTGTTTTTCAATAAAATAAATAAAGAACTATACAATTCAAAAATCAGTAAAGCAATAAAAAAACATTCACTGTAACTATCATAAATTTGCGGCATTTATGTATTCTAATCATTGATTAAAATGTCAGAGATCAGATTTTACTGCATGCTTAAATGTCGCATGACACAGTAAATGATATTTTTGACACATTTGATGTAAATGAATTGACTAAAGCTTTGGGAACATTCAGTTATAATTATTTATAAATTAAAATTTCATGTTTTAATACGAGACTTCTTTGATTTAAAGGCCGAATGGACTTTTAAGGGAAGCTTTCATTAGCAAAGTTGACGGCCGAGCTCTGGGAATATGTTTGTTTTACATAGCACAGTACAACAATTTATTATCATAACGGTCTTTTGTATTAAATTCTAATTTGTCTACAAACGGTTTTGCGGTTTACTAATTACAATGAAACATACATATTTCAACATGACCCAGTCAGAGTATATTGATAAATAATGTTAATTATCAAATACACACTAATTAACAAGTTTATGGCAGAAAATAAATTTACTTTACAGAAATCAAACAGTATAAATAATTCATTTTGAATATAGAACAAATATAATTTAGATATAAAAAATACAGCCCGTGTTTTTTATTACTTTCACATATATTTTGTAATGGTCAGTACCAGTGTGGCTCATTGCAATCATTTAATACTGATAATCCGTTTTATTCATTAAACTATAACGCGTAAATAAAAAAAACGGATTTTTGGTTCATCTTCCACTCTAATGTGAAACTTAACACTAGTTTCGATCGTAGCGAGCATTTAAAACATCATTTAAAAATTCTCGCGATTAGCAAAACCGGTCCAGATCTTTACAGTATGTGAAAGTAGTTAAAAAAATATAGAGATCGATTAGCTAACCACTAGTTCTCCCCATTTTCCATCTTTACTATCTTCAAAAAAAGAGGGATTGAGCAACTGGTAACAAGCAGTTCTCGTAGAAAAACATATGTTGAGATAATATCCGTGAGGAGTCCACATTCTCCAAGTTAGGAGCGGATATAGTTTTAAAAAATCGTGTTTTTGTGAGCATTGATCGTAATTCAGTCTTGAAACATCCTTTTAGACAGTTAAGATGGTGTTGATGGTTCTTTTAAACATCACAGGAATCCATGCCTTCCGAAGATACAGATTCATAAATCTAAGAATTTTTGAAACCAGTGTTGGCTACGATCGAACAATATAATGTTGACCATCGGCCAGAGACAAGCAATTTGTTATTTAAGCAGAAATAAGTAACCCCATGTCAACAATAAAGGCAAAAATTACGTTATTTTTTTGAAATTTAGAGATTTACAAGTTAATTCAAAAAAGGGAAAAGGCCTAAAAATTTGCGTTTCACATTATTTTCTTTTTATTTTCTCCGATACCCTTATCAGTAAAAAAGAAAAAATCATAGCTTAACTATTTAATCATTTTAGTGTGTTATATTTCCCATATAGTACAATAATAAATTTGCTGAGCATCGAATAATAATAATTGAAATATACGATCGCGTTTATTAGGCAGAAGCCCAACAGTAATTGAAAATTTAGTAATCAAGTCTCGATCTTTGCTCCTGTATTACTGAATAAAAAAACCGAGGGAATGTTAATTCCCAATAATTGGGAATGCGAATAGAGAGTTGAGCGAAGGTTATGCGGGTACACGTGTACATTTAACGGCAATTGAACCCTTTAAGAAAAATCAAAAGAATTATCTTATACTGATGACTTTGTTAATATATAAAATGTTTATGACTCTTGTAAAATCAATTATTTTACTAAAATATTATCAGCAGGGCTATGGAAAATTACGACTCCGACTCCAGCATTTACCAAAAGCACGATTCCGACTCCAACATTAGCCAAAAACACGACTCTTACTAAAAAAAGTTTAATTTCGTCACGTTTTTTCCTACCTTTCTTATGTACATATGTGTATTCAATTATATTTCAACCAACTAATTCGGCCAGTAGCCAAATTTTACATATAATATGCAAAAATTAAAAGTTCAAACTTTTCAAAATTTCCGACTCAGAGTACGACTCCGGACTAAGCGCTGCGAAGGCTCCGACTCCGGCCAAAAATATCGACTCTACGACTCTGACTCCACAGCCCTGAATATCAGTATTTAATAATGTAACAATTATCGTTATAATATGACATAATATTCTTTTTGAAAAAATAGACACAAAAATTTATTTACTTTTTCGTCACTCAAGTAACCGTTGGAAGAGGTCAAATATTAAACAAGTATTTACACAATGCCAATTGGTTACATTTGAAAGCATCGTAAACAACGTCACGAGTGAGACAAAACTAAGATATGACTGCAGTAATGTAATTCACTAAATAAACAACAAACAGACATTAATTTGGGCCAAATTCTCCTTACATTATGAATCACAGAGCTAAACTATCTATTTTGCGTCCACTAACATTATATTGCAAGCTCGTAGGGGTATTACGGGAAGAAGGGAGGATGTGCCCTAAACTTTATTAAACTAACTGCGTGCATATTTCATGTTTCTGAATCTGATATAGTTAAGTTTTTACCATTCAATTATAATATACTGTAAATTACGAGGTAATGGAACTAAAACTATTTTGTGTAAATTATGGATATATGGTCACGGGATAGAATTTTTGTAAAGATTTATGTCAAATAAGCACATTAAATGTAATGAATGTAAGGCTTACGATTTTTTTTGAAATGTTTCGTCTTTAATTTTTAAATTTATTATAATAGCAGATCCTAAAGAATACTTCGCAATAAGTATGAAATCGAGTTGTTTTAATTTACAGGAGCAAAAATGCAACCACAAACTACACAAATAATAATATTATACAGATAGAGACAGTCACATAAGTTTATTATTTGTTTAAAATAAAAAAAAAAATTATAATAGGCTAATAAAAACGAATTCTTCTTTCAGAACTCATACAATAATCAGTAATATTCTTCAGATTTAATCATTGTGATTCCACATTTTATATTAAATCTACAAGAACTCGAAGAGTCAAAACATACAATTATAAGCCAGTTAACTATTATGTATAAATTTCTTGAGCTTAGCTCGAGAGGATTGGGATTCTGTCCCGTGACCATATATCCTTAATTTACCCTATTTTGATTTAAATAAATATTATCCTAGAAAAAAATTCGAGTAAAATGGTGCTCATAATCAAGCTAGCGACCTTGTATGGGATTTTTACAGTATATTTACTACTATGTACCTTACAATTGTAAAACCGGAGATAACATTTTGTTGAAACGTTCTTTTTAATTTTAACAGACAACTTTTTTGAAAGTAGATTTGAAAAAAGGAATTATATAAAAATAAAAATATATTCCACTTTGAAAGGTTCGCTAATATTCGATGTGAAACGAAACAAGATCATATCCTTTCGTGTCATACATATAAGAGATGCGTGGTCACAACGTCGCGTAACTGGACTGCAATATCTCCAGTCAAACGAAACTTTCATGCTAAATCAATTTGGTACTTTGTCTCAGACTAATGGATTGCAGCAGTTTAAGGGTTAACTCGGCAAATTTTACGCTCAAATAAAACTTATTGGTCTTTGATTAAACTTATATACCTATGTGTGTTCTCCAGTTATATAGTATGCTGAAAAAAGATATTTTATTGATTTAAAATTATTTTTAGCTATAAAATAAATTGTTCTTTGTCAATTTTAGATATTGTGGTTTTTTCTTCGGTCATCGGCTGTATGCCTATTTTCGTATGAAGAGAAAAGTGTAAAAGTGATTTGTGTTTATTAGTAAGAAAAAGGACACATTTTTACAATGTATTTCAATCGAAAATTTGATTTCAGAAATAAGTAAAAAATTGGGTTGCACACTTTTTACACATATAATATACGAAATATATTTTTTTATATATTGTTTTTTGTTATTAGAATTGTATTTTTTGGTTATTCGTTATTTAAATATTCACTGTATGAACATTTGCTTTTAATAAATGCGATATGTTATGTCGATAACTAATAATAGTGTTACGATTTTTTTTCGAATATTTGTCAACAAATATCACGGAATAAAAACAAGTTCTAATAAATCAAACTTGACAAGGGTTGGTATGTTTATTATGAGACACAAAATGTCATGTTGGCATCATATATTTTTCTTTCAAAGAACATAAATATTAACTATGATATCGTTTATAGAGTTTTCACGGAACAAAGTCGTACAAACAACTCCCATTGTATTTTATACCCATATATTGTGAAAACATAGAAGAGAGTAGTAGTAAACAATGTCTTCAACACTCTAACAACACCTTCTTTGCGATATTATTCAAGAATAAGATATGGTTTGTTTATTTTGAGATATTTTTAAACAAAAAAGGGTTTTATGGAATCTTGCAGAATAATTATTGCACGGGGTAATATGTTGATTTTATTTATAAATAATAACTGTATATTGTCTAGTTTATCTCAAAAAATACATGTTTATGCTTTTTGAAAATAATTACGATATTAAGTCTGAAAAATACGAAACACTTGTTTTAACATATATGTACGTCGAATAACAAAATTATCGATGAAATTTTATATTATAACTAGCTGACTCGGCAAACTTCGTACTGCCTCAGAATCAAGAGATGTGTTAACGTATTAGCTGAATTAAATTTAGTTTTTTATTAAGTCAAAATCAATACTCAAAATGAATATGCAAAATAAATGTGCAAAAATCAAAATCAAGTATTTTAATTACATTGAAATGAATGTAATTCACGTGGCAGCAAGGCATTTGCTTTACTGAAGAGAATCAAAATGATTCGCGTAGCATTTTTACACTGCGTTCTGTTAAACTATTTGCTGGATGGGTTGTACTCGGGCTGATCCCCTTCATTGAAGCACCTTATGACATAGAACATTTTTCGTGAATCACATTCACCACCAAACGTGTTCCGTTACATAGTTTTGGTTGGTACAGATTTTGAAGCATGATGACTACCGAGCCAACCTTCAGTTGTAAATTGTGCAATGCCAAGCCAGGTAGATCCAATGAGCTTGATCTAATGGGATATTTTGGGATGTTGAAATACTTATTCTGCTGTTCGGGGCAGTGACAAAGCCAAAAAATGAAAGATTATCAAAATCGGTCCAGCCGTCCACTTATAAGTGGTGTAACTAACACGGTTTTGTTTTATATAAATATATAGCTGACCCGGCAAACGTTTTTCTGCCATATAAATTATTTCTAGTGCATATTTTGGTTGTTAAGTAAAAAATAACGAATGTATTGTAAGTGTGTGGGGATGGGATTTATGAAAGAAAGAGGAATGGAGCGCTGTAGACGATAACCGCTGATAAAAACAAAAAACACCAACCATTCATTTTCTCAATTCAATTTATTTCATTAAAGGAACGGACATATTCATTTTTTGATCTCTTAAAAGTTAAATGTAAATTTTAAAAAAAGTCATATATTTTTTATCCTAAAGTAGGAAAATAAAATACAGTAGAACCTCGATTATCCGGATTGGTCAAAATAAACAAAAATATTACAAATTTGCTGTTATGCACGTGGCGAATTGCGTCCATTGTTTACGTACGTGATGGAATGCAGTCTTAATATTTTGATCGTTGCATTTATTCTAACAATAAGTCTTGTATAAAATATGGGTTAGTCATCTTCCAAATTCCATGCGCATTGAACGTTTGTTTCTTGAAAAATTGATCACGATTTTCATATTTATTTTTAATATTACCGATATGTCAACGAAGAGAAAACGTGTCGTAGTTTCATTGAAAGACAAATTGGATATAATCAATGCTTTGAAACGGGGTGAATCGGGACGTTTTTTGTCTAGTAAATATGGTGTCAGAACGTCAACGATCTCGGATATAAAATAATCTTGAAGAATTGTTGTAGGTTAGCTGTTATTGCTGCTCTAATGTTTCGCGTGTTTGTTGTTTTATTCATTCGACGGCCCAAATCGGACCCCTTGCGTCTTGCTGGCATTGTTCACAGTAATAACGTTTAAATAAATCGTATAAAATTTAACACGCACTACGCTGGCACGTTCGGCACAAATGCTGAATGAAATGTCAAACTTCACGGGCGTGATAGCGCCCCCTGTGATTCAACAACAAAAATAATAAATAATGACAGATGTCAGAAATATTAAAATACGTCCTGATAGGGACGTCCTTCACTTAGTGGTATGATATATACTTTTAAACCTTCTCTCATATTTAACAAATATACATACAAAATTTCATAATAATCGGTCCAGCCGTTTCGAAAGAGTTCGGCGACAATAATTTGTGTTGAGATTTTTATATATATAGAGATTAGTTTACACAAAGTTACCGCTGAACCCATTCATCAGTTGACAATGCTCGCCATAAGTGAAACTGGTCCTGATACAATAAATTTAAGTGGAAAAGTACTAAAAATGTTTTGTTATTTTTTATTATAATGCCATTCCACCAAGTATTGACAGTGAACACCTTAAAAGTGCCCATTGAAAGTGTTAGAATAGCTTTTATCCAATAAAAGAGGTCGTGTAATGCTTTTAGTTATTTATAGTGCCAAATTTTAGTGCTCACGCATTTCAGTAAAAGTTTTCAATAAACATGCGCTTATTGTAATTTATTGTTTATTTATCCGCTCCTATATATAACGATCATGGTCGCTTAATCTTATTGTGTGCCCAGAACCTTGTGCCCGCTTATTTCGCATTAAATGAACACGTTTAAAGTTTCCTTGTCTTTTTTTCGTGGTGGATCTGGTGGATCTGCGAACTTTTTACGCTGCCTGTTGAGCTAAACTAGTGCAATTTTATATTTAAAAAAAGGTTCACTGGACTTCGTCATACGTTTATTATTGTTTCCGGGGACCCCCACTAACCATTTTCTTAAGTGTTTCGTTCTCTCATATATTTGTAAGGACTCAGCACTAAGACCCACCGGTCAATACTGTTAAAAAAATGATGTACAGCTTGTTCTACTCTTTACTTACCAAAGTAAAACATATCAGGCAAACTGATAACCAACTAATAAATGTCATTTTAGGTTACTATGTCAGATTTGAGAAACTGAAATATATATTCATTTAAACGTTAAACTTGGAATTTTTACACGTGTTTATATGCATTTCAATTTAAATTCCTCAGGAAACGTGAGTTCTTCAATGTTATATCACCACCATAATTAGCCTTCTGGTTTTTTGAATATCAGCTTTTTATCCAATGCAACTCTCATTCGTTTTATGATTGTGATCCAACCATCTTTAACTTTCATTGAAAGCTCACGGTGCTTAAAATCATCGGAATTAATTATTTCAATCAGCATGTTATACCAAATGAGCGTTTTAGAAGCATATTATTTAAAAGAAATAAAAACACGCTTCGAGTTGGAAACAGTTAATGTCCCAATCACTAACGTACATATGTCGTACATGAAAAACAGGGCATTTTTGTATTTGTGATGTTTGGATAAAGATAAAAGGTGAAACATATAAATGTATTCATCGAATAAAGAAAACGTGTTGATTCCAGAGTCGTTCTAGTCGAATGTTTTTATGCCTCATGGGATATTTAGAAAGGTGAAGAAGAAAAATGGAAAACAAAGTGACTGAAGATAGGGAATGGTAAAAGTTGACGTAGGTATAAACCTTTAACACGAATATCCTATTTACCTAAACGTTTGACTATGAGTTCAATTCCTTGTAGGCGTCCTACCTTTATAATCTGAGCAAAACCTTCAAACGGGATAACAATGATGTGTTAATATAAACATCAGAATATAAAAAAAACTATACATCTTTCATTTTTTTTTCAACATTTCTGTTGTCGTTCATATTATATTAACAATAGATAAAAAAAATTCTCACTACCTTGATGAACCGGCTCTGTTTGATTATTTAATTATTAATATTTTATTCTTAGTTCCCATAGTATCAATCGCAATATTAAATATATCAAAAATAGCTCTTCGTATAATATACTCAACTGAAGGCACTTGAGATTCTTTTAATTTAAGCTTAAAGATGTTTTTATTTTTAAATGAATAGTGAAAATACCATGAAATTATGTTTAGAAAATGCCATAAAAGCGAATACATTTTCCGAGCATGTTACTAATTCGTGTAAAAATGATTTTTCCATCGTAGATGTCTTTAAGATGGATGAACAAAAAGTACCAAAATACTAATAATTTGTATTGAAGTTTATATTCTTTAGCATTCAAAAGTTTGTGAAAATGCTGTAAGGAAATCTGAATAAATTCATTGAAATATATATTTTGCTTCTTTGTAAGAACACGTTCCAAATTGATGGATGCGAAAATTACTAAAAGAGATTTCCTCAATTTAGAAAAAAGGTCTTTCTGTTAGAAGAAAGAAAAGCCCGAGAACACTTAAAAATTTCTCGTTTACAATTTCCCCTAGAGTGTTTACTAACGTCAACCAGAAATAAAAGTTTCTTTCTTGCGGTTCCATTTCTGACGATCTTGGGAGAAATTCAGCAAAAATGTTTAAGTAAAGATGGAAACGCATATATAAAATATACGTTTATTTAAATAATTAATTTCTTCAAAAGATTCTTTTCAAGAACAATAAGCTATAATGATATGCTTTTGTTTAAGCGGTGAATATAAATTTATTATTTTACAGGTATTATTATCAATTAACTAGGACGAATTAAAATACATTATTTCCGGGAAAATACTGAGATTCCGGACCAAAAGTCGAGTGGCAAGAGTATTCTTTTTTGGTATCTACTGGCTTGAGTTTTGATAAAAAAAATATAACTTTGTGAAATTTATCAAATGTCCTACCTATTTATGTAAAATTCACACATTTATCAACAATTTCTTCATGCAAATATCATGAATTTTCAATTGTGTACATTTCTGTGTCATGTGGTTGTATTTATTATATAATAGTTTGGTATAAAGTACATACTTCAAAGCGGTAACATCTGCTTCTGCCGTAAACAGCTTAACGTAAAGACTTGCTATTTCTCCGAGCGAACTTTGAAATATATTTTTAACAAATGCACCCATAGACAATTTTTCCAAAGTATACCTAACTTGAAATGATTTTTTTATTGCTATACGTTCAAAAAAACTGAAATATTCGTCAATTGTGTTGGCAAAGAAATGCAATGCTTAAAATATAAATATAATTGCTAGGTCTGTTTTATATGTTGTCATGTAATAATTTTTTTTAATAAATTACTTACAAAATGGAATATGTCAATGTCCTATGCAATATCGTTGGAGAACGTTGAAGTTTTTTTTCAGCTGTATCAAAATTGAAAAGCTTCGTTTTAGTATAAAAGAATTCTTTTATAAATCATGATAACGATATCTCAGATCGTTATTAAAACTATACATTTTCATATTGGCCTCGCATATTTATTGCTGGAAAAATATGTTAACAAGATTATTTTTATAAAACACAATGTTTAGCAAAGAAGTATTTTTGACAATATTTGTTTGATTATTAACTTTTTTATTTAAAGGCAATTAAATTAACCTTGTTGAATAAAATTGGCTTTAAATAAAACTCAAAATAATATACGAGAAATTAAATTAGTAAAATAATGTATATGGACATGTCACGAAACAAATATATTAGCCACTGGTAGTTTTGATGTCGGTAATAGTCCCGCGAAGTGATTAAAGGGTTAGGGGTCTAATTCTTTGCAAGGTAAGTAGATATGAGATGTTGATTTTTCAATAAAAAATATTTCAGTGTAATATTTTGGAACTGAGTGTAATGGTTGATGAGTCCTAGAGCTCAACACAAGAAAAATGATATCACAGACACTCATATCCAAGAAAAAAATATTGGCCTTGCTGGGACTTGAACATAGATTCACCTGATCGCTAAGAATAAGCCATTGGTACTCGATGACTAAGGAATACTTTGCTGAAATTTTAATTTTAGTGTTAATAAAATATCGGTTGCATTGGAATTAACGGATGTAATGTCAAATTTGTTATTTATATATTTAGTCAATTTATTTTTAGTGCAGCTACTGTTCATATAATTTGATAAACAGTTTAGGTGGTTAGTTCGTTTTATTATGTGTATTTTTACTGTCTTACGCTACATTGCATGTAAAACGAAGGTTATGTAAACTTATCATCATTTTCGATTTTATTTTGCATGCGAGTATATCTGAAAACCATATAATGTGACGAGAGTTATTTTGTTAGACATTGGAGCCGAAATACGACATATTCACAATATGTATAGATATATTTACAAGAGGAAATAAAATAAAATGAGTCTAGAATATTTTTATCCCTTTCTTATCTACCCGTAAGTAGGCATTTCAAAATGTATGAAGAGAAACGGGGGTAATGAACCAAATATAATGGCTTTATACAGGGTTAATTTTGTTTATTTTTTATTTTCAATTGTAGAATTGTCATACATATTGAAACCTGTACAAGTCATTTTGAATAAATTGGAATATATTTGGGAGAATTCAATAACAATATGGTAAACATAACAAAGAGTTTGATTACAAAAAGATAATGTAAGATTTTTTCGTTCTGATGATGCCGAAAATCCGTCAGTAATCTGCGAAATCTTATATATTTAAATAGCATTATCTATAGCATAGAATTAAAAATAGCATAGTCGAATATTATAGATGGTTAAAAAGTGTAAATAGCTATTGAGTAGTACAATGAAGTGTTTTTTGATCACAAGTGCCGATCTCTATAAAATAAAATATGTTTTTATTATTATTGTATTCGTTAAAAAGGTTAGTCTATTTTTAAATGAATTCCAAATGTTTCTAGGGTAAACGTGAAAGTAAAAATGTACAATTTACGATAAATATTCAACATCAAGCATTCACAAGTGATACATTTCTTTGGATGTATCCAAGCTTGACGAAAAAAATTTTTGTTGTGTGAACAAGTTTTATAAATGCAGCCAATTGTTTATGGCCGCTTTTCACAACACTATCGACAGAAAAAAACAATCAACGCATCACATTTATGGCCCTTTGAATTCAATTACAAGTATAACCAATGAAATTAAGATGATGTTTGTTATCTTGTTCATAATCTGTATAAAACTTTTTAATTGAAATCAAGTCATCTGTGTCGATTGGGCCCGTATGAGGACGAAAAACAGCAAACAATTATGTTCGTTCGGCATTCATCTGAGTGCAGTCCCATAGAACTTGATTAATGTCATGTCGGGTGTGCCAACAATTGCAATCTTGCCTTAAAACCAACATTCACAGCGCGAACAGTTTTTCACTAAGCTAGCCATGGCCGTTAAACAGTCTGATATAATATAAATATTATATAAGTATTAACATATAATCATTTTCTTGAACATCTTTCGAATAATTTTTTCTAGACTATTTGGATTGTGAGTATTTTGGAACGTGCTGTACATATCCTGTGCTATGTTTCTATCTACATATATTCATAAACGGTACTTAAAGTTCTTTTTGATTAATCGAACAATTTGTTTTCTTGAATTTTGTCATATTTTACTTAAACTTTCTTGCAAAATTGCCTTTGTAAACTAAACTAGTCATTATATTTTATATTAAAACGTTAGTGCGAACGGAAAAAACTTTTTATAATATTATATCCTTCTCAATTCTTTGAAAATAAGCCGTAATAAAATTTTACTTTTATTAGCATATTGACAATCTTCTGATTATAAGTTATATAAAATTTATTATCAAACTCCTGGTGTTTTTTATTTCATTTTAACATTGCTGATAAACGTTCAACAAGATTGCTTTTATGTTTTTCCGATTATTTTTCGTGTTTTTATTTTTAAAAAATAGTAAAAATGTAATCACTTATGGTACAAATAAAAACAAATTAACTAATTATGTAACGTAAAAAACACAAAGCGAAGAAAAACAATGATTTATTTAAGTTAATTTTCAAAGAGTTTACTGTTTATTTGTGACAGAAGGATAAAACGATTTGCGGTTAATATTACAGAAGTTTAACATTTATTACAAACAAGAGCGGTTGTGTTCAGTGAATGAAAGCTCGTTTGACAGTGCATATTTATTGATCAAAGCCAAACCTGATTATTTAATATCGACGAATTTCATATCAGTTCATGGAATTTTCAAAACAAGCTTCCTTTATAGTAAAAAAAAATTATATATCCATTATAGGGCATGTCATTTCGCTATAATGTCGCAAATATTTCGGAAACCAAATATAGCTTACAAAGAAATCTTTCGGTAGTTACATTTCAATTTTATTTTTCATTAATGCTTTTTTTCGCTTCCATATTGAACAAAAACATTTAATTTATCTTTCTGAAATCAATAGTAAATTATCGAAGCAAGAACACTATTTCAGTTAAAGTGAAATAAATATAGCTAAAATAGTATTATTTGTAAATGTCTGTTTCGTTTTCATTAGTTACGTTCCATTTGATCGAAATAAAACGTCGCAACTGCAACGAGCTTCAAAACAAACAACCAGACCAATCTTTGTGTGAGATGATAATATTCACAAAAACCAACTGATATATTTTGAAATAAACATTTTTAACAAAAAGGAAAAAAAATATCTCATCGATTCGAACCTATAAAAAAATATATTTTCATTTTCTCGTACCAAGTCTACTTGCTAATATAAAATGATTTCTCTTTCAATTTTAATTCCATGATTGATCTAAGTGCTAACGATGATTTATACTATTTTTTTAACGCTATTTTTAGAACAGGGTAGGTCAGAGTTTACTTCCGTCTTCCGTCTTCATAATTATTCTTTATTAGAAAGGATAAGGAGTAATTTACTCACATTGCATCAAATTCCACAACATGCTTTAAACTGTACAAGAAATCCATTTAAAGCCTTGTCATTGAAAATAACGTGTTGATAACATATATAAGGTATTATATATGTAATATATACCATTCGACTGAGAATGCTTTCAAAAAAAATAAGTACAAATTTAATTTTGAAATAAACTTAAGAATTCTAAGAATGCATGAGTATAGTTTTTGCTTCTTTATTATCGTTAAATGTGTGCATAATATAAAAATGGAGTAGACACTTTAAAATATAATATAAGTGATAAATCTTAAATAAAACTAATATTTAAGTTGCATTCGATATGGCGAAATGTAATAAATTAGAGAAATGTTTTGATAAAAAAACAGGAACAGGTGGAAAAGCTATGACTATAAATTTTTCTTTCATTATTCGCAATGTCACATTCGCATCGCTTCGCCGCTCCGTGTGTGCAGTAATACTGCAGGTGGAGCGTGCCTCGTATACTGTAACTGCTTCTATTTCTACTCATGAAATAACATATTGTAAAAGGGTAAGGGAATAAAATCATTTTTTTATTTAAGCAGTGTAAAAAGAAGGAAAAAATACAAAATTCACAATAACTTAAGGAAACAAAATTTAGTGAGAAAGAAGATTATTACGAAAATGTATATTTTTTTTAATTAATCAACTCTTATTAAGATGTATTAAAATCAGGGCCAGTTTATGTCATTACAAGCAGTTTCAACTGATGATTTATTGTGAAATAAGTTGAAATAAAAATGTATTTATAGTATATATGTATACGACAATCATTAATAGCACGGCGAAAAACATTTTTTTAGCTCTAAAAATATTTTTATCCACATAGCTTATTTTGACCTACTCTCTCGTCAGAGCTATTAGTTAAAACTGAAATATTCTTTTCACCGTGTTATAAGAGAGTTCTACCAGGTGAAATGAGAACTGAGTCAAAAAGGATAATTAACAATAGAATACTAGTCTTCTAATACTAGGTCTCGAGTGTAAACATATTAAATAAATAGACATTTAAACTCAATTTATTTAGCGATAACGGGGCCTAGCAATTGCTTTAACTCTTATCTTTGCCTAGTAAAAATGGGAATATGATTTTTGTATTCCATCACTAAAAAGTAAGTCTAAAATATTACAAAGTATTAAAAACGTTTTAGATATTGACAAATAAAATGCGTTGACACAAATGAACTATGAACATTTTAGATGTTATATGTTAACATTAAATGCTCCTAGTTGCAATAAATTGTCTTGTAATAATAAAAAAATGTCTTATTAATAACCATAGATTAATGGCCCCGTTGTAATATTAATAAAGTGCTACTGCTTACTTAGTAAAAACAAATGTTACTCTTTGAAGGAAATTGTTACTTTTTAGTAGGGTGAAAAATAAAAATAAAACACTTGCAAAACTTTTCCGAAACGTAAATATTATGTAACATTTCTATGTTGACCCATTTCCTTATCCACAATCGTTGTGTACCATGTGTACTGTGACCCCACGTGAAGGATATTACAACTGCGTGCATAAATTTGGTAATCGTATCCAAGTTATCTCAGTCGTTTGTGTGAAAATGTAGTCACCCTGTGTTTTTGGTGAGTTGGGTACGGTATTCTTTGGTAACGAATCAACACCATACAACTGGCATTTTGTGTATAAATACTTTTCTTAAGTTCGTATTTTCATCTATAAAAATATATCATTTTATTGACTCTTACAAAACCTATAATAGTATTCACTTCATACTACTATACTTTACAAGATATTAAATTATTTTATTTATATATTTAAGCATTTAATACATTTGCTTTAATGAATTCAAGCATTTTTTTCAAATGAAAACATTAAAAAAATCCAATAAATGTATGGGAAAAATATCTGAAAAAAACCTTTACAGCTAACTATTATATTAAATTGGAATAAAAAGAGATTATTAAGAGAAGACTTAGCAATCTTTCGATTGGATAAACAAAAAATTAATCTTTCTGATGATATTGTGATGCTGAAATACTTATCATCTATTCATGAATCAAATTGGAGAAAAATTAGATAGAACAAAACTCTGAGTTATTTCATTTCACGGTAAAGTAAAAAATATAAATCTACAGTTCCATAAAAAATATGCCGTACAGATGATAGTTATGTCGATATCATGTCATTGTCAAAACTAAGATTATTCATGTTGAAAGGAAAATTTTTCTATTTTTATCTTTAGTTGATAATATAGTAGTTCCACAGCATAGCCCTGGGTACTATGCATTTAAAGGATATCTTGAATGATATTTTTAGCTCCATTACTTTAAGAAATCTCTTTTTATCATTAATAATCTTGGTGTTATAACATGTGTATGACGAACTATGAATTTGATGCACATTAATTAAATTAATTTAATATTTCAATTAAAAGCTCTTCTTAAATTATAAAATCGTAAGCAAATTCAATTTGTTTATTTTTTATGATGATGAAGATTGGAGCTAGGTTGTTTTTCATTGTGTGTCGCAAATATAAACACATCATAAAGTTGCAGCTTTAATGTGAGCGGAAAAGTGACAACATTTTGCACTCGACCTGTACAAAGCCACGCTCTCGGCTGACCTGCTAATTTACTGCCATAGTTATATTACTACACTGTTTTCAACAATAAAATATATAAACTCGAAGCTACTTTCTGTATTCACGAATTGTCAACTTTGCTATTACCATTTTACAAAGAAGTAAATTAATTACCTAATTGTTTGTTTTTGCTTTAAGCGAAGTAGTTTTAGTAGGTGTTTGAATTGTAAATAGTTTTTGGGTTTTATTTTATAGTTGAATACTGGTTTTTATTTAAATTAACCAGTCTTTAAAGCATTCAATTTTTAAAAAGGTATTGCAATCTAGTTGTCAAAAAAAAGTATTTTCAACTGACCAAGGTGCGTATAATACATTAAATGTTTTGAAAAATTCTATCGTTAGGTCATGTGGATCTAAAAAAAACTCTCTGTCAGCATATATTTGAGCACACGTTGTGCAACTTATCATTGATGTATTATGTTTAATGCTAATTTTATAATTTTGAACTAGGTACTGAAAGGATAATGTGGGTTTATTTAAGTAATCTCTTGCGCATCTAAATTTTCGCAAGAAAAATTTACAAATGTTTATAAATATTAAAGCATAGATGTCAAATAGAATTTGGAAATTGGAAAAAAAAACTGTTAATCCACACGACGCAATGAAAATTTGAATAAGCGTGAAGTACAAACATCCGTATATTTGAGCTGAAATCAATATATGTATTTAATGTAAAGCAAACGGCTCGTACTAAAATTGGAGCCCGTGAGCTCAGAAACCGAAACCAACAGCCATGCACCCAGGCAATACATTATTAGGGCGAAAATAAGCAGGAAAACACATACATATAAATTAATAAACGCAATCCAAGAGCATGCATTAATAAAATGGTACCCCCGTAGAAATGGTAAAAAAAATGTCAAAACAGAAAATAAATTCACAATGTTTTTTTAAAGGTAAATTTAGATATCTTTAAATGATGTGAATGTAATGTGTGTACAAATTTTATACTTACTAATACAATCAAAATTATGAGAACGTACTACTTCATTTTTTTTGGAAGTTTTAAACGATATGCCACTTTTTGTGACATTCAATATTGAGTTCTGATCCGAAAGCTGAAATTTAAGCGGGATTTTTATCAATTGTTCTATTTGAGCATTGAAATAATGATATCGTGTAGAGATAAAGTTGTTAAATATTCCAAACATAATTAAGAGCGAAACCAACGTTTACCGCGGGAGTAATTCAAATTTTACCGCTTCATTTAACGATGTGAAGTCATAATCATATAATTGTGTGTTCACCTAATAAAATTCTGGATCTAGTACGGAAATTTTCAAGATTAAATAATTTACAAAATAAACTAAGCTTAAGCTCTTCTCTTAGCTCTGGTAATTATTGAGACTATAAGTAACGCACTTACCTAGAGTCTGAATTCATTATATGGCACTAAGGAAGTGGACTAAATTATTAAAACGCATTCGTACCGTCAGTCACCACTAGTTTTCGATTTTAAGTTAAATCGGATATATGTTCCATTGTACAATCAGCTTAAGGTATTTTTGTTAATAAATGGTGATTTTGATTTCAAAACCACCTCTGATAACGCTAAGTTAAAACAAACGAATGCATTTACCTTTTATTTTCTTCGTCGTATTTGGATCATAATCAATTGAATTGTGATATGCTCAATAAGAATAATCAAAGATGAAAATTTTTAAATGTTCGGGTAAAAATATAAGGGGTATAATCCGGAAAAGCACTAAACGTAAACGGTATTGGAATTTAATCAGAGCTCGAATTCGTCAGGACCGCATCGGACTGGCGCGCTGGTCCGTCTAATCCATGAAGACTTGCGTGCCATCTCGTAAAATTTCAAAATATGAAAATCATTTTCAATAGTTATTGTTGAAAGAAATGGAATGAAATTAACAGAAAACATTTTTATAATTTATCAAGCATCATGGTTTGTGAAATTTTCTATTTAGAACGTTGTATATTTAAAAACACGCACTTGTCATCACAATTTCCATAACGACAAATGGTTCATAATTTCTTAAAAAAATACTCGAATCAAGGCATTGAAAAAGTCATGATTTTCGGTTTCAAGTGACATGACCTTCCAGCACTAGTTTCATCAAGAAAATTCTGTGATTTTTATTGAATAGAAAAATGTTTTCGTTTTTTGATGACATGACTTATACTCCCGATATATATGCAAATCTTTTACGTTTAACGCTTGAAAATATTATAAAATCAATATTTAGAATGATGCATTCAACATACTTTTATAAACGATTGGAATAAAAATTGATTAAGCAGATGATTTTCGATTAGGTGATCGTCGAATAAAAAGATGTTTAATTTACTAATAACATGTGTTCAAATACTTCATCTTTGCAATTTACTATGTAACAAACGTGTTTGTTTATAAAATGTAAATACTTAATGAGCCCGCATCTGAACAGGTAAATATAGTTTTGCTGTTTATGACAAATGCAATATTTACAAGCTAGTAATAAATTTTTACCACCGTGTTACTCTGCATGCGATAATTTATTAGTCTCTGTAAATATTTGTGTACAGGATGTTGTTCAGTATTTGCTTAAACAATATATTATACAAAAAAAGCACAAATAAACAAGGGTTTTTTGATTATTAAAATGAAAATTCCATCAGTTGACAATGATTACGATGAGTGTAATTGGTTTTGTTCTTTATCAAAATATACGTGAAAGTTGTCCTAGAAATGTGTTTTATTTATTAAAAATAATGGCTTACCACCAAGAAGTGACGCTTACACACTACAAGTGTCATATAATATAAATTCAAAAATATTTTTTTTTTGAATATTTTAAGAATTATTTCAATATGTCCATGATTTTTGTTAAATATAACAATTTTATTTGTCAAATTTCATCAAATTTAAAACAATGAGTAAATTAAAAGCATCGTTATGAAAATCATAAAAATAATGTGGTGACCTAATAACAAGGTTTGATTGATTGTTTTTTTTTCAGAAAATTTTCATGACATGAAAATCTGTACCGTTTAATTTCTAATTATGAGACGATCAAATATTTGTATCGTGCTCATTTTTTGTAGAGTATGCCATATTGAAAAAAATGATTGCAAGAATTCATTAAATAATTTGGTTTTGAGAAAATATCACGAAGAGGACGCAAATATTTCCTAATAGGAATTTATGGCTGGGGATACGAATTTATTTTCATCTTTTGTATTTGCACTCACTCCCAATGTGGAGTATATGGACTACATATACTCCAAATCGGGACATTTTTTTGTAATATAACGCTTTGCTTTTAATATTTCCCGCTTTGTATAGGTGAGAGAGAATTAATACACCACAGAATTCGATCTCTTTGACTAAAAATCAACTGAAAAATCATTTCATTCAATTTTTTTAATTTAACGGCTGAAATTTTCTAGTGGAAAATATCAAACAAAAAACTAATTCATAAATTGCTGATAAAAATATTTTGCCATGAAAAATAACTAGAATTTTAATGTAGTAAATATAATCTACAAATAATTCGTCTTAACAATAACTTCACAAAATAAAACAAAATATTCATGGGAATTTAATTACTATGCTTTCCAAGACAAAAATAATATAAAATTTGATCAAAAGTAACACAGCTTGTGACTCAACAACTAAACTTGTCAACGATGGAAAGATACAGAATAATTTTAATTAATTAGAATCATTTGTTTAATATACAATATATATAATAATCACGCTTTAGTATCAGAAAGAGGTCCGGGCAAAGTTCTTAGTCAGAAACATCTGGTACTTCTGTTTATACCCTAACACGGTACCCGAGAAATGTTTCGCATTTAATAACATCTCATAACAGAACGCGGCATTTAATATTAGCAAATGCTCACTTCTATATGAGGAAACAAGCAAATTGGTCATTAACATGCCTTGTTACTTTAGCACTACCCTTATTTATTCCAACTTCTGTTTATAAGCTTTTATGAATATTGGATATTTTATACTAAATAATATATTGTGATGTACAATTTATAATTCAAAACGTATAATAATTACGAAGGGTAAGGTTTTAATTTGTTCATTTATGCTTAGAGTGGAAATTATCATATACAATATTATTAATGAGATCTTCAATTTACCATATCTTTATCACAGTTTATTTTACGTCAGAAAATTCTTTCATCGATAGTTGATACGTCAGCACAAAATTATTTATTGTAAAGATTAAAAAATATTTTATTTTAATTCAAAAAAAAATATCGTTATTTATTCATTGCTTAAAACCAAAGCGCTTGTAGGAATAAAAATATTTATTGTGATTAAATATTTATATTACTTTATAGGTGTTAGAATATCCAAATAGCATAAGTTTGACAACTCTATTCAAATAACAGAATAAAAGCCATTTGTTACAGGAACTGACTCATTTGAACTCATTACCGGGATTTCCATCTAATTATGGTTGACATGTACATTTATTTATTTTTATTAAATGCACTTAATTTTGGGCTTTTACTTTGTTAATGTTAATTCATACTTAATTGATTTTTGATGTGTTAGTTTTGCATTGCTAAGAGGTCTTAAACATTTTATTTCTAGTCTATTTTTCTTGTAATTTGCTTTAATTTATTTGCTTAGTTGTTTTACCAATTGTTTGTCATACCTTGTTTTCATACTTAACTTTTGCATAAATACCACTGTTTTATTGTATTCCTTATCAGTTGATAATTCTCGCCATGAGCGAAACCGGTCCTGATGAAATAAATCTCATGTGGAAAAAGTACTAAAAATGTGTTATTATTTTTAATACATAGCTTAAATAATAAAAGCAGTTTAAAGGTCTTTTCAGGTGAGAGATATTACAAATTCTGAATCCATATTGATTATGTTAATCCACGTTGCACTTCACCTTTGTCTTTCTGTTTGTAACCGTTTACGTAGTTTGACATCCGAACGCTTATAAATTCTGTTTTCAAAATGCGGTATGCAAATTTATAAAATATTCCTCCGATAACACTTGCACGTATGAAAAATTGCCATACTACTTATGCATAAGTAGCCTGCTAGAGATACCGTCAACGTACATCGACCCCCAAAAGATGATGTGCACTACCCAAACGGATTTTTTTTTATTAAACGTCTGTTTCACATTTAGCCTTAGGGGGTGAAAATTTATAATTTTTATTCTATTTTCGAGTGAATTTTTATATGAAATATTAATTATTAAATCGATTTATGGATATTTCACTAAATCTATTAGATATCTTCATAATATATTTATTATTTCAACTTACTCATCCTCAAAATAAAGGGAACATAACGAAAGTTATAAGCGACATTTTCTTTTCTAATCCTTTCTGAAGAATAAAGCGAATCGATTGTACTACAATCAATTCTTGTAAAATAGTTTCTTTTAACATACTCTGTCAAGAATCCATTATTTGAAAAACTGATATGCTAATCGCTCGAAAAGTTATGAGGTAGGTGGAGAGGAATGAAAACATCACAGCTATCCATTACTGAATTTTTCGTTATAACATTTATAACCTTGAACTAATACAACGCTAATGGGTGCTGACTTCTCAATAAATACCTTTTTGAATAAGGTTCGTGTGTTGATCGCTCACCTTTATTTTACTAAGCTGGACAGATGTGTTTTTTTTTTTTTTCGTGAGAGTAAAATTCATCTTTGTCACAGCCGTTGTCTTGTCCAAAGTGAATTTATGTCGCTTGAGACATTCGAATAATAACCTAACCCAAGAGACAAAGAATATTTTCTGCAAAAGACCCAAACTGAAAAAATAGAGAAAACGATTTAGTGGGAAATATATAATAAATCTAGACATTAAACTGACATATTTCAATGTCATTGAAATAATTTTCGAAACCTGAAATAATATTTCAAAGATAAAAAGTTAAATACATTAATGTCTTTTTTATAAATAATTACAATAATTATGATAAAAAAACATGTTTTTTCTCTATTTCATTCTTAAGTTACTTGCAGTAAGATGAAATGATAAAGATTTTCTTTTCAACGGATGTTGTAGGTACACTATGAAAAAATAATAATAGTTTTCTTATCGCGAATTATAAATTGTAATTATTAAGAATTGTAAATTTAGTAACATAAGTAGAATCAATATACATAATATGAGAGAAGAATTTTTGGAACGCGAAATAAGATTTTGAAATTGGTATTTTGTATCAATTTATATACTCAAATAATCATAACAATTCTTTTATTTGAAATACAATTAAGCAATTAAGCGATAGCTATTTATTTGGTAAAATTTAATGATTTGTATGAAAATTTCATTAATATGTGACAATTGGATGCAGTTTTGGTAAAACACGTATTAAAAACGGCCTCATTAATGTTGTGAAACGGTAATAATTCAATTTATCATTCAAATTATTCACCAACGTGACATTAGTCAGTAATGCAATAATTCAAAAATAAATTTGAATATGTTAAAAAGCTCTTATTATTTATATTATTGTACCGAATGAAGTTTTTATTATGTAGAATTTTTTAACATGTATTATAAATAAATATTTTTTATATTAAAAGTGACGTATAATTTATAATATGTTATCGATAATCAATTTCACTGTAATAATTATTTAAAAAAATTGAAATTTGGAAAAAATTGATTGATTTCAATTAAAATATTTTTTTAAATTTTAGAACGTTCTTCTTTTCTTGAAAACAAAAAAAACACAAAACAACTGTATTTAAATAATAAAAAATGGTTGGTTTTGAACTTTGCTTTATGTTACGAAAATCTTAAGCAACAAACTTTAAGGAAATTTTTTCATATTTTGAAAGTTAAAAAATAATTTCATGAAAGAAAATTTTAACCGATCTTAAAACACTGACTACTTAGATTTTAGCAGTGCTAGGGTCAAACCGATGAAAACGCTATTCCAAAAGTTTATTATATTCGTAACAATAGCGAAGCCGAGGGCATTTTTGCATTGTTTTTTCGCGAACAAAGGTATGTACACCATGGCTCAGAGGAAGTGTAAAATGTTTGCTCGGTTATTTTGGTAGAGTGTAGACAATTACTTGACTTAACCGTATTAAAAGCTCTCCATTGTGAACTTTACAAATATTTTGAATTATACTGCACAGAAATTCTTTCATTTATGTGTATCCTTACATATTTATGTGTAAAAATAAATTAATTTTTGAAATTTTGAAAAGCTCAAATTCAAATGTGCAATGGAAAAAAAATGATGCTGAAAGGCAAAACTCAGGTTGTAAATGAGAAAACTTGGAAATGAACTATCCTTATTTGAATTTGAAGTTCCCTTAATAACCATAAGTCGATTTCATAATAAATATTATGTATATGTGACATAAATAATCACTGCATTATTATATTTGTAACGTTTAGACAAAGGTGCAGTCAGAAATTTCAAAAATGTTAAATATTAAGGGAAAATGTTGGTTTGGTTGAAGGCTTCATTAGTATGAAAATGGAAAAAAAATTTACCATAAAATAAATCTGGCTAGGTTATTACTTTGTAATGTGTATATTTGTAATAGTATAATCAATAATAGATAACCGATAAAAAAAATAAACCAATTGATGAACATATTCTTAAGAATACTAGAACTTTGATATTTAAAAATGTTTTATTCGTTATGTAAAATATTAAAACTGCCTTATAACAATAATTGTTTAAATGTGGGCTTAATAGCAATTTATTAACTCCTCATCATCAAATCATTCATACAAAATAAGTTCAAAGATACATTTGAATGCAATAATCAATCTCCAAGTCATTTAAACCAAAAATATATTAACAATATTATCTCTCTGTTCGATGTGTTTTGACCATTTTGTTTATTCGTACCGCCATATATAGTTTCGTTTTAATTTTGTCATGTAAATAAATACTTCAATTAATATTTATAGATCAATTTATTATTTTAATTGTTAACTTGCACAAAATGATGATAAAACTCAACATATGGACACTATGAATACTGCCTGGTAAAATGTGACCTATACAATATATAATAAAAAAAATGTTAAGCGGATAGGCTTACGTAAAAACTGGAAATACATTCTGTAAATGCATTAATCCAAACGTATAGTATGGACCCAGATTTAAGCGCGGAATCGTTTATTTCGTTTTTCAGGTTTGGATGTGGAAATCCCCGTTTCATTATTTTACGCATACAAAAATCGAAAAGCAATCACTTGCATGTTGTAAAGAGCTCTTGTCGAATGCGGATTCGGATAGGTTTGGTTTTTTTGAATGACGTTAAATTGTGACATACTTTAAAAAACGCTTGTTTTACAGACACAAATAAATCAAATAGACTCGACATTAAATGCTCACTAATTTTTTTTTTTTGTTGTTAAATAACGTGAATATGAAATTAATTTATTATAAAACAACAATAATTTGGTATTAAAAACTATTTTCTACAGTTAAAAATATATTACGAAATTAAAGCATGCTACCTTTCCATTCTTTATTTGATTAAAAATATTTATCTGACTTGTTTGAGACATAACATCGAATAAGTCAACATCTTAATATATTTACCATTACTTATACCGAATCACAGTTGCATAAAGACAAAGCTCACTTTTATCTGAATGCATTCTGTCTGAACATGGTTAAAACTAAATTAGTATAAATCTTGCACTCCACCAGTGTTGCTTTGCGATACAGAAACATGGAATCTGATTAAGACTGATTAATAAAAACCTAAGAATGATCTTGGAGAATTGATCCTTGTGGCGAAGTGTTTTTATGGCGTGATAAACGTAACGGATAGTAACGGATAGTGAGCTGAGTTTCGTGCCTAGACCAATAGTGTTCCAAAGTTAAAGACAGCCTTCGGACACTACCCATATGATTTATTCGCCGAAACTGATTTATACTGCAATTTTAAGAAAGGAAGCAAAACAATAATTTTCAAGTGGCAGGTAACCTCATAGGCGATGCGTGGTGGCCATATTTTCGATATAGGAAGCGGATATGTACCAAGCTTGGAAACAAAGAAAGTTGTTCTAACTTTGACAGTGCCTAATTAAGCGATACATGTTTTTTCTTCGTAATAATTCTGATAATTTGATAATTTTTTTCTACTAAAGAAGAACTTTATAATTATAATACACTTATTATAAGCTAACAAATACATAATGTTATTATGTATCACATACATCACGACGTTAAAATCTTTCTCAAGTTCATATAATGGGTTATTCACGTTATTTATCTTAAATGAGATAAATAAATGTGTATCTTTTTATATGTTCCCTTTTCAAAAACTTGCGTTTCAATTGAGATTTTTTAAATAAGCAAAAACTTGTGTTCTGCTTATTTTGCTACTAGATGTCATACATATTTTTAGCCATTTGAGAATTATCTTCGAGCTTCGTCTACAAATTTATATCACTATGAGGTTACAATCGATTACATATGAATATTATGTTCACGTTGAGTGCACTTACCGACATTTACAAAATGATATTCAAAAGACTGAAATGGTTAAATAGTATGTTTCAAAAATAATATTTTTTATTTCATTTTCAATTACTGGATTGAGAAAACTTTCTCTCCCTAATGTTTCCTGTTACAAAGTTTTAAATTTCCATTTTTTATTTCATGTTTTTAAAAGCTCAAAACGAAGTGAATGTGGCATGGAAGTATTTAATTGAAGAGAGTTTAGAGTAAATCTAAACGTAATAAAAACGAGCAGCAAAGTGGAATTATTTTGATTGAAATATAAAGTCACGCAATATGGACGTCAAAAAGTGAGAGTTAATCGTTTGTAGAAAAAAACTACATCATATTTATTTTCAAATCATAGTGTCTTTATAAAAGAAGTTTTAATTTTTACAAGATGTTAAATTGCTGGTCTTGCATATATGCAATATATTCAATTTGCGTTAGAGGGTTTATGAACAAATATTCTGGTCCTGACTAAAGTTTTTGAAATGATAGTTTCATAAAAATATTTCTTTATGAAAAACTTTACAATTAATATAAATACAATTAATATGTCTGGTTTTTATATGACAACCATTATACTTTTAGCTATTTTAGGATGGCAAATACATATATTTTCTGATAGTCTTGTCGTGTTTCAAAACGTGAAATTCCATATTATCCCACGTTCTATATATTTGCACGTAAAGACTAACAAATGATAAATTGCTTAATCGCTTAGTAGTACCAGTTCACGTGTAAATAAAACGTGAAATTGTAATAAACGTGTTTCTGTCTTGCTACTATGATATTCTAAAAATTGAATATTCAAGGATTATTAATTCTTATATTCCAAAACAATATTAAAAAATGTTAACTTTCAATACTAGCGATTCTTTTTAAGTAAACAACTGTCGGTGTAACTCTTTTCTCTTGTGAAAAGCGAGGACCTGAAAATAAATTGATTTTAGGACAAGCAGTTGAGAAGTTGGAATCTGTTAACCAAATTATTGACGTACAGCAACAGGGCGATTGCAAAACTTCTCAGCCAAATATTAAATTATGTGTTTAATTTGAAATTAGCATTGTACGTTTTTCTCTAGTGCGCGAATGGTGAAGATAATATATTTTTGCAGTTGATTGTTTTACAATTCATATGAAATTTGTAATATCGTTGTATAAACAAAATCTTGACACATATTATAAAATTTATATGATGCTAATTTTAGTAAGAGAAGGGGTCAGTTGCAACACTTTAATCGATTTGATTAAAATTTTACCAGTCACAACTGGCACAACTTACACATAAACAATAGGCGATGATCTTACTGTTACCTTTTACGTTTTAAGTTATTCATTTATACAAAATAAGATCTTACTCATTTATTCAGTATGTTATAGTGAAATTGGAGAAAACCACTGGAGAAAACTGCAATGTCTACTTGAAGTTAATTCGCAATTTACACCAATGATAAAAAGTGATTTACTATCAAAAACGAAACGTGCATACTAACATGCGCATTTATTAAATTTCACTGAATCTTGCATTTGATAATACGGAGTGACGATATATTTGGTACATTGACTATGACTGTAATTTGAAACATTTTTTTTTTTATATTGAGAGGCCATATTTTTCCAGCTTTTATATTGTATAAAAGAAAATTGTGTATGTATAAATAAAATAATATTGGATACTTTTTTGAGAGAGTAGTGTCTTTGTTATGCTTCTATCAAAGTACAGCTTGTTTTGTTGTGAAAGTTAGATTTGCAAACGCCGGCCGGCAAGGGTTGAGTGTTCTAACAGAATGAGTTATATCCAGATTTACATATTTATGAATTTAACCCACCTGGGACGAAGAGTTTTATGAAAACAGTACCGATCCGGAGCTGTATAATTACGTACATATAACGTTTTTTTTTTATTTGAAGAATATTTCTTTGGAATATTTTTAATCTACCAAGCTTGCGTTTGTATTTAAGCAAATTTACGGGACCGGTATTGCAAAAGTTAAAATGATAATTATTCAAAAATATATAATGAAATGGTTTTTATTAAATATGACGCCATAATATTCGCCGTTAATGAATGCATAGCTACGCTACATATAAATTGAATTACCAAATTCTGAATGTAAATATCATAATTATATAATTTCTTTTAATATGTAAATGAAGTGGTAAAAAAATATTTGTGGCCAAAAACTGTTTGAAATGTTAAATAAATAGACACCAGTTGCTTCTTTAAAATTCACTGATTGTCTTTTAATAGAAAAATGAATTTCTTCAATATAACATTCGGGTAATTCAAAAATAACGATATCTAGATTACATATTTTTCATTATGGTAACTACTAACTCCTTCAGATAACAACGATTTTCCACCATGAATTGACCGTAAATACCATAAAAGATAAAATCGATACGAAGAATATCCTAGCGACCAACATCATGAGTGTCATGTCATTACCTTACTTTTTTCTTATGAAGCTTTTCCACATTTATTTGAAAAAAACATAAAATGCTAGGAATCGTTTAAATACGGAGAAAATTTATATTTTTTTTCTAATGTATTTTTTCTTTCTATTTCAGATGTTTTTGGAATAGCCAAGCACATACATTATTCAACTTACTGCTATATGCAAATAAATAAATAAAGGTATTAATTAGCTGCAGTAATCTTTCGCTGATGAAACATTGAGGAGTCAATTATTAATTCATTTAATATATAGTATCAATTTAAAAAATAATGTAACCTCGGGATGTTTTAACATATTCAGTTTTAGAGTGCTGTTATATATTTTTTATTATATATATTATAAAAAAAGTGAATAAAGTTTGTATATTATATTAAACATTCTATACATAATTTTGGCACTGTTTTTACTGACTGCAAATCATATTAAAAAGCAAATTAAAAAAAAAACTTTACTCTTTTGCATTTTAAAATAAAAACAATTATTCTCTATTTTTTTTGGACAAAGATACATAAGTTTTCATTGAAAAAAACGTGTTTATAGAAAACTGGAGTACTTAACTGTATCATAATTAAATTATTACCGATTCGAACAATTTTGATTTATAAAATTAACTCTTTTACAAGTAGCCATCGCTTCTCATCCAATTTAAGATATGCAATTAAAAAATATAACTGAGAAATTATCTTATTGTAGTATATTTATCAAGATTCTATGTATGTTATTAACATACTGCTAGCTAAATATTTATAAGATAACTTAAAATTAATTGGAAAAACTCAAATATGTCACTAACGCTTTTTTATCCAGTAGCAATTAAAGTTCACCCTATCCGCCGGGCCGTTGAAAAATAAGAGACCCACTTAATGTGCTATCATATGATGGGAATGCGTGAACAGAAATAATAAACACGCCTATCTGTAACGGACCCCTAGAACTGGCCCTCGATTGTATCCCGTCAGCGAGCAGTGTTTATTTGCTATGGGCAGATATGTACGTTTGTATGTTTGTAATGTAGGGAATAGCGACCGGCTTCCATTGTATTGTCGCTGGTTTTCTCGCGTGTAAATTAGATTTTCGCCCGTTATAAAACGCCCCATAAATTAGGCTTAACAGCGCATAGCGCCCACGAGTTACCCGCTTCAAAATTTGTTTATTCCGTTACATAAAAGCAGGCTTAAAATTGCAGTGATGGGTTTTGGAAAATACGTCAACAACTGGATCGCATACAAATATTTTAATTGAGTAAGTTTTATAAAAATTATAGCATACTGATTTTTTTACTAAGCCTATTAACCAAAATTTTTTCAAAAAGTATTTTGGTTAATCAAATAACAACATTATTTATGCCATTATGACGATACTTACGTTTAAAAATATCACAAAAATAAACAAATTTGTATTTTAAGTGATAAATTTCATTATGATTTTTTTTCACTTCATTAAAATACTCATAAAATGACAAGTTTTGTTCCCTTGTAGACAAAATAAATTATGTTTTCGTTACAGCCAATTTGTATTGTTGTTGAAATTATTAAAAAGTCAAATCCAGTTGTTTAAATTTATATTTGTTTCTATTCTTAATAAAAGATTTTTTCATTTAAAAAAAAACATTTAAAATTTTTAGATTTAAAAGAATAATTTCTTTTTTTTTCATCTTTTTGTAAAAAGGTCACTCAATAAAACTTTCATTTTGCTGTGCTTTAACACAATTTTTTTTTTTTTTTTTAATATTAATTTGCATTTCACTGATATTGTTAAGTACCACTTATAATTCTGAAATGAAGTGGTTGTTTATGGTAATTATTTTAGGTTCACATATTTTGAGATTTACATAACATTACATGTCAATCAACTAAAGCTTTGAGCCATTAAAGTTTAGTTACTATTCGTATATATCAACGTGTCTGTACCACGGGAATTTTTGAATTAATGCAGAGTGGCTCTTAAGATGCGAGCCTGTTGTGTCACAGCACTAATTTCAAAGGCTGTGTAATGTAATGGAGACGATATTAATGTTAGGTTAATTCTTTGTCTAGAGCCAATGTTGCCACGATTAAAAATAATGCAAATGATTTGTCTTTCGTGTTTGGGGCTTTTTTATTTTGCGGTAATGCCACACTACCTTGCGTGCTATTTTAATATACCGCGTTAAAAATATAAATGTTTTCTCAGTAAGCCTTTGGTGTAAATAAACATTTTCTATTCCTGCAGCTGTGTGGTTGACGATCTTGAGTTTTTGCACTACCCTACTATAGACTGATGTTGTCTTTTTATGGATTCCTACTATTGACCGCAAAACCGATTAGATTGAGATTCAATGAATGCTTGATGCAAGTTTTTGACAGAAAAACCATAATTGTCTGAAATCTATTAAATAAAAAAGGCATATTATAATCACAAAGTTTACTTTATTTAATAGTGTCAACTGTCAAATCTCATTGGAAAAAATATAGTATAATAATGTGCTGGGTGTATTACAAAAATAAATTCAAATACAAAAGTTATGTAGAACTTTCTTACACAATCAACATTTATTTTATGTGAATGCATATTTCAATAAAAATAGGTATATCAAGCAAAACATGAGCACTTTAAAGTCTTTAATTGTCACTTTTTGGTTGAAAAGCATTATTATAATTTTTAGTATTTTTTCCACAGATAATATTGAAAAGATTCAGACAGGCTTTCACTCATTGAAAGCATTATCAGTCGATATCAGTTGGCAATAGTCCGGTGAACTGGTTCTGATCTTTTTCAAATTTGATGTGGAAGTCGCACTAAAAAGTGTGATTTTTTAATTTCAAATCAATACATTGAGCACCAATTATTACCTGTATGTGAAATTTATAAAATATACCTATTTGTTTACTAATAACCTTTGAATTTAAAATATTCTAATGTCTTAATTATAAAATATGGTTGAATTATACTTGATAATGTATTATTAAGTATGAGCTCAGCCCTCAAGCTTTTTCCAAGAAAATCCATTTAAATTCATATTTATTTTCCAATACCAATATCATGACTTATGATGAAAGGAGAATAATCAGCAACAAAGCCCAGAGGAGTTTTATCAAACAAGACATGAATAAAATGACTGGAGCTTTGATTTGCGCCATATTATGAGTCACCTCCTACCATTCTTCCTTTGATCAGAAATATTTCATTTGGATTCACACTGAATTGATGCTTTTTTACTCAAATATTATATCCTCTTTTATTCAGAGGTCAACAACAATAAATAAAACAAAAATGTCTTTGATCGTCTTTCATTCAACGGAGAATTGATGACGAATTTCACAGTATATTAAGGGTTGTGGCAATTGAAAATATAAGTATGAATAAGTCACCGTAGCTAAAAAAGAGCTTTAGTTCTAAGTTGGGCTACAAATAAAAAAAATGAAAATTTGTTACAATTAAATTTACAACTAAATTGTATATGTCACTAATAATATGTACGTATAAGTCGTTTAACATATCGTTCAATATAAAAGAGTTATGGTAGAACCCAAATAATATAGTGCCACTTTAAGCAGAAAGAAATATATTACTTATTAATTCACGCGTCTAATATAAAAAGAAAGAATTGGGAATGTTTTTCAATATTATCCATTTATCAATAAAAAAATTAAATCAGGGGCCAAGTTAGTTTATTCTGTTTCACAAGTTTTTCTTAAATATGCTTATAATGTACATTATTGTATAATGACTAAAGCTATAGGTTTTTCAATGTCGTCCAACACGGCTAGATGAAATATATCTTTCAAAAAAGTTTTCAACCCCTCCAAAGAATAGCGTCTCGTTATCTCATTCGCTGCTTTTCGCGATCTCTTTGACAGTGGCGTACCTAATAATATAAGTGGCATTTTAAAATTATTCTTTTTCAGGATTGTAATTGAAGCTGACTTTCAAGTTTACGTTATCCGTCGTGAATTGTTTTTATAACAGTAATAGCCATTGCATGTTTCAATAAACTCACAATAAGAATTTATATAATTTTACCCAGTCTTATTGATTAATAATAATTATTTCAATTAATAATTCTTATCATGAGTGAAATTTGACCTGATTTTTATAAAATACTATGTGGAAGTTGTACCTACTAAAAAATATACTTCATTTATGTTATAATAATAATTAGTTTTTTTTTATAGAAAATATTTGGCATTACAGCTTGCGCCAATGCGCCAAATATTCTGAGTTTTGAAAGTCACACGAGATTAACTCGATGGTAAATAATGTATCAGTTGTGCACAAAATCAACGATAAATAACATAACACCCAGCCCAAGATCTTTTTTTTTTTCAATTGAAAAAATCTGACCTTGCCGGGGATTGAACCCGGGCCCCCCGATTGCTAGGACAAAGCTCTTGCCACTAGACCACAGGGACCGACAAGTTGATTCAATATAGGAAGGCAACAGGCATAGTAAAAAGCCTTTATTAAATATTTTATTTCCTTTAATTTTCACTTGATATCTTCGAAACAATCTCATTAAAATTGAATGAAATTGAACGTAAAATAAATAACACTTTATAATATGTGATATAAAAAAAAACATACATTTTCAGAGTTTAATACTATCAGTACAGCTTTTTCAATGAATCATTTTAGAATTTCAATTTACCATTATTTAAATGAAGCTTTAAAACCTGTGTGTTTTCTCAACATATCCAACACAACATTTTAAAGCTTTATATTACGTTTATGCAATCGAAAGAAATATATTTTGTTACCTTATAGGTTATACTATTTTAATTGTTTCTCGGATTAGCACGTCACTGGCGCTCTTCACCACTCGAAGCTTCCCAATTGAATGCACCAAGGAATCAAAGACGGCCATTTTTCTTCTCTGCGAATAAATTTTTCACGGAATGATAAATTCATCTGAAAGGGGAACAAGAGTTTGACTAACCTCCGACATAAATCAAACTTTCGAGTGGCGGAACTAATTCCATTCTTTATTGACTTGTTTTTTTTCAGACAATGGAAAAGCAAAAACGGATATTGTGAATCTATCCAAAAAGCTCCAGTTTTTGACTATTAGGCACTCTAAAATAAAATATATTATCTTTTTCTATATATACATCACACGCTTGAATGAAATTTTATGAAAATTTACAAATGATAATTCATTCTTCGTATTAATGATCGTTATATTACATTAACGGCTTGAAAGTTAAGCTCAATTGGAGTGGAACATTTTTTTATTAATATGAAACAAAATTGATTGTATTCAATTATGGTGTGATCGTTTCAGCTTACTCCGCGATGAAGAGCATTTTCAACTGATGTAATGATTAAATTTGCTATGAAATCATTTTACTTTATACATTGTTAGATCATTCGTTCTATAAACCATTAACCATGTCTGTCGATATGAACAACTCATGGAACATAAATAACAGACTTATCACTTAATATTTTTTTAATCCATGCTTGCTTCCAATGTGGAGCATATGGCATCATAATGGAGGCATCTCAACAACAAAGCTGCTTGTTACTCTGTCGCTCAACCTCTTTCGTTAGATGAGAAAAGGGATAAAAAAAAGGTTAAAGCTAGGACAAGACCAGTGGTTTACTAGTCGCTCTCGCTACGCACCGCTTAAAGGATTGGATGAATGGGAAAGATTTCTGAAACAACACAAGTACCCACACCTTTGAAAACGATCAATAATTCGACTGAAAAAAGGTGCCTTTACTAGGACTCGAACACGTGAGGTCCGTCACGGAATACAACGTCGTCGACCACTACAACACGAACCCGTCAGATATAATTAAATGTTTTAAATAAAATTCACTCTTTGATTCATTCTGTACCATGGGTATTCTAACACGGAATCACTTTATCAACAATTGTTGATAAAGTGTGTTGAGAAGAAATAATAGAAATTTATGACTTCATAAATAATGATTTACATTATTTACTTCAGCCAAAGTAAGCAACACTAAAACTTTTCCATCGTGATGGACATAAATTTTAATTGCAATTGGACGAGGATTAATATAACATCCAATTATTTTACTTTATAACGAATGTAGTCTTAATATTTATGCCAGTTTTTTTTTCGTCAAAAGCTTAATACATATCGTTTTCAGCACAATATTTTATGTATGTACATACATACATAGCTCTACAAAAAAAAATCCAGTTTTACAAGAATATAGTAATACAATCTTCATATTGTTTATGTGCTCATAGTACTCTTTTTTTGTAACACAATCTTTTTAACCTTATCTCTGATACAAATAAAACTTTAAGCGGCTTACTTACAGACAGTTATATTAAAATAATTTATTTATGTACTGACACTAAAATGGTAGTCATGGTAGTAACAAATGGTAGACTTTATATTGAAATATGAAAAGTTTTAAAAAAACAGTTTACTTCGAAGATTATAGTAGGAAATTGCACGATTAGTTTTTAGACTTTTTCGTGAAATTGAACAAATTTCAACAGTCGTCCTACAGCAGACGCCATATTGGGTTACAAAAACCTTACAATTTTCAATTCAATTACTGTAATATTTTGACGTTAAATAAAGTTTTTCTGATTTATCGCTCCAGAGGTGGAGAAAAGTGTAGCGAAGTACTCTGTGACGAATGGCGTAGAGCTGTGAAGGGGGGCCTAGATTTGTGAAAAAATAGATTTATTCGTGAGATCGTGACACTTTTTTGTTTTATTGTACTTTAGCGGTGTTTTATATTCAGAGGGTCCTCCGCAAAAAGCTCCAGTGCCGATCCTCGAGGAGAATTCTTGGCTGTGACGTCACTCTGACATATTTTTTTTTGGATTTTTCACAAGTCATTTATACGGCGTGCGTGCGCTAGGTTTGTGGCGATTGGCTTCATAAATGTTAAAAACGACGTAAGATCAAGTTTCAAATAGGACGTCATTTTTTTCACATAAACCGTTGTCAAAATCTCGGCCACCGTTTATATCATTCGCTTAGTTTGATTCCTTTGACTTATAATAATTTTATTAGCTTGCACAGTGCTGATACTTTCGATGGATTTAATGATAAAATTTTTGAAAATTAGTTATTCATTTGAAAATTTTGTTTTTCCACTGGCTGAATGGAATAAAATATTTTTGCAGCTTTCTCAGCATACTACTTTGCTGAGAAAAAGTGGACAAGACTAAAGACTGAGAAAAGACTAAGCTGGTCCAAAGCATATTATACCGTCGCGACTTTTGTATTGATTACAAATAAAAAATTATCGAAGGAGTATGTTCGAGTTGACTTAAAGATAGCTGGGATACAAAATACACTTTTTACGAGAATATTAATTTAAGCCACAAATATGTACTTTCATTTACCAACTGCGTAGTTTACCATAAAAATACCGAATGTATTGTATGCCTTTTTTAATATTATTAATTTAGTGTACTAACAACTAAGAAATTTAGATTCATAAAATAAATTAACCAAATTATTAAGTATCACTCTTACAAACATACTGATCTTTTTCAGGATAAGTGGAAGAAGTAATATAGAATGTGTTATATTAATTTAAATGATGCCTATAACTGTCTTAAAAGTTATTTAAATTCAGCTTAAATTAAATGCTGAATGACAATAATTATCTAATGGAGCAAAATTTTGGTATTCTTTAGCTGGTTTTCACATGACCATATATTTCAAATACAACTTAAACTTAGTTAACTATTATGGTAAAAAACGCTTAGTCCACTGTGAAGCCATCTTTACAGTGAAAAGAAAACAGCATAGAAAGGACTTTAGTATTTTTTAAGGTAACGCAACACGAAAATCTCTTCTTAGTGGGTTTTCTTTTCATTCCATTTGAAGAAATGTTTGAATAAAATTTTGAGAATAAACTTTCACAGTATATGGGCATCGCAGATTCTGTAGATAAACGGAATGTAAATGAAATAGGTAAAGTAAAGCAGGAGAAGCGCTTTCAAAACAGAAAGTATATTTAATTTGGTTGAGAAATACTTTTGAGAAAAGTGTGCTGACCCTTTTGAGCTTATTTATTGTGGGCAGTAAGAAATCCTAAAAGCTTTCATGCCTAGCATTCCTGTTGCTGAAAAATGTGCAAATTTTTCATTTCATAGAAGGTACAAATTTTAGAAACATTATGATTCGTAATTCTACAACTTTATTGTGATTGATTGTTGTAAACTGAAGAAAAATAAACATGCTCGCAGTAGGAATAGTATATAACCTGTTGATAACTTTCGATGGTTTCGGCAGTAACTTTGTAGAAGTTCATTTTAATATAAACCTGTTGTTCTTTTGGGTGTCTTTTTTATAAAAAACTGATCAAAAAAATACCGAAAAATTAATATCTTGGTAAAATATACCATTATAACAATAATTTAATATTATAAATTATTTACCATTTATAGAAATAGTTTAAATGTTGAAAGGTTGCTCACATTCAACAGTGTTCCATCAAAAATAATAATTGCAAAAAGTTGTGTAAAATTGACGATTTAATCGTACCTATTAGAGAACCACGATCAGTCGTCAAAAATATTGTAATCTTTCGAAAAATCTTCAAACTTCCATAATTTTTGCGTGTAAAACAGAGCTTTTGTAAAAATTGAAGAATACAGTGGTGGAATATGATAATAAAATAGCAAACGAGTTTTTAACACAATAACAGTAAAATACTTTTGGCAATGAAATAACTTATGCTAATAAAATTTTGGGATTACTTTCTCGCACTTTCCACTCAAGACGAAGAATAAAAGGGAATCATTAACTCGGTCATTTATTTTCGGTTATCATTTTAAGTGCTAAAATAATTTATTAAAACGAAAGATTTTTACTTATTGATTTAAACAAAACAAGCATCTAGTGCAAAGCCATTTTAAAAAATACATCGAGAAAATACAAAAAACAGGATAGCAAAGTTTGATCGAAAGTGGACTATATCATGCTGATTTTTTATATTTTTTAATGTCAAAAAGCATGCGTTACGTTTTTGTATTATAATTGGTGTACATTTATTACATTTTAATTAAAACACAATATTTTGTTATATTTATAGATACTAAATATTAATCAGAAACAGTTTTGCTCATTGCGATCATTATCAATTTATGAGATGTTAATGCGATGAATATTATTTAAAATTTAGGCAGACTACATATTTAAAATTTATATCAAACAATTTTAGTAAATAAAATACAAGATTCATAAATTATTTCAAATGTTCTTCACTTACAATTTAACAACACATCACAAGTGAGTGGATACTTATAACTTATTAAAAATGTATATACCATTAGAAATGAATTAAATAAACAACAACAACGCGTATTAAAGAATAATCCCTACATACTGATAACCACATAAACAATATTATTTATGTGGTTACACAGCTTCGAAGGAATACAATTTTTTCCCCGCCTGGAAAGCTTATAGATATTTGAAATATTTATAAAAGATATTCAAATAAACCGCAATCGATGATAATATTTAAAGTGCAATGTTTTAAAGGAATATTTTTTGATTTTTTCCAGGACCTGTATCCGGCTTAAGGCAGCTAATGATATCGGTCCCACGGGCTGTATTGGGTGGCGAAAGAGCATCATTAATGTGTAACTACGACCTGGAAGGAGCGCCGCTTTATTCGATACGATGGTATAGGAATATGGTTGAATTCTATAGATATGTACCTAAGGAGGAACCACCCACGAGAGTCTTTCCTTTGTCTGGAATCAACGTTGATGTAAGTGTTAAATATTTTTCTTTGTTATTTTATTTGTTAATAAGCGATGACTTTATAATAATTTTAGGTAGTTTATGGTCTCAGATCTTTCTGAAAGTGAACATGAATCTACATTCATAAAAAGAACATCTCTGTATATTTTGTGCATTGTTAGCATAACCGATACAGCAGGAACTTCCAAAAAAGTCGGGCTTATACAATTGACTTTGTCTATATTTTACAATATCATTGAATATTCTTTATCATGTTTGGAATAGAATTCAAGCGACTGGTTCACGCTTAGTTTTGAATAAATATCTTTATTTCAAAGACTTAATTTGTATAACAATATTTAAATGCTCATTTTATGATTCTGTCCTTATACCACCATGAAAAATTTGGGTGAAAAAAGAACATTTCAATAGCATTCATAATACAAGAACTTGGAACCATAATTAAGCCGCATTCGATATGGTTTTTGGAGTGGGTTTCAGTCAATAATTTAAGAATGCCAGTGAGCAATGAATGTTTTGATAAATAAATTCATTTTAAGAAAACGGGAATCAGCCACTCATCAAAACGACATGCAATAATCAATAAAGAGTCAATGGTATCGATACAACGAAAGAAATGTCGGTCATACATAATTTTTCCATACTTATGGAAATTTCTCAACGCGTCTGATATATTTCGTAGTAATAAGTAAGAAGTAACTTTTTTACCGTTTGCGTATTCCAAGTATGAGTAAAATTTACAAAGCTATCAGTGAAATTTCCCATGTATCAACTACAAAAACACAATTTCTGTATTTCGGAGAGAAAATTCGCTTATTTTTGTCGTGCCAGTTCCAGACGGACTAGAAAAGAATTGTTTTATTCATAGAAGTAGCGCTCAGAAGCCTATCTGAAGCCAAGAAAAAAGGAAAACGTGGTATACACAGCGACAAATGACGCTTGAAATATTTTATTTAGGGACTATTTCCCTAAAAGGGACACTCCACTGCGGATCGCAGCGACAATAAAAAATAACTACTTACCTAAAAATATAAAAATAAACAAAAAAAAAACAGCGCTGGGATTTAGTATTTTTTATCACGGAAAACATTTGAGGTTTCCGCGCAATATAAACGAATAATCGTTACGTATAATTTAATATGGTAGAGAATTTTGCACAATATCTACGGGCTGTCTCTGATTTTTTTGACAAGTTAAAAGTTTTGAATGAAAAATAATAACAGCCCCGACGGCTTTTCATGACAGAATTTTTACGACGACCAAAACCACCCGGAAAAATACCTGGCTTCCTTTTCTCTTAAGGGGGTCCCCCCAAGTGATATTTTGAAACAATCTTTTTTTTTTTTTGTTGCATAGAATGATTTTTAAACACGTGTTAAATATGCTGTTAAAGAGATTTTACAATATTTGAAGTCGATGTAAAGTTATTGCAGTTAGACTACACTTGTTTCGAGGCAGGACATCGGTCACATTTTGATGCTTCGGCTTGTTACATGAGAATTTTCATTACACATGTAATTTCAATTCATGAAACAAACCAAAATTTAAGCAAGCAGCTTCAAAAGTCTTAAAACAGGAAGACGAAAGAATGATCTATAGACCAGGCATAGCAGATTGATGGGGAGTAAAGATTTCATAGTTTAAATCGTAGTTGAACTTTCAAACGCGTTTTTCTCAAAACTGTGTTTTCCTAACTGGCCTCTACGATATCTCAAAAACGGGTTAACCGATTGCTTTGAAATTTTAATGGTAGATTAAAAACATGCTTTTTCATCGTTTGAATTAGGATAGTGAAAAAAATTCTAGCCGTTTTGTTTTTACGTAACCAAATATTCGAAAAAAATCTTGAAATTTGAACTTTTTTTTTCAAATACTTGTCAATTGTTCAATTTACCACATTTTGAAAAGATCCTAGGTCAAACGATTTTAACAGTTTTATAGATTAAAATACCGTTAGATTTTTTCATTTCCGATTAGCTAATCAGCCAGTCGGACGGAGGCCGTTTTTTCGACATGGCGCGTTTGGAGTGGTGCACCACACATTGTGATGTCAACTGTTAAAATGTCAATAAACATATGGTAAAATTTTCAAATTTCTACGTTGATAAGTTTCGTCAAAAATAAATCCCAAAAAAACCCGCCGTCACTTGGGGGGACCCCCTTAAGAGTCTCACTACCGAAAATTCCCTTTTCTACCAATCACTGCTTTACAATCCGTTAATTTTATAGAGTGGTATCGCGTCTCCAAGCTTTAGGCTACAAAGGTCAACGTTTGTAGGTGTTTTATTTTGTATTGGTTTAATAATATTTATTACATAATTATGACAAGCTTTCAAAATAGTTTTTCAGACATACATATACACATATTTTTTTTACTTCAAATAAATAACATCAAAAAGGACTATTTCCATATGTTCTCACTGGAAAAACCTAAAATTAATTGAATATTTTTTCAGTATACGATATTGACCAATTTTAACCCATTGATCATGATCGATAATATGATAAATCTCTTGAGAAGATATAAAACAATAATTGGGTAAAAAATTTTCACAGTTCTCAAATTGAAATCACCAAACCTTTATAAAAATAATCATACATAACAGAACTAAGCGTCCATAGATCAAAAAAAAAACAATGTATGAAAATATTCAATGAGGAAAGAAATATTTGGATGTGCAGAGGAAATGAATAAAAGGTTTGTAACGATATTGTTAGTGACTACAGCTATAAAAATATTTTGCTGTATTACTAAATCATATATGTTAAAATGAGATAATTTCAAAAACTTTATGCTACATAAATTATGAAAGTATGATACCTACGTAGATAAATTATTTAGGAAAAAACAATTTATCTTTTGAATACCAATTGCGAAATATAATAAAAATTATCCATTCCAATTGATACTTTTGCTAGTTGATCGTATCAATTGTCCTGATAGATTATGCCATTACCTCGCGAATTTACGTTCGTGAAATAAAAGAATCCACGATATCCAAGCGACGGCGTTTACGAATAAATTTACATTTTGTTAAATTGGATGCAATGGGTTTAATCCCTTTTTATATTGAGATGACAATTGCTTCCTTCTCAATAAAGATTTTCTTTCCTCTCTTTGCTTTATTTTTCATTAACATCTGTTTATTCACCTAATAAGGAGTACCGTATCAAGGAATAATTTGAAATATTGTCATGAAATAATGTTAAATGTAGCGTAGGGTTAAAATAGAAATAGAAAGAATTGAAAGCGAAAATATAAAAAGCCCATGCAAGAATGATGTTATTTGTAAATATTACAAGAAAAAGATGTTATAATACGGAAAGAAAAATAACAATTTATTTTAATTCTACAGAAAATATTTTATATATTTGTTGATACATAGCTATTTCGGCCACGCCCTCGTCAGCGCATAGCAATCAACAAATATATAAAATAATTTCTGTAGAATTCAAACTCAATGTTATTTTTCTTACCATATTATAATGGAGTTCTACCAAGTAAATGCCTGCTCAATCAATAAAAAGATGTTACACTCTTTATTATCTCATGAGATAATTTGTGAATAATTAGCATTAGTTTGTTATTCAAATAATATTATTTGAAATTGGTATAGCATAGCATATACATACCATACATTAAAAAAGACCAAGTGTCATTGAAAGGAATATTTTATTACTCTCTTTAACGATCATTGCTGTAGTGGGGAATGATTTGTGAAAAAATATAGATATTTGGCACTTCCTGGTTATCAATCATTTTAAGGTTAAAACGACTGGTTGAATTGACAAACTAAAGCATGAAGGAATAATATTATGGATGGTTGTACTATTTTTAGTGAGAAAGTGGTGATCTTTACGGGCAAATATATATTTATTTTTATTGAGTATTTTACCCATACAAAAATAATTACATGTATGTAAATAATAGGTTTTGCGTGAAGTGTGCTCCAATTTTCGCACGATCTCTCACTCGTTTGAAAACAAAAAATATTCAACTTTATCATCAATGTTCAAGTTCAGTAATCTTGGTATTAAGATGTATTTTCTGAAACCTTACCAACAGATCAATTATTCACCCAAAACTTTCGCCAATCTCTCCAGGAGTATTTCTTATTGCAATACTGGTTCAAGTCTATGCTAATTCAGATTTTCAATATAAACTAAATAAATATTTATTCAACGTCACATCCGGTAAAGTTATGTCGGGGAAGAGAAAGGGTCTAAAACTAATTTAAAATTTAAACTAGATTCGAAATGAGAGCTCAAAACACACGACCGACATCAAAGGGCCAAGAGTTCCGAGCAAAGTTCAACATTTTTTTGCTGAGCGCTGCATTCACATATAAAACCTTAAAAAACAAAGTTTGAATTTAATTTTTGAATATACCTGTTTTAAATCATATCAATGATTGGTGAAAATTATGTTTTGAATGAAGCTGTAATACACACAAAACAATATTTTTACTGTCAAAGAATAAAATACATACATACATGTTGAAAAAACATTCTCACTCACTTAAAAAACATTATGTATCAATATATTGATTCTAGATCGATTAACTTTTCATACTCTATAACAGTAGTGGCCGGTAACCTGTTTATGCATACAAGCATCCCAAATGTGTCGCTTATAAGATAAGGCGAAACATCAGTGTTATCTTAATAACTTTCAGATGGATCACATAAATATAAAGCGTATATTGAGTAACTTAAAGACTGGGAAATATTCAAAACTAGGCATCATATCGTCGTTCATCGAATAGTTATTATTTTAATTTGGGCGGTATAAAATTAAAAAGATGTTAATGAAAGGCATTCGCCCTATAATTAATAGTTTTACTCACACTAAAACTCATTTTAATTTGAATCTTAACTCTATAAAAAGATATACATTATTTAAAATATTACATAATTCAATAAATCTGTAGGAAATATATTTTTTATGATTTATGCGATTTCTATCTTTGTCAATAAAGCCATAGCACTGGGGTATTTTTAGACCCCCTTTGGATCACACGTTATTCTCCGTATTTCGAAGGTTAATTATTATGAATAAAAATAAGATTCTAAATTTCCATTTTGAGCATTTATAAATAAAATTATTAAGGCGATAGCGCTCAAATCTTGAACACTCTTTCCTGTATCCAATTTTTTAAATTATTTATAATATGCTAATTCATTGATAGCTCCTTCTGGAACTGTATCGTGATCCATCGTATCTCAGGTTTTTTAAACCTTTTTGAGGGTCCGAGAAATTCCTTCCGAGACTGTCAAGGGTAAATGTTTTGGTCACTACTGAATTCTTTAGTGAATGACCTGCCAAGAAAGTCTTATGTTATAAACCCGAATAAAATGTATTCGAGATTATTTAATGTATTAGTTAAGTGGACGTCCAGTTTCTATGCATATTATGAAATAATCATTAAACTCTAACGTTTAATAATAGCTCTAGATAGGTTAAACATAAATTCATAACATCATTTAGATATTGAGCTTTGTAACATAATACTGAAAAGTATCGAATTTAAATTTAATCAACAAAATTAAATAAAAAACGTTTTTATAAATGTTTTTTGTATTGGAATTAATTTGTAATCATTATTACATTTAATTCACCATGAACACAGATTTGGAAAATTGGTACCTGGCTTAATTTGAATCGTTTGAATTTTGTACTTTTCCATGAGTTTTGTCGCTAACGACCCGAGTTTCGATTCAAATTTGATTTTGAAATTGCATCAAGCGCCCTCAGTCGAAATAACTAATGGTACCTAGTTAATTAAATAATATTTATACTTTTGACTGATGTAAAATTTTTAATCGTATGGTACACGGTCCATTTTAAAAATCAGTACCATCTGAAAGAATAAGCAGTGGTTATTAGTCTTTAGTAAATTTTAGTAGCCGAATGACAGCGGTTTTTATGCTTAAAATATGTGAAATTAGTACATTTTTTTTATTTATTTGAATAATTTTCTATTCACAATGGGGAAAATATATGAATATAAATAAATGAAAGATTTCTTTTCAATAAACAAAAATCATATTTTTTTCAAATATCATAGTATTTATTACTTTAAAATAACATTATTCAGTAGCAAAAGAAAAATCATTTATTGATATTATAAACATAAAAATACAGAGTGTTCTGCATACCAATAGTAATAAATCTAAACAAAAATATGTGCATCTTGTTGAAAACTGTAGGAAGAAATATTTCTACTAACATAGAATATTTGTTGATTGAGTAGGCATTTACTTGGTAGAGCTCCATTATAATACGGAAAGAAAAATAACAATGTATTTTAGTTCTACATAAATTATTTTATATATCTGTTGATAGCTATTTCGGCTTACGCCTTCGTCAGAACTAGAACAGAACAGAAATAGAAATAAATTTTTCTTTCCGTATTAGAATATTTGTAATTGCATTTAAAACTGCTCTTGAAATATTTATTCAATTTGCTATATTTGGCTTTGATTTAGTCTTGTATTCAATACCACTACATATGTGTTTCTAGAATCACCACAATACAGAATCTTGTATTAGCGAATCTCATTTAAATTTCATATTCTAAATTCGAAATCCTCTTTGGACAGCCATATGGAAATAAAAACAAAAGATAGCGTAGAAATTTTGTTGACAGATTATTGTATTTGACAGGGTAAACTGAATTTAAATTCACTAAATAAAATTAGCTGTGTTTCCTTTTTATGTTTAGGTAATCGAGCATTTGAATTGGCTACGTAAATCATCTGCTTAAATAGACGAGCACATTTTTCGAACCGTGTCTTAAATTTGATCGTAGAGATGATTTATTCATGAAATCCAATAGTTGGTGGTAAACAGATATCAGTGAACATTTTGACATAGAGCCTCAGATTGAAATTAAATCCCAAATAAGTAATTTTCTATTCTTTGTTGAAATGAATCAGCTGAAAATAAAAATCTGATATTAAAGGAAATGTATTTTCATGAGATGTTTCACACGAGATAATGTGCAGATGCGATTGTGTCTACTGTAACAGTAACATTAATTTAAGTTTATCATAAACATCTTGTAAATATTGTATAACAAAGCTCTAAATTGAATTGCATTATCTTTCTTAACCATGTCCGCTCGCAATGTGGCGTATTTGGGCTCCTTATGGAGTTTATCTCAACAAAAGTTTCTTTTCTACGGTTTAATTACTCAGTTGATCAACCTCTTTTTTCAAAGATAGTAGAGATAACAACGGTATAACTTGGGCAAGACTAGTGGTTAGACAATTTATTTAGATACTCCCCGCTTATAGGATCGGGTCATGGATGTTGGGGGGAGTTTTAAAGCACACAGACATCAATATTCAATTAAAAATGAAATTCCCTAACTGGGCCTCGAGCTTGTTAGCTCCACACCCAAAGCCAGCAACGACACTTAACTTACACGACGATATCATCTTGAAAATGGAATACTTTTTACTACAGCGATGTCAACTTATATATAGATATTGTCGAGTAAAACGTATTGTAACCCTGTTTTAACAATATCTATTAAATTTATTGCGTTTTTTTTAATTAAAAAATACATTTTATAATATGTTTTGTATAATAAATACAATATTTTAGCCATTGTTTTTAAAGAAACTCAACTTATTTTCTGCAATCTTATTTTGAAGTGAATGTATATATTATTTACAGGTATCACAATCTGATGACCGGAAAGTTACTCTAATAGGAGTAAGAAGAGAACAAGCTGGTGAATACCAGTGTGAAGTATCTGCGGATGCACCTCTATTCCATACTGATATCAAAGCTGCCGAGATGATTGTAGTGGGTGAGTTGAACATATGCTCAAATTAAAAACGTCGTATATTTTATATGTATTCAGAGAAGTCAAGGTTAAATTATTTTTTAATATTTTAGTTTCAAGATGTGTGATTTTAGCTTTCTGCGTTTACAGTCAAGCTATCAAAAATAACCAATCACACAAATTATAGATCAAAAGATCATTTGATAGTGGTTGATACTAATTCTTGTGATACTAAACAATTCGAGTCAAAGATTTCTCAGATTCTGATTAAGAACACAAAGTTTGATACTTAAATTTTATCAAAATCGTTAAAAATGATTTAAAAGAAGTTTAATTGATTGACCAGGGAAAATTCATCTTGATCGCTGAAACTTTTTAATTCGAGGTGAAGACGAGAAATCCATAGTTTATATAAAGATTTTCATAAATATATAAATATCTTCTTTCTAATATTAAATTGATATATTTGAAATTTTTAATGGCCAAACAATATCTCAAGTTCTTCTTCAAAATCAAATATCATGAAGCGGTGATATGAACGATGAAGCTTAAAACTAGTGAAATGAAGGTGAACAAATAAACATTATTCTTGAATGAATACGAAAATAAAATAAAGAAAAATTATTCATCATCCTGAAAAAGCTTTTTCACGAAATCACATCAGTTTATATTTAATTGTTAAAGTCAGATATCTGATTAATCAACTTTTTTGCCGCAAGATAAATTTGCGTGATTAAATTGGGTAATACGCAAAAGAAGATGTAAAACCATTTTCTGAATGAAAAACGCGGAATAAATAAAAACTTCGAATAAGCAGATGTCAATAAAAGCTCCAGATAAGAAAGAAGCCTGCTGTCTCAGCACTAGCAACAATGCATTTTGTCAAAATAAAAAGCTACGGCTCTGAGCGGGAAAAATAACAAAAACCAAGTATTCACTTAATTCCCGCATTTTATTATTTTTTTGTCGTTTTAACGAAACCCGAAAAGCCCATTTGATATTTATGGGGCCGACCGTCAGTCGAAAACACTCATATGATATCTAATACATTATACATGCTGTATATCTCGATTACTAATGCAAAAATATTATATTATTTTTCATGAGTACAGCTTTTTATCTACATAACATAAATTTCAGTTATTTATTTTCAGTTTTTTTTCAATCTATACATACGTTTGTGTCAGTATTTTTTTAAGTAGCAAAAGTATGTAACATTCATTGCTCGTAATTATACGCGTTTACTGAGCCCTATATATATTTTTGTATCAATTATTGAATCAAAACGAGTAAAAAATAATTAAATCATTACCCACTTTTAAGGTATTCACTGTCAATACTTGGTGGATAGGCATTATAATTAAAATAATTACACATTTTTAGTACTAATATCACATAAAATTTATTGGATCAGGAGTGGTTTCGCTCATGGCGATCATTATCAATTTATAAGAAATAAAACAAAACAGTGATATATATACAAAAGTTTAGCAAGAGTTACAAGGTATGACAAACAATTGGTATTACAACTAAGCAAATACATTGAAGAAAAATACAACAAAATAGATTATAATTAAAATGAAGAAGATCTCTTCGCAATACAAGCTATTAGGTCAAATCAATTAAGTATGAATGATCAATAACAATGTTAATACCACAATAAGTGCATTTAATAAATACATATTAAATCTTGATGTCCGTAATCCATAATCCGTAATGAGTGATGAGTGATGAAGTCAATTAAGTAGCAACACGTAACAAATAAGGAAGTAAATTATTGCCGTTTAAGTAGTAAGAATGCCTTACCATCTGAGTTCCAATTAGACACTACTTTTAATCGATCATCATCGTTATAACAGTTTGAACTTCTTTCAAAAGCTGACTATGGTGAAATAGATCTTTGATTTGCTTCTTCACAATAGTACAACTACTACTTACTAATAGATAATTTAATATATATTTTGTAGTATATAATAGTTTATTTGAAAAAGCTTAGAAATCTAGTAAAAAAATATAGACAATAAATACAAAATGGCACAGCGTAGTCCCACGAGTAACTGACGGCCATTCCTGTATTCACTCGCAGAAGAATAAATCTCCGCGACTTTTGTTTCATACAAATCTGGGGATATTTTTTGCACCGAACCCCTTTCGATGATAATTTATGACGCGTTCGATATTCTCGGGCTGCTGGACGCCATTGATTTATGGGGCCGGATTAATCCGACTCGGACGGGCATGATCGACGTTTCAAAGTTTGCAGTTGTAGAATTATTCTTTTGGTGACCCTTCTGCTACGCGACGTCACAGGTTTAATATGTATTACCTTACATGACTACTTGTACATATAAAAATTCACTTTTTAGATCAGCCTTATATGCTTATGGGAATCAACATCTAACACCTTAAGAAAGTATTTTGTTTTTATATATACGCTTTCGACTGTATTATGAAAGATGCTGAAGAAATTATGAAAATATTATAAGTGAAATATCTTAAGAAATCTTTGATATGGTTCACATGCTTTTAATTGCTGAAAAAAGTTAATGACTTAATTAATTGAATAAAACGAGCTCGTGATGGTTCTTTGTCGCTGTTATGTTCTTTGCCAAACATTGTGAACGAATACCAGGGTGGAAATAAAAGTGTATATTTGAGTTTTGGAAGTATTTCATTTCCAATACCAACGTTCAACGTTCACTATTTTGCATTAAAAAGAATTGTTTGTTGTTTCGTGTGGGAATATATCTTTATAGTTTTACAAAAATCTTTTGTAAATGTTGTACTATTTTTGCATTAAAAGTATATATTGTTTGTTGTTATCGTGTTGGAATATATCTTTTTATAGTTTTACAAAATATCTTTTTTACAATTGTTGCACACATCAACTATTTTTTTTCCTTTTCGACGGCAAATGTTTTTTTAAAATTCTTTGATTAACGAGATTGATTTAAAACTGTTTTGGAATAAAGTCTTCAGTGAAAAAATGTCCTACGTTCTTCACGTAACATTGACTGTTTAGTTCATATTGAACATTTTATTTTTTTCTACGAGACGAGGGATTCATGCCTCAAAATTTTCTATTTGGAATGTTTTTTTTAATTTAAAAAAAAACCTCTGATTTATCTTTAGTAATAATAATTGAATAACTAACTCTTGAGAATACTTGGTCTAAGTTTTAACAAATTATTTGATGGATCATCATTTTAAATATAGAACCTATGTTGGATAATTGTCTTGTTTTTTCCAATAATTGGTCTGGAATTTTTTTATGATTTCCCATCATGCGTAAATTTTTTAGGTATCATTTCTATAAATCAAAACAAATCTATCAGATCAAAAATGTTAACTTGTACATTAACGCTGAACAATTTGGCTCAAAGGGGTCTATATTCTTAATGAGGCCTTACCCTATAAAGCCCACTCTCTGTTCGCGATATAATCATCAGAAGTTTCAAACAAATCGGCTGGTAGAGGCGAAGAGTGATTATTTTTGCCGCCTGGTTAATCGACCACACCGGTACGTCATTATCTCTTGTCAGTAGAAAAATGAGAGTTCTCTCGTTGCCGCGGAAAAAATACAGAATAGGTCTACGGTTATCAAACGAAGATGCCATACAAATTTTAAGAAAAAAAATCGGTGCCCTTTTAGATTATTTATTTAAATTGATGTCAGATCTGTTCTTAAACTTTCGGATTTCATGATTAGGTCCAATCTAGGGCCAAATACGATAGAAATAAAAAGTAATGAATACTGTACAGTCTGACTTCTATAACAGTTCACTCGAGTGTACGGCAGTCGATGATACTAAATAAATGTTCTCCTCTATGACCAACTACCGCACTTCTCGAACTCTGGAAACCTTTTTTTGTGGGCGTCATTCAGGACATTCTAACAGCGCCACTCTTTCGAGTGCATAAGTAGCTTGGTCAGTCTGTAGCAAGGCTGTATATGGAGATATGTAGCTGGATTAATGGTAGAAGATTTATATTATTGGGCGACTGTTTTAACTTGATCATACTGTAACTGATAGTTTACCTTTGTCAAAAATTGTAATATACTCTTATAGGTTTGCATTTCCATTTTGTAAGGTGTGATTTTGTTTTATATTTTTTATCAAAACAGAAAAAAACAGGGAACGGTTTATGCATTCAAATTTTTAGAAAATACGTCTCTGTCAGTTTCTTAGTAATAAAGACTACGTTTCTTAAGCACAGAATATGGTTATTTTAAGATACTTCGTATCAATATTAAAAGGCAAACAAACAAGTCATCTGAACTTCACATGATTTTCGTGCTATGTACGTACACATAAAAAATTATTTTAAGCATATTGTTATGGTTAAGGTACAAAATTCCGATATTACTCTGCGTGTTTTATGGAAAAAATATTTGAGAAGTCCAGGAATGAAAGTTTGAAAAAGCCCTCCGGCAGAATAAATCGGACCGCTGGCGGACAATAATGAAGCGATCAATCACTCGAATATTACATAATCAAGAACATCCATTCATTCACCTTTTGTGTCTTTGTCGGACCATTTTGTTAAAAAGCTCCTGTGTTTGTGAACAAGCAGATATTTTGCGAACAGACAGGCGGCTATTTAACGAACAGGCTCTCCTCTGTTTGCATTGACAATGGCCGGATGATATTGTGATTTAATACGCTGCCCGCTTAAAAACACATAATGGAAATCAATAAATTATGAGTGGATAATGGAAAGTTGAAAAGCCTTCACGGTTTTTAGGAAATTGAACATAAAAGAACATACGCTTTTCAAATATATGTGCCTTTTTTTCTTTTATCACTTAACAGCTATATATGTATAATATGAATCTTGAGTTTTTTGGCGCCATTTTTTCGAATTCGACTGGAATCCTTTTTATTATTATTTATTAACTTATTCGATGGAGAAAAAACATTTTTTATTACTTAAAAAACACAAACCATGTAATTGCGTTAACAATTACATATTAATAACGAAGATGAGATACTTATGAAAGAAACATTCTTTGGTAAATTTATTTCACTCTCCAGTGAAAATTTATGAACCATTTTTATTTATCTTTCAATAATAAAGATCAGGTTTTACAAAAAATATTATTATCAATGTTTTTTATGAACTTGTTACAATAGACAAATTATTTTAACAGAATTGTAAAATTGTTTTTTTTCGCCGCGTATTAAACACAAAATTTGTTGTATGGCGATCATTTTATAACAAATATTTACTGGAGCCTTGACAAAGAATCCGAATTCACGTAGTTCATTAAAACTTGCCTCTTATATTCATCCCAAATGGACGATTAAGCGCTATAGTAGTTAAAGCTATGAAACCTTGTGACAAAATAAAGACATTGAAAACCACGATGGTGTTAGTTAACACCTTATAACCCACAACGTGAATACGGAAACTATTTTTGTTTATATGTCTCATAACACTTGAATGAGTAAATAAAATTGAATTCATAACCTTTCTCTGTATTCAAGCTATTTCAAATCGAGCATGTGAACAAAAAAACCCGCACGTAATGTTTCATTGCCTTTCATTTCCCGGATAGCTTGTGTAAGTTTGATTTGGAGGCTTCAAAATAATCACGATCTGACCAATACTGGAAAGATATAACCAAAGCGAACCAGCTCTACTTGATTTTTCCCCTCATTTTAAGATTTCATATTAGCTAGATTGATTCATATTATTCAAATTGAGTATGGATGGTTAAATATTGCATACCATTTAGGTCATATGTATATTTTTTAATGCCCTATACAGTGAAACCCCGATTCTACGTTTTTCAAGGGGCCGTATAAAATAAACGATTAATGCAGGAAACGATGTATGCGGGAAAGTTTTATATATGAACTAAATGCCGGGACTATATAAAATAAACGCACATCGCGGGGAAAACGTAATATCGGGGTTCCACTGTACTTGAAACAGGACATGACTACAAATGTTTTTCATATAAAAATATCATTAAGACTATAAATGTAATATGATGGGTATTTCGATATTTTTTATATCACGTTACACACACTCGATAAATGTTTTAAATTTCAATCGAAACGACTTAGAGACGGATATATTATAAACCTAAAATACAAAATTGAGTATGCTAGAACCTGAGCCTTGAATCATACAATGGATCAATTTTTTAGAAGGAACAAAATCCACGATTCAGTAATTAAAGCTTATGATTAATAAATCTCTTTGAAAGCGTCTTTCAAAAATAAAATTTAAATGACTCTTAAACAGTTTATCTAATGTTAATATTGTTAAAGATAAAAATGTAGTTAATCTAGCTAGTTTTCCATCCTTGAAAATTTTCGTTAAAATATCAGTGCACGTGGCACGTGGCGATATTAACACATCTATTTTATTCATAATGTGGGTTTCTTGTTTAATCATACAACATGATGAAAATTGTGCAGTTAATAAGTTAGGCTCGGAATGTCTTGTTAATATTTTATTGAATAGTCAGCGGGAGCCATTCCGCGCGTATTTTATAGTTCAGCATGAAGGGGAATTGCGTGCGTACATTTGATGGCCTCTGCTACTATATATTTAAGGGTATTTTTTACATTCATATATCTATGAATTTATTAAACATTGACATGTAGTAGATTCATACTAATATAATATATTGTATAGGATGTTTGATAAACAGCAATTTTTGAATTTATTGGCTTAGCCCGCAACACAGATTCTCAAAAAAAGTATTTTTAAAATAGAAGAAATGTTCATATAAAATTTAAAATAACTTTGATTATTCCACGTGTTACTAATTGTTACAGTGTTACTAATTGTTACACGTGTTTCGCCTTTTTCAGATGCATCTTCGGACTTACTATCGCAAAGTTTTCTTAAGTAATGAAGCAATAAACAATTTCCGATATAAAAGCGCTTTTTTGGCCGTACTGGCTATTTTAATAATTTCGATGGCTTCGGCGGTAACTTTGTGGAAGTTTATTTTAATATAAAATTTTAAATAACTGTGATAAATGTTGTTAATTATTTTTTCGTTTCTGGTTTTTATTAAAAGTAAAAAATACAGACGACAAAGGCTTCATAATTGCCAAATAGTCATTTATAATCCAAATTCTTAGAATCAGCACGGTAAAATAGAGGACCAGCAGAATGGCAATTATTGTTGACAAGTGGAAAGCATTAACTTTATAATATATTAGTTTTGTAAAAAGTGGTGAATTTCCAAAGCAGACTCTTTTTCTTTTATAACATTGTAAGGCTACTCGGAAAAATAACTTTTTTCCAATGACAAACACTGTGGATCAATTGTCACGCGAATCAATATATAAAAAAGTGCCCGATGCTCAAAACGCTAGTTTCATGGTTTTATGTATCACAAATACCGTTCAAAAATTGGTCAAAATAACTTTGAGATTCAATATGGAAACGGACGCTTTTCCATATGCCATATCCTCATCTAAATGTGGTATTATTTGAACACCGTGTAGAGTATTTTTATTTTGGCAAGATATAACAACATCCCAAGTTGGCAGACTCTCTGTATAAATGACGTAATTTAGTTTTTTCAGGCGGTCTCATCTTGCGATGGAATTGCACGATCTCGGCTTTTTATGTATGTTTATCTAAGTCAATGTCAGATTCCAATCATGTTTTTAGCTTATACATTTTACTTATCTCAAACATTTTTCATGTTACATAATAATATATGCCTTGCACGATGAGGTTTTCGAAAAAAATGAACTCGCTTGCTTACGTCAAAATCAATCATTTACTAAATCATTTATAACAAAATTTAGAAGATTATTTTCTTAAAATTTTAACGAAAACCTGATTTAACTGACAAACAAGAATCAAATTTTTGACTTCTTTACCTTTTTTCTACTTAAACTATGCTAAAACTAAGTGTTAAACTTAACGATTATACGCCAAATCCTTTGCTTATAGTTCAAGAGTAGAGTTTTTTTAACGTTTAGTCAATTAATTGAAGTTTGGTGAAGTTGATCTTATTTTTTTTTAATATATGCTTTGGTATGGTAAGTTTATTTGTCATTTTATAACGTTATTATATTTAAATAAAAATGTGCTATTATTTTTATTATAATGCCATTCTACCAAGTATTCACAGCTTCAAACTGGTTATTACATTGATTTATAAATTAATTTTAATTTTGTCACTTAGGTTCTGCTTAGAAGATGTTATTAACCCATTAACGCCCAAGAGAAAACTGCCAGCGAAAAATATGTATTAATGCTATTTATTGTGTCATATTGAAAAAAGAAAGTTATTAAAAAAAAAAAAAAATTTAAAAACATAAAATGTAGAAAATAAAGGGGTGGACACGATTTGGTACAATGGGCGATGAAGAGTGGTATTTTCCAAAGACATTTTGTTCCAAACATAAAGTTTTTTTGCTCAGTTCGCAACTTTAGTGACCTTGGTTGTAACAAATAACACAACACAATGGTTTTTCGATGAGCTCGGGGGTGGAATCGCTATTTTTCCATTCTAGTCCAAGAATTGCTGATGACGACGGACGACTTATATTTCGTTTTTAGTATAAAATCGGAGTCATTTTCCTCTCTAGGTTAATTTTTCATTATTTTTTATAGTGCTATGTGAAAATTTCTTCGTTCTTTTTTATCGAATTGCGTCGGTGGCCCTGTAGCCCAAGAGTCGAACATTATGAAGCAACTGATTTTCGTTAAAAAATATTGAAATACTCTATATGCTCAACTGGTACAGTCGGCTTCTTTGCCAGCAGAGATTATACATCTTTCGTGCCAAGAGAAGCTTTTTGGAAGGAACTTTTGTAGTTGATATCGAAAGTATAGCAATAACTATGAGAGCTTGTTTCAGCCCAATTTCGATAGCCCAACCGCACTGGTTTTCCAATTATCAATTGCTTGGCTGAATGACGGCCATAATATTTAATAAAAGATTCATCCACAGACAAATTCTCATGAAAAACTCCCCACTGGGATGAGTTTCTCTGAATGAGATTCCAACAAGGTCTCACTTTGAACATTTTGTTAGTCAAACCTGTTGCTGCTGCTAGAGAATGGTCGATTTAGTGCCGATTTCTTATTATTTCTAAAAACCTATGACCTGACATGCAATTTGCGACCAATGGAACTCCAAGATCTTCATTCAAACTCCAGAAAGCATATTCGGTCGGCAGTTCATGATATCCAGTTAAAATTATGCCAGACTAAGCAATTGTTGACGCTCTGGTGCCCACTGTACACGATTGGGTACAGAGCAATTCAACATCGCCTAGCAACCGGTAGTTGAAAAATATTGTCAAACTAATAGTGTAACACGTTATAGTGGGGTCTAAATAAACATAAAAATTATAAAAAAGTTTAAATATTTTATTACTTATTGCAAAAAAAAATGAAAATATTTTTTCGAAAAAATCTTGATTCAAATCCATATTTCAGTGATAAACTTATGACGACGATTATCGACGCTTTTTTGCCAAGTTTTATTTTTTTACTGTTAACTACTTCTATTTAGTCTAATAATAAGTAAAAACTTTCATAAAAAATGGTTGTCTGTAAAGTCGGTTTACGGACGATAGTTTAACGTGACAACGTCATAAGAAAACATTGATGAAATGATTGCATACTTTTATGAATAAAATGGAATCATTTTTATTGAATTATCATTATTTTGTATGGATACGAAGAAGGAGTGAAATGAAATCTACAATTTTTTATTGATATATTTTATTCGCACTCATTAATTCAAATATGTTTATTACTTTGATGAACAGTTTATTTACAAGTAACAATGTGCTTTTAGCAATTTATTTACAACTTTTATACATGTGTGATATTTGACGTCTTCCAATCTGTGTTATTCTGTTAAAGATAGGTCGGTGATAGGAAAAGTAATCGTTGATAATTTATTGTTTATTTAAAGTATATTTGTTATACGTTAATCAGATTTTTAATATGCAAGAATTAATAACCTTTACTGCCGCAATTGTTGTTGTAATATAAACAATGAAAACCACATTAACATTTCACTTCACTTTATAAACAGTTTTAAACAGATCACGTGTAGGTACTGTAGATGTATAAGTTGTGTGCTGCCGCTGTCTCTTTTCTACTCAGACGCATCGACCAATCGAGTGGAAGAGAGATAGATGCGGCACAATCCGAACGGTAGGCCGATCGTGCCTCTCTATCGCTTATCCGCGCTCTCGCTCGCACGCTTGCCTTCGGCGCAACGCGACAAACGGGACAATGAGTCATGGTTTTTCGTGCGTGCAGCGGGCGTTCATCGATTTATAAGACGTTGTCACGTCAAAAATCTGAAAAAGAATACACCAAATCACACTTTGAACAGGTGTACCAAAACAGGTACAGAAAGCGTTAATGGGTATCGTATTTGTAGAATACAAACTATTACACCGATCAATATAAAAATAAAGTTTGACATTTTAATTTTCTTAAATAGTAATAGTTACATAAATATGAATGTCATTTATCGTTTTAAGAACAACGAAAAATCTAGCTTCAATTTCTCTCCAATAATACCATAAATAAAGTCAATATGCTGCATTACCATTTCACTTTAAGTTTTTAGATTAATTAGAAACGCATTTTTATGCAAGTATATGTAGATGAGAAAATTCCTGCACATATAACTTGATAAGAAAATATTCGCTCGTACTTTCAAGCTCGAGATTGAAAATGAAGTAGTTCATCTCGTTTATAAGTTACTTAACCCTGGCTACTAATTTTAATATTTTAGTGATACAAAAGACGGAAAGTAAATCATTTATATTTTGTACCCGTTTACAATGATCCAACGCCAAAACAGGAAAAGGTCTCCAATACAATCCGACGAGATGAAAGATTGATATCAGAAGGCGGCGGGAGAGAGATAAGAAATAACAAGTTATTGACAAGACTGCGAAGCAAAGTAGGTACATCAATCTAAGAATTTGAGTTGGCGCCGCCAGAGACGGGCGGGCGAGAGGTATGAATCCATATTTACGACGCCGGAAGTGGAGGCGTCGAAAAAGGGTGCCTACCCTGTGGGAAGGGCGTCCGCCCAAGGAAGCTTTGCGAGAGATGTCTCCCCAGCGGCTCCCAATATTATATTTTTTGCTCTGCTGCATATTAAAACTGTTTCAATATTGAATAAATATTTCACTTAATAGCGGAAAGCCTTATATGTACATACATATATATATATTTGAGTTAAATTCATAGATGTAATAAAAGATGGTTAATGTTTAACAAATAAAAGCATTAGAGACAATTATTAAAAGTGTGAATAGATATGGTTGCTGAAAATATTGTTTTTTTTTAATAATATGTACTATTTTTTCGTTTCTTTAAGAATTCGAGTATCTGTCTTTTTAAAACCCATCCAATGGGTGTAGGTACAGTGAAAAAAACATACTTGATTCTTTTTTTCAATTGGTATTACGTATTCATATAAATAATACAGAATTTATATTGATAGTGAGCTTATTCCAAGGATATTAATTATTTGAGTTATTTGTCATTTTGATTCGTAGTTCTTTTCGAATTGAGTTTACTTGGTTAAAATTAGGTTAAGGAAAACGACGCGCTTAGTTTTTTGTGTCTTGAGGTAAATGTGGCGAAATTTACATCATCGGGATAGTTTTCATTATATTTCAAGTTAAATTTATAACATTCCCTTTTTAATTCATCTGTACAACATCTTCTTGTATTTAAAAAACGTATCCTCAAATATATATATTAAATTTATTTAAAAAATATTGTACAACAGTCTCAATAATATAAACATAAAAATATTAAAACATTTCTGCATTTGGAATCTTTGAATTTGCCTGGATGTTCAATATAATTAAACAAATACTAAAATATCAATGATGATTTATTATATTATAGAATTAAAGGCTTAACGATTTGTTTTTTCTCGTTCCAGTAACATTATTAGTGACAAATAAATATTACTTTTAAATGAAATTGTAGTGACGCTCTGACAAGAATCCATTTCATGAACTTGTTGTTCAGCCCAAAATAAATCTTTTTTATAAGTAATTTAACGTTTAATGTCGATAAATTTATAAGAAAATGTGTTTCAAAATTTATCCGATCTTCATCGTTTTACGTTGAGCATGTGATTTTTTCCAATGGAAGTGAAAAGCTTCGGTAAAAAAAACCCAAGCGCTGTTTCGAGAATCTCCTTTGATTGATGACGGGCAGAATCTGCGACGGAAATGTGAGTTTCGCGGGAGACAAGACGAACGCGTCAAAAGAGTTGTAATAAACCAAGGAAGAGAACCATATATTGATAAAAAATATAGTAAATCTATTGAAAGCGCTATAAGATTTTAGAATTCGATTCAATGAAACGTTTTCGTTAATATGAAAAAGATAATCGTTGTTTATGGTTGTTTTTTTAGAAGAATGATACATGCCTTACTTACAATCATTGTGAATTAAATTGTATAAAAACGAAGAGACCCACGGATTTTCACTACTCCTACTCCAATTTTAACAGTAAATTAAGAGATGAAAAATCAGGTAATTGAAATTTTCACTCGTGGATTCTCAACTTTGGCTAAGAATTTTAGATGAGCAAAGTACATTATGTGCTATGGAAATAATAATATTCTTTCGTGTGACTTAATCTTAAATCTTGAAAAAAGTAGTTCTAAGGAGTAGTTCTAGTGCCAACAATTTTATGACAATATTATTTTTCTCCTTTTTACAGAATGTTTTATGCGATTTCTACTGAATTTATATAGTAGTGTAGGTTTTATGATAATATGAAGGTAATCTAAGCCATCTTTTTCGAAACGTTTTTCTGACGCTCTACCACTTTATAATTACTATACATAGCACACAGTTCTATAAAAATATTACTACACAACCATATCAATATAAAATACCAATTAATTTAATTTTTGATCGGATAAACTATTTTATAAAAATCGTAAATTTCTTCAAAAAATCAGACGTATATTTTTATACTTTTTATTTACAATTTAATAAAAATCTTAAGATTTCGATATTTTTAAATAAAATGGTAAATCTTCACTGATGTAAGTAAATGCTCCAGACGAAATCTACCGATGAGATTTTGAATTGGCATGAGTTGGAAAAGTTCCCACCGGGGATAAATAAGTTTAGTATAATGTTGCTTTGCATGGAAAAAAAATCTTTGTGACTTACTTTCTACATTAATGTAATTTTACTACTTTTTCATTTTAAAAATTGATATTTGAAATACTCAGACCCTCGAATACTTCATGTTTTTGATCCTTAAGTTACCAAAAAGTCATATCGAACAGCTTATTTATATTTTACATTAAAGGATTTAGTAAGTTTTGAAAATAAGACTTTTTTTAAGAGACAAAGGCTTAAAAGGCTAAAGAAAAAAAAATTGCCGTCATTTTATTATATAAATAGTTTCATTCTATTATAACCAGTTTTCTTAGATATCATTTGTAATAGATAGACTATATAAAAAATTGTTTGAATTATCAATGAAAAAGTTTACAAGAATTATAAAATAAAGTTTAAGTAAATTTTCAACATGTTTTTTTAGAGATTGTGCTTAATGTTGTTTCAATATTCATTTTGTTTAATCGTTTTTCAAAATGATGTAAGTTTAACAGAGCCAGGCTTATTTAATCGTTATGAATCTTGAAAAATGTGAAAATCCCTATTCTTTCGATTTAATACAAAATATTAAAAAGGTTAAAATATATTGAAATAAATCTGCCACGTCAGATCTGCCCAAATAACAAGACATTAAAAACAGCCCACATACATATTAAACATAGCATTCGATAAAGTACGTAGAATTAACTTTACCAAAGATCGATTGTTTATGATTTAAGACACATCCAGCGAAATTTTAATTAAATATTTCTGACAAAAAATTTGGTTGACGCAGTTGGGTAACTTATAGAAATAATTAGGTTAAAATAGCATTTTTGACTATGCATAGGTCAAAATCTATTTCAGTTTTATGACATTGTAAGGATTGTTATACTTCAAATATATCTAATATTTTTACCTAGTAAATGCCATTCCAATCAACTGCAGAATATACTATGCTTGACGGGTGTCCAATTTAATTAGCGTTGATATACATTTTGTTCAGTGGCTTAGATAATTAAAACTTGAGGCTACAAAAGCTTAAAATTAATTGAAAAAAACGCATTCTGATATCAAATTTTATATTAGTTTAAATAATTATCGATTGCACAAGGTAAATAAACGTTTCAATAATGTTCTAATTTGATTTTATAGTCAACTGAAAATAAAAAAATATCACCGGATAATTAATGAAGTTGCCATCAAAGGTATTGTTAACGACTTATGTCAAGTAATCACAGTGAAATTTAAATACGCTGTCAAAAATTGTATAAAAATGTAATCAATTTAAAAACTATCCTTCATTCTGAAGCAATTTCTTTTCCACTCACCTCATAATTTATCACTCATCGCCTGCAATGTTACCATTAGGTTATTACACCCAAGATTTTTCTTCGAGCTTTTTTTCTTATTTAATAAATGGATAAAAGTTCACAATGCCCCAAGCGCTTGGAACATTGTGAAATAATGATCGTGCTAGAAATTTCACAAGTCAGAAAGTAAGAAAAATGGTGTTTTGTTCGACGAAGTCTGCAAAATCTTCTATTCATCATTGTTAAGCATTTTACGTAGGGTGCATTTATAATAACAGTTCGATATTTTTTTTCTAAAATAAAACAAAACATTGTTTTTTTTGTGCAGTTTTTAATTGTTTGGCGAACGGTTTGTGGTTAGGACTTTTTTATGTTGTATAATAATAATTTATCCATTTATGAGAATTGGCATATCTTCTTTTGAGGTTTTGTAGGATTACCAGTGAAAATATTATTCTATATTGCATTAAACTAAGTATAAGTCGTAGGTTCACTGTTATATAGATTTCATATATAAATAGTTTTAAACAAATGAAATCAATTCATATTGTTATTTTAAATGCTAATTGATGACATGACAGCTGACGCCAATACGTCATGTTTTTGACTTGTTTCGTAATTTTTACGGTTCTAGTAAGTTTGGATATATTATTTGGAATTCATATAAAATACTTTTTTTATATGATACTATACGCTTACATGATCCCAGTTGTTATCTACGTTGTCATAGTTTTTACATAAGTTGTCATTTGAGTCACCATTCACAAGCGCTGCCTAATGAAGTGGACATTTTTGGCAATGAACATTTGGTTTTGTTTTTTAATTTATTTTTACTCGAAATAAATAATTTTGTGTGTTTTTAATATATTATTATGTTTATTTATTACATAGTACCATTACCAAATATATTCTGATATAGATCAGGACAAGTTTTATGTATAGTGAGCATTGCAACTTTGGAAATAAATAATGAAATAAGGTTATTTATAACAAAATAGAAACGTAGCTCTGGTGTGCTGCTTTACTTTTATATGATAGGTGTGTTAATATGTATAAGATACTCATTTTATAAGAGACAAAACAACTAATACATTAATGGTTTTGAAGATACATAATCTTTTAGTTGAATTAAATAACGTTTTCCATATTAAAAAACGCGACGGTAATTTTTTCTACTCCACCCCAGAGTGTTCTCTTGTCATATTTTCCCAAAGGATCTCCACTCAGCGTTAAGTAATTTGGAGGCGCACTTGTCCTTAAGGATTTCACTAGATTCATTATTATCAATACTTTGAAATATTGAGTCAGGAAGTGTTATGCTGAAAATTTATCGATATTATGATTGAAGTATATTGCTTTTGTTCAACGACTCTTGCTGCGAGTTTTAAAAAATAAAGTTTACGTGTTAAAGGTATAATATCAAACCATTGTTGATAATTTGTTTCAATTTGAGACGGAAGTTTGTAGAAAATGTTTGCAGGTATCTTTATTTGTAGATTAATAATAATAAAGGTGAAAAAAATATCATAATAATTTGAACTGTTCTTGAAACATATGACTGTTAAAAAATGACAAACCAAACTCTTTCAGTCTTTTTGAATTCTTCTTTGTATAAAAAAAACTCCTTTATTTAGATAGTTTATATTTAAAAACAATCGCTTAAATTTGCTTTTAATCAAGTTAATTTCTGTTCTTATATTTGGATATCTAGGTACATTCATTTTAATCTTTATTTAAATCTTTAACCCAATATCAATAAAAAGTAATTGCTTGAACGTATGAATACATCTTCATGTACGCAAAGAGAATTTACAATGGATAATATATTCTATACAGTGCGGACAAAAGATGCTTCATTAAATAAAGAAATTTTACAGTTTCGTATTTTTTTAAAGCTTAGACATAATAGATACGTATTAATATTTCAACATATTTCAGAAAGAAAAATGGATATGTGCAAATTTTAATTGATGTGTAGCCTGATTTTAGTGTAATTTTAAATTAAGTCGGACGATTCTATTCAATGAGGCATATAAAGTATCACACATCGTTTGATTCACTAAGGTACAATGTAGCGTCATTAAATTTTAAAAATAATATAATATGTATGACAAAAATGTATTTTTATTTTTTGGTTTTTGGAGCTTGTTTTTACATATTAATCCTTCAAATAATCGCATACAAACAACATACAAAATTGTAAAATTTTCAATTTTGTAAACTTTCCTACTTATTTCCAATTTTCCTTCCCGTAGTTAAACATGAAAGGTTGGGTTTGTCTTCAGGCATTTAATATTTCGAAATCAATTTATAAACTTTCAGCGGAGTTATTTTTGGCTTTTATTTATTTCGAACGAAGTAAAGATTTGAATGCTTTAATAATTTTAAATAATTACCATTTCAGTAGTATCTAAGGTATTGCAGACTTTTTGAATAACCATTTAAACGATTCATAACTTAATCGCTATACTTGTAATGGAGAACTTATGTAAAAATATTGTAGTTTTAGAAATAGATCATTATAAATCTCAATTTTTTGTAGTTTGTAGTTTGTAGTTCTTGCTTTTACATTTTGAACCTAATGCGTTATTGTATATTTTATTCAGGTAATTCAACTTACCAAAATTTTCATATCAAAAAGAAACATTTCAAAAAATATGCGTCTTTGAGCTTTTAATTTAATCTCATCTAAGCTTATCCTTAAATGTTAAGAAGGGAGCAATGAGCTTGATTTTTAGTATCTCATAATTCCACTTCTATCTTAAGCATCTCTAAAAAGTAAATATGAGTGACTGACATTCTAATAGATCAAATTTTATTACGGAAAATGGAGCTCTTAGCGAATAATTCAAAGTATTTTTTTTTCATTTTGATTCCAACATATATAGCTTCCCTCATATAAGTGCCTCTGTTATGACTGTAATATGACAATAAAAAAGTTTTGAAACCAATTTGAACAACATAATAAAAATATTTCGCAATTCAAAAAGTCTCACAAAAGAGTTAACGACTAGTCTCTTCATACTTATAATAAGACGAATAAATGCGATTTGTAAGGCACACCTGCCCCTAGGATTTGTCGATAGGCCAGTACAGCTCGTTCGCCTTGAGTAATTTGTAATTTATTGCTAAAAGTTGGCATAGTGCTTTTCACTGTTACACAATGGAAGGGTACAACCAATTACTGATAGGATATTAATCTCACGGACTCGAAGTCCGAATCCGAGTTTTACATTGACAAATTGGACGATTATTTGAGTTTTTTTCGCACAGATGTAAAGCCCTGTAACGAGAAAATAGTGTAGAAAATAAATTTAAATAATGATACAGACTGAGTTTATTCGCTTTTTTGTAGTAGTATTCTTATGGAAAAACAATTCTTTTATTATACAGACGAATTTCTCTACTATTATTTTATTGTTATCATAAAAAAATGTTATCTCAGACGAAAACAGCAAAAAATAAGTTAGGGATGATTTTTAATATAGATATTCTACTGTAAAAGTATAATTTTATCTAGTTATTATATAAATAAACAACTTGACAAAACACCAGCCGCTTGCATATTTTTTTGTTATTGTTTGCTTATCCCGGTGCTCAGTTTTGAAAAAAATTTCATAATAAAATCGTATGGCGATGTAACGAATTAGTTTTGGGACAAAATTACATATATTTCCACAAATGGAATAATCTAATAAATTATTGAAAATATTTTGTCAAATTGCCGGGTTCGTAGTTGAGTATAAACACTTTTGGCTTCAGTTGTCGATATCTTCAGATATGAGCTTAAAAATTGAGATACTAAATTATAAATCAATTAAAAATGTTTCTTCGTGCTCAGTATATAAAATTTCAAAAAAAACTTTTCCTACATTTTGGCACACTTTTTTTATTTTTCTCACTTAACTGTAATGTTTAACCGTTTATAGATTTTTTTAAAAATATTTTACGTATCATTTACTTTATGTTTTTTAATGAAGTGTTATATATATTTAATAAAGTTAAAATTTTCTGAAATATTGCTATTTTAGTAATGATAAAACTAATACATAAGTGTGCTTTTACCAATACTTTGATTCTTTAAATGCTCACATGCACAAATGAAACGCCATGTATGTATGTTTTTCCTTTTACTGAAAGGTCAGATCAGATATTGTGTGTTACTTGAGCTACTCATCTATTATTACAATTCAATAGAGGAGTAGTTAAAGTGAGGTTTCCAATTTTCACCCTAGCCGAATATTACCTTTTTCATATCCCGGAAAAATACATATAAAATAGTTACGATTAATAAAATATTATGATCTCTAGAAGAATCCTTAACTTTATGAGTGACTCGCAAATTCGTTTGATTCTTCTTTTCTTTTTCTTATTGCAAAAATAAAATGGAAGGTATCACAGAAAAACTTCAATACCATTTTCACAAAACTTGAAAGCAGCTAAAATTTCTATGCTCCATCAGTCTTAATTACACTTTTAATATAAATATGTATATTTTTTGCACATCTATTTAAAAATAAATGAACAAAACCGCGATAATTAAATCAAGATTATTTTTGAAAAATATCTTCTGATCCTCGGTGTTAATCAATTGATCCTTTGTGAAAAGAGAAAAGGATTTTCCTATATATTCAAAAATATTTGTTCTTTTCTTCTTATTCTAACGAAATCGCGTTTCATAAGATATGGAGAAATTTCAGTTGTTCCTCGAAATATTTCGAAAAAAATATTTCTCCAAAGTGGTAAATATTTTAGTATTATATGATCATGTTTCCAGTGAAACAATAATTTAATATTCAAAAAAATATTATTTATATCATCATGAAACCGATGTTACGTTTATTTTAAAATCTGTTTATTCCTTTTTAACCTCCGATCAAAAGAAGATTTCTCAACAAAAATGTTTATTTATCAATATTGTGATTAAGTAGAAGAATGTTAATCGGTCATTGTTTAATAGTAACTTAGTTGACACTTTTTCTTTTCATTCGACAATAAATTTCGATTATGATTAATACTTATTCAAAATGGTCATTTCGATGAATGTCTCTAACTGCATTATGGGAATTGGAAGATAAATATTAAAAAATAAAACCAATTTTTCTAATCGTGTTCATTGTTTACAGAAGTACCAGACCACGAGCCGAATGTATCAGTAGACAGGCTGAGATATTCAGCCGGAGATCACATTAGAGCTAACTGTTCTTCGTCGATGAGTTTTCCTGCGGCCAACATTACATGGTTCGTCAACGAACAAAAGGTAATTATTGGCGTGATTGCTTCTTTACCTTAAATATTTAAATAATAACATTCTTATTTCGTGATTGAAAGTTATTTTTTTCCAATACCAAATTAGTTAAGGTATCAATATCTAATACAAAGAGCGACTGTTCCATCTTGTTAGATAGATAAATAGTTCCGTTGAATTTTAATTTTACACAAAGAGAAAATGTTCATCCAGTGCTTATAAGCATACTATAGCTATAGCGAAAACCTAATCTTCACTGGTATATTCAAGTGCTTATTGTTTTATCATTTCAAATAATATAAGAAAACAACAATCCAGTCGCAAAAAAAATGACAAATTATTTATACTTTAATCATCATTATTTTATTACTAATGTTGATGAAAATGTTAATTTTGCAGGTTCCTGGTTTTATGGTGTCCTCGATAGTCACAGCTCCTGACGGTATGGAGTCATCGAGCTCAACGCTAGAGCTAGAGACAGATCTTTTGGGGACCTCGACGTCCGTCTCAAAACTGCGCCTGCGCTGTGAAGCGTCGCTTTTCGATGTATACAGAGCCAGCAGCTTTACAGTAGAAATCAAAGAGGACCGACCCCAACTTGCCTCAGTTTTAGGTCACAATGTTGCAGGTAAAATATTGTTTTTTAATAATTTCGATAGTTCCATAATTTTTTTCATGTGATGTGTCGGAAACTAACGCTAAATATTGAGATATTATAATTCTATCCTGACATGTAAGAATGTTTATCTCAAATAGTTTAAAGATTGCAGGTATCTTATTAGTTCTGACGAAGGCGTAAGCCGAAATAGCTATCAACAAATATATAAATTTTATGTAGAACTAAAATACATTGTTATTTTTTACCGTATTATAATGGAGTTCTACCAAGTAAATGCCTACTCAATCAATAATATCTTATTTTCAATTACTCGTTAATCAAACAAGCGCAAGTTGTTTGATTTTTTTTCCCGACGAACGTTTTGGTTCAAAATCAAAATGTACAGATATCAAAAACAAAATTGAGAATTTTATTTGTAATTATAATTATATTATACTTATACTTGTGGGGAAATGTCAGCACAATACATTTTAACAGAGCTTCATTTAATCGGCAGAAATTATGATTTGTACAAGTGTGACTGGTACCACTATTTATTTAATTTACCAGAATAAATTGTTATCAAAATATACTAAAATATGTTTAATATATGATATACAGAGCTTAATCGATTACAGGATTTTTATTTACGAATGATAGTAAATAAACTTTTTTTTCATTAATAAATTAACATAGTATACAAGTGTCAGTACTACTCGCCTCATTATACATATTTGTGGAGAGGTGTTTTTAAACATACATAAAACTGAGAATTAAAAAAATCTGTGGTCTAAGCTTTCCTGTACGATTTCTTTCAAATATTCTAATGTCATATGTTTCAGGTTCTTCAACTAAACTTCGACACTACCCTTCAGAGATTCTTCTTTTCTCAGCCATTATATCTGGATTAATCATAGAAAAATTAAGGTATCTAACTACGAGATAGTTAGTTAACTAGATCAAATACTTTTTTAATTGTGTTTTGAATTTTTTAATGGGGGTAAGCATGAAGAATTATATATTTGTGATAGAAATGTTGAGCAATTAATTTTGTTTTAAACTAATTTGATTCAATTCCATATTGCATTTATGTCTGATATTTTATATAATATATTTTGAATTTGAAAAGATTGCTTTTAAGTCTTTTAAAAATTGCATACTAAAAATTTTCGATGTAACAAATCTGGGCAAAGCAATAAATCACATAATCATATGAATAAAAATCGGGTCTTGTTTGAAGACTTTCTATAAAAAAAAAATCTTTCGTATAAATCAATAAACTATGATATTTATTTCTTCATAACAAATATATACAAATTAATATAATTCTTCAATCTTACTATCATATACTGAAATTTAAAATAAAACTAGAAATAACGTCTATTAATAATTGTTTAGGTACATTTACATAACCATGTTTTGTAAATATTTCTCATAATATAATAATACGACTATTGTGTTTTGGATGAAACGTAGAAATTTTGTGATAATCCTAACGTTAAATGCGAAATAATTAGGTTGAAAAATATTTTTTTATATTGTAGATTATTAAAATAAATTTATTTCATTTAAATCGACGACGTCATTTTTAATACCTTTCGTTGGTAGTTATGAAACAAAAAAAAAATTATTAATTTAATTCATCATTTTCAATTTAAAAAATTGTTTGCTTGGTAAAAAGTAGTTTGTTACTTTTTTTAAGTTTATTAAAATGAGGAAATATTTTATTTATTGTACTAAAATAATTTTAATTACATACTCATAGTAAAGTTATTCATTGTGCAATAATATACGAATTTATTAAACAAATAATTTATAAATGTTATATAAACATATTTGATACCTATATGATAAATACTTTATTAATTTATATACAGTTACATATACTCCAATAATTATTATATCTAAAGTGAATTTTAGTAAAAATATGTTTTTCATGCCATACGAGAAAAAATGTTCAGTGAAATTTCCATAAGATTGATCAAACCACCATTGTTGATTAAAAGTATCTGTTATACTGAATATTCTTTTTTTACATTGGTAACTTCTATAAATGTAGAAATAATTACAAAATGTCCATTTAAAACGTATTCATGTTTGGTAAAAAGTTGTAAAATACTTTGAATATTCTTAAAATTGACTCTGGACTTGACTTAATAACTTAATTACATTTAAAAGATTATGGTTTTTCATTTGAAAATTCGATGTAATCTTAGTATTTTTGACATTAGGTTGTAACTAAAAAATCTGTAATTGAAAACAAAATTTATTTATTACTGTGGAAAATATAAATAAATTAGGCTGTAAATAATATTTGTATCGTATTAAAACAATGTCTCCTCGTATTTTAAAGCTGTTTTTTATGCGTAGGTGAATTATTTTACATTAAAATTTGTATATACAGGGATACAAAGTAAGCAAAATTTTGTGGAATCTTTGTTAACCTATAAATTAATACTTTGTGTATTTAGTTTTTGAGGATATAATTTCATTGAAATATTTTTTCATATACTCATTCTCAAGACCGTAAAAAATCTCTTTGCTGTCAAAATTTTGCTTAATTTCAAAGATATTGTTCAAAATAACACCAAATATTCACTCAATCTTTTATGGGATTTTATAATTGAGTTTTTTTATACTTATTATTTTCCGAATCAAATTCAAATAAATAAAAACAATATTTGCAATAGAATATTTATCTATGGATTTGGCGATAAATTTGGAGTTGCATTTTCAATGTAAAATCAAAATCGATAGCTTCTTCCATAATAAGTAAAAAAGCAGTTGGATAAAAAAGTTATAATTTTTTGTTTTGTTTTATACACTTAAGTTATCAGTGCTTTGTTTTACTGTTGTCAATTTTTAAATATGCATCCAGCTAAAGATAATTTTTTTCGTTTTGTTTGGTAAAAATTTAAAAATAAATGGTCAGATATGCCTATTTTGTAAAAAATATTGTTTCCAGGTGGAATCTGTTCGATTCAATGGTTTTTATTTGAATATGTTAATGAATCGTTTTCATAGTTTTACTTTTAAGTATAGTTTTTTTAGTTTCCAACGAAAAAAAACAAATATTTTTTAAAATACATATTCAATGTATAGCAAAGCACTCCCTACAGTTTTTTTTTTAACTTCTATACGTGTTTAATTTTCACAATTCATTTTGTAATGCGTTGTAAGTATACAGATTTTTTCAAAAGTTTAGTTAGATATTTAATAAAGATGGTTTTTTACAAATATAAATATAAATAAATTGAAGGAATGGTGTATAAAAATGTGAGTAAATAATTGAGCTTTTATGTAATGATGATAAAATGATTCTCAACTTTAAATAATAAATCCCTAGATTATTCCCGATAGCAAATGAGTTAATCAATGAATGTATTACATTTAAAATGAAGTATTGTAATTTGAATGAGATAATTACATGAAAAATATGAATGTACACAAAACGTCTTTTATTTCACGAACTTAAATGACCTTACAAATGACACGAATCTGTTACCCCCCCCCCCCCAGAGAGATTGTATAACACATTTAACTGAATTAATTAGAGGATAAAGTTGTTTTTTTCTAAAGTTTAGATCACCGATGAAATCATCCCCATCCGTAATGGTTAATTAAATGGCTATAAATACATCACAGATTGAAACTAGGTACGGGTAAGATATTTATTTTGAAAATTATTAATAAAACAAAACATACTGTGACGCCTAATTCTATTACAAAATAATGAAACACTTCAATTACAATTATTTAAATCAACACCACTTTTTTCCAAGAAAATTTTCAACTGATCAAAATGCTCGTGATAAGCAAAATCGGTCTTGATCTAAATAAATTTATTGTAGGATAGGTACATTTTTTTTTTTAAATATTTTATTAATTTATGCCTTTTTACCAAGTATTGACAGTGAACGCCTCAGCTACATATTTCTATAAAAAAATATACAGAATATCATTTAGTATTGAAAAAATATCTTACGATTAACGTGTTTTTTCACTTATTAACCAGCCTTCATTGCATCTTTCATGTACTATATTTTGTTATGATTTATCGAAATAGTTAATATTAAATTAATTTATCCTTAACTTGTATTGTGTAGTGAAAATGAAAGAAAAAAAAACAAGTGAAAGCTGCGATTAAAAAATGAGGAAATTCCACAAACGAGTCGCCCATCTCAAATACCTACAATATCATATTTTTTTAATAAACTGCTCGAAAAAAAATGTTTTATGGGAATCTGGGAACCTAAATAACTATTACTTATTTGCATATCAATTTACTGAATTTTATAATTGTTGGGTTGGTAGAATAAAAATTACCGTTTATTAAAAAAAAACATATAAATATTTCATTACAACTTAACATTAAGTACACAAAACAACAAGACGGTTGCCATAAAATTAATCTGAAAACCGTGAAAAAAAGTAATGAAGACATTACAAAATGCTTTTGTTTCGCCGCAATGTAGAAACATTTCGTTTTAAAATGCTAGCACTTAATATTAAGCTTAGAATAATTACCGAGAGCAAATTTTAGCTTTTACTTAACTTTTCTTTTTGAGTACAAATTACATCACATAATTCTTGAATGAAAAACCCAACACCACATTTAAAGTAATACGAGCCCAAAGGCAGTGAATACTTTTAACAGTCATGTTTGTGGAAAACGTTTATTTATACAGAAGCTTAGCTTAAGATAAAAATATGTTACGCTGATTTGAAAAAAAATCTTTTTAATTATTGCAATCAGCAGATTTAAAACGTTAAATTGTGTCAACATGAAAAATCTTTTCCGTTGTCCTGTTGGCAGTCAATTTTTGGTGGAAAATCGTAACATTTAAATAAATAATAAAAAACCATTAATGGTTCTAATGTGTGTAATTATCGCTACAGGGTTGGCTCATCGCGAGCACTGTCAACTGTGCAATACATCGTTTTTAAAACTTTGTCATTTTGTAGAGTAGTTTTTTTTAACTTACTAGTGTTTAATCATCCTTATTTATCATTTGTTTATTGTCAGCAATTCGCTTGAATCGCACGCTATTCATATTATGCAAAGATAATTAATTTAGACTAGATTCTACAAAGAAATTTGTCATTACTGCTTAGTGACAATCAACTTTAGATAGCATCACAGTTACTTGAGCAAATAGAAATAAACGATTTCTCTTGAGACTAAAGCCCTTAGACAGTAGCATATTGAATTCACAAAATAATTATAATATCGTTCTAATGATCTACGAAAGATTTTGAGCATCATTTTTTCCATAGTGCAAATTTCATCCTCTCGACCAAAATCCTCCCATTTAAAAAAATAAAGTTTGATTATAATACAATGAAAACTGAGATAACTATCAAATTGATTGGACGCCATTTATATCAATAGAAACGATATTTACTATGCGTCTTTAAACTTCATCCATACACTTGAAATGCCTGGAGATGCAGAAAAAAAACCCCGGTCGTAAGTGAAAAAACTCTAGTGGTTACTTTTTTTGGATTTGAAACACTGTTGATCATCGTTACAGATCAGAGAGAATAAAGGTGTATTCGAAACCTAGAATTCGACACTCATATTTATTTTCCGTTTCTTTGAATGAATTCATTTATCTGATTCGACAAAAACATCACTGTATTTTAAAATAAAATTACCTGTCGGTTCTATGAAGCGGGCTGGAAGTAGTGGGGTAACTTCCTTGCTTTGGACAACAGAAATCAAGAAACCACAATTTTCTCAACTGTTGTTAGAACCACTTAACTGGTTTTGCAATATATTATTTAATCTTTTTGAAAGATCGATTGGTATCAGAATGTAACAAAATCAAGCAGCACTGGTCAGGTATCATATGAAAAAGTCTTTATGTTACACAGTGATTGATTATAATAAAAGGTGAAACACTTTAATTTAACCTTTGTAAGACTTTCCTTGAAAAATAACTCATAGGCCGAACGGGGGTCTAAAAAAACCCCAGTTGTATGGGCTTATTGGCAGACTGCAATAAAAAAATGATTGATTATGCTTTAACGTATCTTTATACATCGTTTTTAAAAAAAATATATTTGAAAATCGGTTTTTTTCCTACAATTATTTATATTTTAAGTCGCGCATGAATGAGACAATCTGATCGTTTCTTGTTTATTCTAGACTGGCGATGCGAACCGTGGATGCGACTTCTTATATCCTTTTTTTATTGTAAAAAGCACCCATTTAATTTGGAATGTTCGTTGAAAGAAGCGCGTTTGAGATAAGATAACGTTATCTTATCGCGTATGCGCAGTGAAGTTTTAATCCTGGCAATTGGTAGCGACAATATAAATGGTTTTCGGCCAGTAATAAACGAACGCATTTTCTTTTTTATTTAATTGCGACGAAACTAGTCTATCAAAATTATGTTTTTTACTGAAAAGGTTGTAAAAAACAATAATTTAAGAATACCAAAAGTTTACATATTGTCTCACTAATATTAAGATAAAGTAGCAGTGGTGGTCGACTGTTTCACCCTCAGCCAGGCAAAAGTTAATTGTTGATATTCAATGCTTATTTTTGCTGAATTTAAATATTTAGTTCGGTAATCTTTCATTTTTGCGCGCATCAGAACTCGTGCTGTCTTTATTTTCTATTTTATGGCTTGAAATATGTATCTATTCTTGAAACTTGTCATGTTTATATTAAGCTGTGTACGGAAATAATGAGTTATATTTACATGCGACGTGAAATACAATGGCATCATTACAAATATGTATACATGAATTCAATATAAATTAAAACAATCTTAAAATCAGTTATTGTTGATTTTGTGTTTCTGGATTATATTTGCTCGATGCTTTATCCGAAATAACAGTATTTGAAATATTATTGTATCAGAGAACAGTACTTGTCAGTGATAAGAAGTAAATTTGAGAACAACATTGACTTGATTATGTACAGCCTTTGTAATATTTAATTAAAACTGAATAATAACTATTAGATGTTGTCTTAAATGAAATATTTTTTAGAATTCTAGAATACTGAATTTGCTAATCATCTTACAAATAATAAGTTCATATATACACTTAATTGCGTTAGTAATTAATATTTTCAAAGGACAACAAGGATTTTAAAGCTTAAAATTCTTTTTTAATATTAATATCGATAAGACGTGATGTTTTAGTTGGGATCGGGCATCCCAATAAATGATATTAATAATGCCATTTCTGAGTTCTTCACCACCCTACGCTCGATCAGATCAGATAATTTTCTATACGTTCTATAAAAAATGCATTAAAAAAATATCGAGCATGTTTTTTACTGTACCCATGGTTATGCAATGCATCTCAGTAAGCTTCACACAAGCTACAATCTTATATAAAAATCAATGTTTATTCGTATTGTATGCATTGTCATACTGTTCATCCGATTGCGATAAAACTATCTCAACATTTTGCTTGCACTTGCGCAAAGGCTATAGGCATAATAAAATTAATTTACAGTCGTTCTTTTATATAAAAGTCATTTTTTTCATATTTTATTCGCTGACATACTGTTCATTTCGACAACTTATTGTTGCACTTGCGCAAAGGTTGTAGGCATAGTACAATTAATTTTCAGTAGATGGCGCATGTTTCGTACCATAGACATCCGGCAAAGGACAAACAGTAAATTTCATCAATACCGACCAATGCTAGTGAATTTACATCGAAATTACTTATCTAAAATGGTGTGCATCCGAAAGCACTTCAATAAACATAAACACTTTCTTTCCTTTGAGTGGCATTGCAACGCTTGCCAGGTACCGGCTAGTAATATATATAATACAATGATAAATGAGTTATTATGGAGAGTTACTTTATAATATGCTACAGATATGCTATTTTACGTGTTACATATTTTTATCGTCAGACATTTTAATCTTATATATTGTTTTACCTTAACGAAATGTTATCGTGTATAATGGTATAAACATCAATTTATTGTGCTCTAGCCGAATAGTTATTTGACATAATTACACAATTTCTCTTGTTGGCTTCGTATTCATTATCTTAATGTTTACATTTTTTTGTTGAGGATCAAGTATTTTTATTTGCCGTACATTTATAACTCTTTGATCTATACGCCGTTTTTTTTATCATCGTAGTAAAGAATTTAATCCATAAAAATAAACGTGTGCTATGTAAATAATTAAATAAATATACCAGAATCTTCGATATCCATTTCCATTGTATTGAACACAGTATTATGCTGTGTATGGAATTGAAAGGATCGATACAAATTATAGTATGGTGTTTATCCAATTGACAAATAGTAGGTTTTATCGACACGCGTCTACAGCGAAGATTGTACCCCAAAAGCATCGAATTGAACAAATTGTCGCTTGAGGAGCCGTTAAGATAAGAAATTCTGATTTAAAATATATTGCGGGGAGATGGATGCGTTGCCATAAATGAGGTACCAATGTTACGTATCTGCTGGCGTTTATCGGGTGAAATTCGCAGAGCTGTATTTTGAGTCGTTTAATGTTATGACGCCTGCGATGTTTTCTCACAAATATTGCACATTGTCTTTGTAGTAGAAATTTAAAGAACTGTCAAATTTATGTCTGTAAAATAAATCACAAAAAAAGAATATGCATCTGACAGGCTCGGTGAATGATCCTGGTGATATTAGTTTATCTCAGTAAAATTTCAAAGCAAATTGGACATTTTTTCACTTGTACAACAAATGTTCGCATATTTACCATAATTTATTTATTTATTGGCAAAAAACTATTAAAAATACATGGCATTACAGCAAGCGCCAATGCGCCATGCATTTGAGAAATTAATAAAGATTACATAAAATATTACACAAAAAATAAGAAACAGAACAGAAACATATTATTTACATAAGAAAACATAATTTTTAAACAAAGCATCAAGTTCACTGCCGAAGATGTCAACATCAACAGGCAGCGCATTTATCAGCCGAATAGCCCTTGCAACTGGAGATTCAAAGACCTACGTGACAAACAAGTTTTGACAAGAAAAATTGATTTGTCTTTGTTACGACCACGTAGGTAAAAAGCTGGGAGCATGCAAATTTAAATTTTCAAGGATGTCAGAGTTATCAACTTGGCCCCGAAGAAGAAGAGAAAAATGTTTTAATATTGCAATTAGTCTTCGAGCTTCAAGTGAGTGAAATGACAGCATTCCTAAAAGAAACTTGGTTGGATAATATTCCATTAATGAATTGTCATACGGAAAATAGTTGAATTTTTTGAAATAATAATAACGCAGAAATTTTTTATGAACTCGCTCCAGTTGCGACTTAAATTTAAATTCATATGGACCCCAAATAATAGATCCATATTCTAGTTTGCTTAAAACTAAAGAAACATAAAGAGTACGAAACACAGTAGGGTTTTCAAATGGCTTACTTTGCCGAACTATGAATCCAAGAAGTTTACTAGCCTGCAGGGTAATTGAAGAAATGTGGGAATGAAACGTGAAAGAAGAGTCAAATGTTATACCAAGATCAACAACTTCAGACAAACGCTGTAAAGTCATATTCGATATCTCATATTTATATTTGATAGGAAATTTTGAACGAGAGAATGAAATGCAGAAACATTTCGAAATGTTGAAGTCAAGTTTGTTTATTAAGGACCAATTTACAATTGAGTTTATATTATGCTGTAGAATAGTACAATCCGACTCATTCCTGATGGTTGAAAACAGTTTTAAATCATCAGCAAAGAGCAGATACTTTATTCCACTCATACTTAGCACAATGTCATTTATAAAAATGAGAAATAAAATAGGACCAAGGTTTGATCCCTGTGGCACTCCAGAATATGTTGGAAAAATTTGTGATACGCACCCAGCATATTCAACATATTGGCGTCTATTTGACAAATAAGAATGAAAAAAATTGATAACCTTGTTCGAGCTTCCTATTGCTTTTTAATTTATTTATTAGAATAACATGATCAACCCGGTCAAATGCTTTGGAAATATCCGTATAAATGGCGTCAACTTGACAATGAGAATCAAGAGAATGCAAAATATACTCACTATACACCATAAGATTGGTTACAGTAGATCGCTTTGATCTAAAACCATGTTGGGCATTAGTTAGTTGACAATCAACATGCATATAGATATATCTATGCAAAAGTGATTCAAAAAGCTTGGCTGGTGCTGATAAAATAGCTACAGGCCGAAAGTTTGTTATCTCTGACAAAGAGCCTTTTTATGAACCGGTCTTATACGGGTCAAACTCCAACATTCAGGAAAAGTGAAGGTACTTAAACTTAAATTGAACAAATACAGTAGTGGGGTAGTTAAAATTTCCTGCAGCCTTTGGCAACCACGGTGGAATACCATCAGGGCCCACTGAAGATTTAGGGTAGAGACGTGAAAAAGCATATTTCATATCGGACTCGTCAAAATTGTTGATATTTAGTGTTGGCCAGTTAGAATGCACATACTCGGATTTAGAGTGGGTGAAGTTTGGAGGAGTTTTTGAGTAAACCGACCTGAAGTGATTAGCAAATCCTTCAGCAATAGACTGGTGACCATTCAACACACTACCATTAAGAGACATAGATGAGAGCTGAGCAGAAGAGTCACGAATATGGCGGACATACGACCAGAAAGTTTTCGGATCAGAATTGATATTTCGACCAATCTGACTGATGTATGATTTGTAGCTACACGAAATTAGTTCATGAACTCTTCTACGCTTCTCAGAAAAAAATATATAATCACTATGACAGTTGGACCGTTTCCATTTCTTATGACATTCATATTTTAATCTTATAGAATTCAATATTTCAGATGTAAACCATTTTGGATATCCACGTTTCACGCCAGAGTACTCATACACATTAAAAAAATCATTGAAAACATTATAAATATTATTATAAAAGATACATGTTGCTTTATTTACATCACTGATTGAATACATATCACTCCAATCCAAGCTGTGTATCCCGTTGTACATGTGCAATAGGTCACCTCGGCAAAAATTCCATGAAACTCTAGTATCACAGATATCAGGGTAATCATCACCCTCAACGTATCGCCCACGACGATAAGCGCATAATCTCTTTTTAAAAGCAATAGGAAACTCAACCACTATAGCTGGGTGATAACTGTCCTCAAGGACTAGAGGGTCATCACTTGCATACACCGATACACAGCAATCTGCATCAGCCAGCACCAAGTCCAGGACTCTTGCCTTCACATTTTCAATCTGTGAGAACTGTTTCAGATTCACACAGCTTAAAAATGAGCAAACTCAAATCCTACTCCGGGTGCCGACGAATACAAATTGAAATCACCAATGATAGCAATAGAATTTCGCACTGACAAGTTCAAAAAAAAGTTGAAAATTTGTTCATATGACTCAAGTGAGCACTTAGGGGAAAAATAAATACAACAAACCCTCAGAAGTGACCCACCGCACATCACTTCAACAACGACAACATCAACCTGGACACATGGATTACACTCAATCCTAGTAACACTCTCAACACAGTCAGTACGTATGGCAATGAGAACACCACCACCTCTTTGGCCATATCTACGATCTTGACGAAATACGATATACTCATCAGTGAAAAGTTCAGCGTCATTAACAGATTCATTGAGCCACGTCTCACTCAGGCAAACAACTGGATAGCTGTTCGCCAGTAGAGCATTACGAAACCCAACAGACTTGGTTCGAAGACCCCGAACGTTCTGATAATATATATCAATATTCTGAAAAGAAAGTCACATCTTTTTGGTAAGCTTTTTGGTTTATATTGCCACTCTTTTTACCACTGAATTAAGTGGCCACACATCAGGACACAAAAATTTATTTAACTTAGATTTAGGCACTCAATTTTAAATGAAGCGTACCTTGCTTTTGTCAACAATTTAATAACACTGACAGCGACATCTGGTACACTTTGAATCAAAAAATCAGTAAGTCCCTCGACGGTTGTATCAGCATGTAGGGACCATACATGAATATAATGAAGTTGCTCAATTCCTGAGCAGCAGTAGTCCCAGTTCTAGTGCCGCATATGCGAGCACTCACTGGTGAAGGTGAAGTGGAAGAAGTTGAAGAAGTGGTATAGCTTTTGTTTTTTCTATGTTTCACCGCTGTCCATTCTTCAACATTCAATATAGAATCGTGGGACGTAATCAATGAAGTTGATGGAATGGGTTGACTGGGCTTTATAAGCTTATCATTAGACACTTTAACTCTTTCAACCGGTGTGGAGGCAGGAGACACTTGACGCCTCTTTGGTTTACTAGTAGGTGTACTGGTATGATGTAAGGTCACTGAACGAGTGATCCTCTTCGTCTTTTGGCGTGGCTGAGATGGCTCATTTAAAGGCTTATCGCAGTTTCCAGATTTCATGTAGCATTGAACTGCTTCAACTCTCTCAGTAAGAGCCTTTAGACATTGAATAATATCTCTTATTTCACTGCTTAAATCCATTTTGATTTACAATACACTTACACAAGATACACTTGAAAAAATGTTACAGTTTATTAACAGGTGAAAACAAGTGAACTCTAATAGAAAATTATAAAGTAACAATTTGAAAACTATGTTTAACTCATATATATATGTATATATAGATATAGAAATACTTTGGTCACTTTAAAATATTGCAACAGTGAAGTCCTGAAGAAATAAACTGTGAATAATTACTAATTCTTGTATAATTTCACAAATACGAAGCACTAATAATGACAGCTGGTGGAGTGTCGTGATGTCGTCATAGCAACAACAATAGCTTAAGTAATCAAGGATTCATATCCCTAAATGAAATCTTCAAGCTGGTTGTGCAGTTGGTTTACCAGTTTGTATCCAAAATCAAATAAAACAATAATTTTCTATTCTTTCCGTTGTCTAAAATATCCTAAATATAGAAACTAAAAGTGCGATTAACTCGTTTGTCATCATTTACGAAGTCAGTTTTTATACATTAATGCATTTAGAATAGACGCGTAGTAACTCACACAACAGTTATTATTTAAGATCATAAATATTAGAATTATAAGCATCATTTGGCCTTTTATTTATATGTGTAACGATCATGCATGATTTTTTGCTACTCGTGACTCTGAAAAGTCAGTTTGTACTATTTTTTTAAATTAAATGATAAAGAGGTTTCTTTCTATATTTTGATGTGAAGAGCATATTTATTTGATACAATATGGCCCAAGAGTTTGTTTTTTAACTCATATTGTCACTGTATATTCGTCAAAAATAAAATTAATTGACATATTAAATGGCAACGTGTGAAAAATATTGCTTTGAATATTCAATTCATGTTCTACCAATCTGGATTGTCCATCAAACATTTTATTCAATTGATTATAAACAAAAATGTCATAAAAAACAAAAATTATATCACTCGCTGACTTTGTAATGACCTTTAAGCTCAATTGAGACGTTATTGAACTGTCGGAGATTCAAAATAAAAAAAAATGAAAAATGCCTTTCAAATGAAGTTCAATCAAGTATTTGTGAGTGGGTCGCTTGACTTGCCAACCTTAGACTTTCCTTTTCTACAGGTTTCATACAAAGACGAAAAGTTAACGCTACCTTAATGCAAAGCCATACACAAACGGAAAAAAGAAAACATAACTTTTACGTAGTCGGCACGATACCTTGAAAAAATCTCCTAACATTATTTTATATTATTTTAAAACTTCTTTTTACCTCTATTCATAACATCAAGACGGTTACGAGATTTTGAAGAGAGATGTATAACTCGATTGAATTCAACGATATAATATTTGAGAAATGCAATAAAATATACTTTCCTCACTATTTCAGTTTTGATCAATAAATTGTCTTTATTTACTTCAAACCTATCTGAACAATCATATCAATATGCAGATATGTATATAATACTTTTTTATTGTTAGATACCACATTTTGCACTAACCACTTCTTATACAATTTAAAAAATATTTTTTTAACAATCATAAAGTAAAGAATACTTTTACATATATGAACTTTGCAAACACGTGCAAGACTCGACCTGTCGTTGTTTAGGTAATGCAAACGTATCTATATTCATTCTTGATCACAAATAAAACATTATGTTAAATCTTCTTCAATCACCTTCAAAAAATAAATCTGTAGTTTCGATAGAATTTTTCATGCCTCCCCAAAAGTGGATTTTTGGTTTGTGCCTCCATTAAAAAACACTGCCTTCTAGTGAACTCAAGTAGACAAACGCTGTTGTAGGAATTCATGGTTAGTATTATGATATACTTAAATTATCATCAGTAAAAAACTCAAATTTACTTATTGATCCTGTCAGATACACATTATTAAACATAAATAATACTAATGCTTTCAATATTTAATTTTCTTATTTTTTAATATAACAATAAATTTTATATCATAAAAAGTAGTAGGTACCATTTTATGTAACTACCTGACATAAGATTTCATGTTACAGCTGTTGAAAGTGTTTTCCAAAATTCAATTAACCATACAATCTTTAATATTTTAATTGAGTCTAAACAAGACTATATTAAAAACAATTGAAATAGAAAAACATTAAAAGTACGTAATCAAATAACAAGTGAAAAATCATGCTTCTATTCGAAATATAACGACATGATTAAAAAAATATATTACGGAGCACTTAAATCAAATGAACTTGAGTCGAAATAACTTCCTATGGTGTATAGGTAGCTAATAAGATCTGTGATTTCTTTGGTCGAAGAAATAAAACGGGGCCGAAATCGAAAGTTGGAGAAATGTTTGACTCTCTAATTCGATATCTAATTGCCATGAAATATTTGGGAAGAAATGAATACGCGTTTGAAAGCTACCATTATTGTTCGACTGAATAGGTAACTAAAGAATTTTAATGTCGTTTTTTTCGGAATTAGTTCGTACATATAAATATATGTTGCATGTTTTTTTATAAGACCCTGAAGATTGAGCCATTCCATCAAAGCGTTTAAAGGGTATAACGTTAAGTGTTTTATTAGGTTCGTATGAAAAGAATTTTTTATTTTACACTCAGGTTTATATACGTTAAATATATAAAGCTTTAAATGTACAAGAATTGTAATTGGTCGCACGTTACATTTAATGAGCATAAGCGTAACAGCAAATACTGATATCCTTTCACACATAAGCCTGTATAATATATTACATTGATAATTCTGTAAGATTATCCGTTTACTTTTGAGATTATTTCGGAAAGAGTTATATCATAATTATAAATTGGTGAAAATTATTAGAAAGATAGTTCTTCGAATTTGGGTCAAAATTGAAATGACTTTATTAAACTGTATACGAATTCTTCATAGTTGTATGTGAATGTAGGTTACTTATTTTATCATAATATGTTAATGTCTGTAGTGAATAAATTTATTTCTATACTATAATTAAAAGTGTTAAGATCGGTGTAAAATAAACTACATCAACGTGTCGGACCACGTGATCGATTTCGCACATCGTGAGCATAAATATTGATGGTTTTGTACTATATTATGAACTTTTTTTAGAAAATTTTATGCGTCTACTATTTTTAACGCTACGTTTTAGTCAATTTAAGTTTGGGTCACTTAATACTTCTTTAATGAAAAATATTTTGAAATTTAGAAGTTATTCTGGAGGTAAATACTTAATAAGTAGGTGAGGTATGATGTTAAAGTAAGCCGAACTTGAGATTTTCTTTTCTTTAATACGTGAATAGGTATTATAATCCGTAGCTGTTTTTGTTGAACATTAAAATTTACAGCACTAGCAGGTTGTTAAAGGCCTTTGAGTCTTGTTAGTAATTATACGACAACATAATAATTTGCCAGAAGGTCTAAAATCGTTCAGCATAATTCAAACAAAGAGCGAGACGTGCGATTAGTTATATTATTATTTCAAAATTTCAAAGGGCTTAAGTACAAGCGGCAAGTTCTCTTGATTTCGCGCCTATAATTAAATGTATCCCTTTGATTAAGTATACAATAATTTGCAACCGAATTTCTGTGAAATTTGGGAAAAATATGAAATCATAAATATCTTGTCTTACTTCAAAGGGTCGGCTGTACAATTATATTGGCCTACATTTCATTGATTATTTCACGTCTGTTTTGTCAGTTGATAATACCCCAATTTCGTGGATATCAAAATACTAAGTTCATTGGCATTACGACAAACTTTAACATTGGCTACGGGGAATATGGACATATGTAGAGATGAACGTGTGCCGGAAACACTATCTATATTTATTTATTAGTTTTATATTTTCCTCCAGAAAGTATCCTGGAGGTATATAAATTATATTTTAATACGGTATTGTCAAATTTTAGTTTACTTAGTGGAAGAAGAGTCATTGTGATGGGTGATTTTAATCTAAGATCTGCGCGCAGTGGTAACAGTGTCAGAAATGACCTGGACTTCCTGTGTGCAGCTTTTGGATTTTTTCAGTACAATGATGTCTTCAACTGTAGTAATGAGCTACTCGATAGGATTTTCTGTAATAATAATTTATTTATATCACGGTGTATGTTCCCACTTGTGCGAGAAGATATATATCACCCTTCTTTAGTTTTTCTATTCGATGTTCGTAGGACTCGCAAATCTCACGCTAAGTTACCGCCACACAATACTAATTTGTGGATGGGGTGGAATTTTATAATAGTGACTTCACGAAGTTACACTCTTTAATGAGTGAAGTAGACTGGAGTGAGATCTTTGAACATCGCGATGTGAACAGTTAATCATTTTTATAATTGTATTTATAATATGTTTGATATTTGTTTCAAAAGGAAACTGCCATGTCGTAGTGGAAGACGATATCCGATGTGGTTTTCTTGAGGTATTTTTAGGGACACACAAACGAAGCATGCTTATCATAAGGCTTGGAAGACTAGTAATAGTCTTCGAGATTATGACCTATTTAGCAAATGTCGATTCAAGCTTAGACAAAATGTTCGGTTAGGCTACCGAACATATTTGGGAACGATGGAAGATTGCATTCGCGGAAATCCTAATTTTTTTTTAAATTATATCAAGTTAATACGAATCGATGGTGAATTTGTTGAGTCATTGAATTGGAAGCGTCATCCGGTGGTGGGTCTTGGAGTGGCAGAAGCATTTGCTGGCCATTTAAAATCTGTGTACTCGAGTAATATACCACACCTTAATATTGAATCAGTTTTGAGAAATCAGACTAATGGTGCCCAATACATTGATGCAATGCAGATCAATGATGCGGATGTTGTACATTTTGTTAAAAACTTAAAAAAACTCGCTCACTTGGTCCTGACAGGGTCCCAATGTGTTTTTTAAAAGGATGTATTGACCTCATCAAGAGTCCGTTGTCCTATATATTTAATCTTGTAATGAAATCAAGAATTTTCCCTGAAAAATGGAAAATATCTAAGATTACGCCAATTTTAAAGAGTGGTGCAGAATCATCAGTCGAAAATTATAGACCAGTGGCTGTTCTCTCAGCGCCAGCAAAGGTTTTAGAGCTGATCATGCATCAGATGATACTTAAAAGAATTGAACCATTTATAATAGGTGAACAGCATGGATTTAGAGCCGGGAGATCAACCGATACAAACTTGATGGTGTTCACGGATTACGTGGCGACGGCATTAGATAAAGGCCTGCAAGTTGACTGTTCTTGCAATGATTTTGCGAAGGCGCTTGACAGGGTCGATCATGACATACCTTTGGAAAAACTCCTACTAATCAGTTTGTCTGACGGCTTTGTTAGACTTTTTGCGAGCTATTTTCGGAACAAGAATTAATACGTAACGTATGGACTCTTTGAATCGCCACCGTTCTCCACGTATTCTGGTGTTCCACAAGGCTCGAACTTGGGGCCAATGCTGTTCACTATATTTATAAATGATATCGTAAAAGTCATCAAAAATTCAAAATTCTTATTATTCGCTGATGATTTGAAGCTTTTTTTGAAGGTTGTCACCTTGGTTGATTGTCACCGTCTCCAGTCCGATATAGACATTATAATAAAATGGATAATATGTAACAAACTCGATTTCAATATTGATAAATGCAATATTTTTTCGTTTGCAAGGGGCTCGCGAGTGTTATTTTATCGGTATTCAATGAATGGCCGAATTCTCTCGAGCATTTCATCAGTTAAAGATCTTGGCGTACAATTTGAGAGCAAACTTACATTCAATAATCACATTAAGACAACTTGCAATAAAGCATTGCAAATGTTGGGCTTTATCCTCCGTACTACCAAGGAATTTCCAAGAGTAAAAATTGTGATACTAATGTATAATTCTTTAGTTCGAAGCCGGCTTCAGAGTGGATCGATTTTTTGGGCCCCGAGAGGTGCGAAATATGTTCTTATGGTGGAGAGGATTCAGAAGAAGTTTTCGAGAATTCTCTATTTGAGGACATACGGATACTACCCATGGCTTTATCCAACCGATTTTCTTTTAGGCATGCTCACGTTCAATAGTTTGAATACTCGAAGAGAAATGTACCTGGCCACATATTTCTTTCGACTTATCCGAGGCCAAAATGAGAATTCCACCATTCTTGAGATTGAATGTCCCTGATAATTTTTTGAGAAATCGTGAACATGAGTAGAACCAGTTTTCCAATGGGGATGCCACTGGGAAGAGCTTTAGTGATTTTTAACGAAATTGCTTCGGATGTAGACATATTTCACATGGACGTGAGTGAGTTCATACGAGTACTGTTTTTTATGTATAATAGTTGGTTTTGTCGGAACTCACTCGGTTGCTTTGAAAATTTCTAATGTTATTTTTTCCTCTCTGTTTTTATGACTACAATGTTTTCATCTTGTTTTTAATTAATTTGTGATTATTTTACTATGTATTTACATGTACATATGTATGTATATATATATAAATGCATTTTATATTTGTCAAATGCATGGCGCATTGGCGTCAGCTCTAATGCCATGATTTTCTTTTTCTTAAATAAATAAAATTAAGTAAATGACGCGTATTCCACGTTCTCCGATGCAAACGTGTTAATATAACATGTAAATTGTCAATTTTTGAAATATTTTCGATTGCAGATTTTTGGGAAGGACTATTGTCAGTCTATCTCTGTTACTAAAATTGAAGAAGGTTGATATTGAGAAACTTCAAATCAAAACACTCGACGTTAAAAAAGCGCCCGGTAGAGATAAAATCAACAACACTATCCTGAAACGCCTCCCGCAAAAAGGTATCATTTTAATAGCAAAAATATATACTGCTTATTTTCTTCGTGGCTACTTTCCAGTAACGTGGAAAACGACACACGTCGACGCGATTCCAAAACCTAAAAAAGACCACTCATTAGCTGTCACCTACAGACCAATCAGTTTACTTGATTGTCTCAGCAAACTGCTTCGAGTAAGTGATCCTTGAACGCTTTCTCCCCGTTCATAACCCTATTCTACCTGAATCTCAATACGGTTTCAGAAAAGGCCTCTCCACCACCCTGCAGCTGTCCCGCATCACAGGTCAGATCACCGATAACTTTTACAGGGGAAGAACCACCGGAATCGTACTGCTTGATCTGGAAAAGGCATTCGATACAGTTTGGCACGACGGATTTGTTCACAAGCTCGTTGAGACAAACCCTACCCCATACATTATTAAAATCATCCTAAACTATCTGAATGACCGTTCTCTCTATGCAGCGGTTAAGAAGGAAAAATCCTCTCTCCGCTCAGCCTCAGCTGGGGTACCCCAGGGTAGTCTTCTGGGACCTAGGCTATTTAACCACTTCATTTACGACTTCCCAAATCCCAAAAACTGCTCTGTCACCCTTTATGCGGATGACACGGCCATCACCTCCACGCACGAGGACCGGGACGTAGCTATACGTCGCTTTGAGTCTGGAACAGCCCAGCTGACTGACTATTTCAGTCGCTGGAGACTCAAAGTAAACGGCGCGAAAACAGAGGTTATCCTTTTCACGTGTAAACGTAATGACATAAGTTATAACGGAAAAATAACCGTCTGTGGTATCCCTTGCTATTTTAGCCCAGCTGTCAAATACCTTCTTCTGGATTTTCTGGATTGCTCCCTCACCTGGTCTGCACACATTGCAGAAGCCAGGCGGAAAGCCCACATTGCATTGGCGCGTTGTACCCAATATTCAACGCTAGAAGCTACCCTGCATATCAGCATGGCTAATAAGAAGGCACTATACAACATGGTAACTAAGCCGACCATGCTGTACGCCTCTCCCATATGGTCTGTAGACATCCCCGACAGCAAACTTCTTCTCCTTCAGAGGGTCGAAAATAAATGCCTACGCATAATCACAGGCTTGAAGAAGAACGCCAGCACCCGATACCTCCGGGCGTGGTATAAAGGCCCAGACATTAAAGAGACCCTACGCCTCCATCGTGTCAGCTTCATGGAAAGCATAAATCAGGGTCCCCACCTCGCTCCAACTCTCCGAGCTGTGAATATATCAAATTTTAAAAACCAACTAAAGGCCTCTAAGAACCTCGTCAGGATGATATCTCAAACCTTATGCTCCACCCACCTTTCTTCTAAGCAAATTCTTCAACAGTAAAGGCAAGCGTGGAAGAAGCCAGCAGCCCTGCCAGCTTCCAAACTAACGCCCTAAGAGATACATTTTAAGCTACGAGCTAGGCTCGTCGATTCAGCTACAGTTACGGACTGGGCATGTCTATTACAACAACAAGTAAACTCTTTAAGTTTACGCAAACATTAAGAGCAATTCCTGGTAAGAATTGAAAATTTTTAATGATTCCAAGATAATCAATCTCGTAAGGGGTTTTTCTTAAGTGTTTTCCCCACACAAAGCCCTCAGCTTACAGAATCTTTTAGGAAGTCAATACTTGGCTAGCTTACATGCGGGAAAGAAAAACAAAGACTTAGTCTGTATCCACCCTAGCAATAAAAATAGCCAGGAAGCTAGGAGCCCGCCTAGCGGACCCCACATATAGTTTCAGCAGGAAAGTAAAGGTAGAAAAAAAAAAATGTTACTTAAATGGATGTTTGTTTACTGAAATATAATTGACCTAAATGTACCACATTATCTTTCATTATGTATTACTAAAATAGGGCGATGCATAAAATTATTTTACTAAAAAAAAAATACGTATGCATAAATGAACACAGAGGCAATTCTACAAAACTATAAGGTTAGGTTAGATTGTGACTATAAAATACTGACAGCAGTACTGATAATACATCCACATCGTTAAAAAAATGTTTACTACTACTTTATTATTCCATTTACTTCTGAACTGGCAATAATTAAAATGATTGTAAAAAAAAAATTTTAAGCACTCATTTATTCTGTAAAAATTTTCCATTTTCTGATAATTATTTTTTTTAAATTGTTAACCATTTTGCTGACTGAATTTATTTTTAATGTGATACAATGTACATTTAAATTATTTTTTTAATTTATAGAAAATTGGATTTCATTTGTAAATTCTTTTCATAATAAGATATCAATCAATTATTTTTTACAGTGATAAAGTTGTCAGTTTTATTAAAAAATAGCTTTATTAATCAGAGGTCAGTCCTGGTTCGTATCAATTAAATATGGATGGAGTAGAAATGATGTGTATGATTTATTCAAATTAAACAGTACACGCTGACAAAATAAATGCGGATAAATTATAAACGTATCTATTATGTGCTATAATTCTGAAATATGTTTAAAGAAGCTCATAAAACCGTTTCGTTAATAAAATCAAAAAAAAAAAAAACATTTCCCTCGCAGCGAAACGATAAAAAGCCGTGAGGTGTGATCAGCGTATCTGCAAATCGTGAAAGAGCGGGAAATTTTCGAGGTAAATTAACCCAGCGCGGCAAACGTGCGGGCTCCGTCTTTCGCTGAATTTCAATCTCGTTTCAAAGACGACGACATTCGGTTTGAGTGCCGATACGGGCACAAAAAGACACGCGCTGATTTTACTTTGCATGTCGTTTGCAAGTTTTATTATATGAGAATTGAAAACGATGCGTCTTGAGGCTTAAGCTGACTCCGCACATATTTTTCAATCCGTCTTCTCTTAATCTTAAAAGTTTGCTGAGAATAAATTCGATTAGCATCTGTAAACAAAAAAAGATTTAAACAAACGTAAATACGTGAGAATTGCCCGGATAATTTATGCCTTATCCTATTTCCTGTGCGAATCAGCTACATAATTTAAAAAAAATTCAAATGTTCCCAATGCATGATAAAATATATACATATAATATTTGATATTGATTGGAAAATAAATTTTGACTCATGATAAAACATCAAAGTTACATTCTATGGCATTTTCTGACTTAGACAGTCAGTAGAACCGATGTATCGTCGATATACCAAAAGGTCTTCTTTATAAGTGGGCATTTTATGTATCGGTGGCAAAATAAATGGATATACATATCTAGCTTAAAAATATGATTTTTGTGAAAAAAATCTTTCAATTGTTACCAATTGTTAGTATTTTAAGTTAATAAATAAATCTTTAGAATGAGAATTTCTTTCTCCTATATCTGTCTTCGAGTGACAATTTTCAAAATGACAACGTTAAATGAAATACAATTATTTTTTCTTAACACTTTGACGATCTATATTTTGCAGGGTATTAATATTTTTTCCGGTCTGTGGCGCAGTTTCAACGTTGTTGGTTTGCGTGCCGGACCGCCCGGGTTCGATTCCGGTTACGAGTGGATTTTTCAGTCGATTAATCTGTTCAAAGGCATGGGTGTTTGTGTTGTTGAAAATCCCTCCCCACCTTTCCGATCCCAAAGAGCGACGCACAGTGACAGCGATTAGCTAATCACCAGCCCTGTCCAATTCCTCGTATCCTTTCCATCCCTACACTCTTTGAAAAAGAGAGGTTGAGCAACTGAGTAACAAGCAGTTCTCGTAGAATAACATATGTTGAGATAAACTCCGTAAGGAGTCCATATTCTCCAAGTTGGGAGCGGACATGGTTAAAAAAAACATATTGGGAATTCGATTGGTAAAATATACATATGTATGTATATTATTATCATGCTAATACAAGTCAAAATAAAATTTTAGCTTTTAAATTTTAAATTAAAATTATAGAATAGATACAAACTATAGAATGTGCAAAAAAAGACTTTTCAAGATATAACTGTCGCAGCAGTCGGATGAGACGTCATTATCCGTTACTGAAATTACTCCGACTAATTTAACGAATCGTCTCATGTGACGAAAAAGCTTTCGTACGGTATTCAAAAATACCCTTTTTTATAGGTGAATCCGCCTCCACAGGAAAAAGATTCAAGACCAAATTGCCAAGCGACATCCCTTACCAAGCAAGGGATGCTACTTTAGTCGTCAGCTGCCCCCATAACCTTTGATTGCGCCAGCCTAATGAAACGCCATGTCTCTCTCACCCTCGCCCCGCCCGTTTCCGCTAAAACTTACCTCCGAAGTAGCTCTGCGAACACACTTAAGGGTTGTCCACATGGGGATGGGGATACGGTTCATCACAGATTTGAGTTCCCCAAATATACACATCAAATGAGGGATATCATAAATCGATATAACATTAATTAGGTTTTTGGATTCTCAGTAGGTTTTATTTACAAGCTGGAAAACAAAAATGTTTTCATTCATTGAATGTTATTAGTTGATTTATTGATTGAATAGGCATTTACTTGGTAGAACTCCATTATAATACGGAAAGAAAAATAACGATGTATTTTAGTTCTACATAAATATGTAGAATGTTATTAGATTTCAAAATAGTGTGCAATACAGGCGCCACTATAATTCAGCTATGATAAACTTTGATCTTTATCGCCTTTTGATCACATTATTTATTTGACCATCCATTTTAAGGCATGTGGGGTTAGTCAAAATTAAAAATCAATTTTCTTCCCTAGTTATATGTAGACAATGAAAAATTTGGGGAAAAATTCACATAAATTCAGAAAAAAGCTTCACGAACACTTATATACGTCCGAAAAAACATAATTGACGTTTCGGGTTAGAACAAAATATCGTCACAAAAATCCATCAATCGATAGAGAAATCAATTTTCATTTTTTACGTACAGGGCTTTGAGCCCTTGGATACAAAAGCTGAATGACGCCTCAGAGCTTTGAATATATCATTAATGTGTATTAAATCCAACATTCGACTTCTCATTTCTCTTTTTCGAGTAAGAAATTAATAAAGTTATATGTTGAATATTCTTATTGTTTGATTTAAGTCTCAAAAACGCAAGCAATAATTTTTCGCCCCAGATCATTGAGTAAATTCAATACTTTAAAACAAAAACCAACGTAAAAAAATATAGCGCATACCATACAATACCTACTAAAACAACATATTCTTATCAAAAGCGTAAAAACAAATGCAAAAAATAGTAGTAAAAATTATCATATTCGTAGGTACAAATTGAGTCATACCGAGAATTGTTGATTTTTATTAAAAATATATAATTGTGTGGGTACCTACGCAGCTTAAATTCTGATTTCGTTTGAACACCGCTTTACGATACTTGAAGCAGGGCCTTTTCCATTTAGAAAACGACACTGTAGCATTGGCTATTGCTTTTATTTTTTAAAACAACGAAAAGTATTATTTGTCGAGTGAACCTTTACTGAGGTTAGAGGTATCCTTGAAATGGTAACAAAATAATTACACCTAAGGCAATTCTTACTTTGAATCGGGGTAAACGTTAATACAATACGTGTTTTTCCAAAATCTGAGAACCTGCAAAGGTTTCAGCATTTTAACATTACTTTATTAATAGCATGCTTCGTTTTCGATTTTTTCTTACAATATTTTTTAAAAACTGAAACCATAATATAATAAAACATATATTGTCAACAATGAAATTATTTTGAACTGGCAGATGTCATAAATTATAATTAACTGACAATTCACGCGATGTTGACAATGCTCGCCATGAGCGAAACCGGTCCTGATCCAATAAATTTTATGTGGAAAAAGTACTAAAAATGTTTTATAATTTTTATTATAATGCCATTACACCAATTATTGATAGTGAAAACCTTAAAAGTGATATTATAATTTACTCGTCATAAACATCATATTTTATTTTTCACTCAACACTAATTGTTAATGTGTCTATAAGTTTATTCATTTTTATTTTTAATATCAATGCAATGCTAGAGACTATGATTAAAAACAGTTTATTCACTTGATTTCGATAAATGATATGCATTATTAAGGCTAAAAATTCGATTCACCTTTGGTTGAAGGTCCTTAATAGAATTTCAATGTCATAATAACGATGAAACCATTCATGTATGACAGTTCGAGTATTCACGAAATCCTAAAAATTCTCTTACCTACAAAATGTCAAATAAATTATATTCATATGTGATTTCTCCATTATTTATATCCTATTTTTTATCCTTAAAATAAAGAGACATACTTTTGAAGACAAATGCTTGATTAGCATTTTATGCTTGATTCAAACAAAATATACATTTTGTCTCCTAATACATGAAATAAATAAATAGTTGGTTATAAATTTGTAGTAATTTCTGTACCTTTTCGAATTAGAAGCTTTTTTCCAGTACGTTCACTTAACGACTGAAGAAAGCTCCGTTTGGTTAATCATCATATATTTATCAAAAGCTTTAGTGCTCTTCTTCGACAACATTAGTAAAAGGTTGGTGGTAATAAAATTATATCGCCAGATCAAGGAAGGAGAGGTATCCGATAAGAAAGTTGGGGAATTGGTACTTAGTTGCTCAAGTGGTGAGGATCCAAAGCTCTTTATTGTAATGATAGGATGGTGAAAAGTTTTTGATAAAACGATTGGGTAAATAAAACCATGATTATTTCACTAAAGATAGTTCATATACATTTTTTGTTCTGATTTTTAAAGTGCACATATGTAATTGTCATGAAAAGCTAATTCTGTGAAATTTGCTATTTTTTTCTAAACATTTTGTAAAATAAACTACTGCTTTATTTGATGGTGATATACAATGTTCTGTTTTGTGTGCATAGAATAACAACTTTACATCAGTATACCAATTCCAAATTAAGCCTTCAATTTATGAAATATTACCAATTAATGTAGCGCCTAACAAAAATTGCATACCATTTTTTTTTCAAATTATATTGTTTCAACTTGGCGCAGTGGCAACGGTTTTGACTTGCGTGCTGGGCGGCCCGTGTTCGATTCCCAGTACGATTTTTTCAGTCGATAAATCTGTTCAAAGGCATGAGTGTTTGAATCCCTTCCCACCTTTCCGATCCCAAAAAGCGACGCATAGTGACAGCGATTAGCTAATCACTTGTCCTGTCCTAGTCCTTCTATCCTTTCCATCCTTACTCTCTTCGAAGAAGAGAGGTTGAGCAACTGAGTAACAAGAAGTTCTCGTAGAAAAACATTTGTTGAAATAAACTCCGTGAGAAGTTCATATGCTCCAAGCTGGAAGCGGACCTGTATATTAACTGTTCAAATGTTCAAACTATGAATTTTCAATTAATTTTTGAGACTTTTCAGTTGCATTAGTGGCTTTTTAAATCCTGATTATTTACATTCTCTCCCACCTGGCATCATAAAAAATGGGAGATTGAGAGGATGGTATGCTTTAAACACGTCCTTTTTAGGCCATTTGCTACGTTTCTTGAATCACTATCAGCTATCGCAAAACATCTTCTGTTTGAGGGTTTTATAAGGTGACAACTTTTCCACGTAAGAAGTATGTATTGTTGAAAAGTGCATACTTTGTATACGCGGAGCTATTATTTCACATCATTCATTTTTTTTGTTCATAAGCAATTAGTTGTATTGCTAATGAGTTGTTCCACAGTAACCGCTGTTTATCTGAAATAAATAGTTTAGGTACGTTAAATGACTTAATTGTAAAAAGAGCGTGTAAGTTTGCTGAATCCTAAGGATTACAAACACATGTATTACAAAATTCGTGGGATTTTCTTTCTGTCCTACCAAGTACGAGAGGAAGGTGAGAGTTTGAGAACAGATAATTGCGTCGGCTAGCGATGCGAGAGAACAAGATATATAGGTATAAAAGTGGTGATGATATGGGATGGACGAGCGAGATGAAAGAGGGAAGGATGGTAGAAGAGAGAGGGATAGACAGTGACAAACAACTGCCTTGATGGAATAACTGCGGGGAAATGGGAGAATACAAACTGTTTTTCTTTCTTTTGCACTTTTATCTCGGAAATAAAAACACTCTGCCGGGAAGCTATTTAGACACTCTCAATCTTGGCGTCATACTCTTAATAACGATGTATAAATTACGATATTTATCAATTTTTTCAGTTGTTTATGTTTATTCAAAACGAAGAAAAGTTTTTACTTGACACCATGATGCAATGATGTGATTTCCGTAGAGTAGAATTTGACATTTAGTGAAATGAAAATAATACTACAATTCTGTTATTTCATTTTCTTTAAAAAGTTCATTCAAATGCTTTTTGGGTGTGCTAGAAAAATGCTTTGAACAGCCTAATAATACAAAATTCATGTCAGTGTTGTGCGTTAATGAAAACACTAGGCTTCGAGACATGTCAAAAGACTATATTCTATAATGAGATAATAGCCAAAACCGTAAGGCCTTAAAATATATTAGAAAATAAAGATCACAAGCTGATCTCCGTTAAATTTAGTGTGAAAGAAGTACGAAAAAGGATATTATATCTATTTAAACTAACGCCTTATGCCAAGAAGTGACAGTGAATTGCTTGAAAGTGTTTTTTTTTTAAATTGGATAAATAATGGAAACTAATAAAAGAATTCACTAAATTTTCATTCGAAAAATGTTGTGTTTCGTCTGTAATCAACATGTTACTTGAAAGTATTTTTTTTTGTAATTCGATAAATAATCCAAAAAAATAACAAGAATAAGCATTCTTATATCAAATGCTTCTTAAACGTGTGATTTGTATTTATATTGTATTATGCCTACATTTCTAAGCTGTTTACTTAAGTAATAAATAACCTATAATTTTTTTTTGCCAGCCATACATACCTTATACACATACATACAGTAAACAGCATCATTGCTTACGACAATAGTTCCAATCGCAATTTGATTGTATCTATCGTTGACTCAGCTACACAAAGTCTAACAAAAAAGACTTAACAAAATCAGGGAGGTAGATTTTCTTGTAAAGCTCACAACGTGGACGGACTTCCTCTTGTAAGCCTAATCTCGGCAGGTCGAGAGCTTACAAAGACAACTCCACTTACAAAAGTTTTCCGAAGAAAAGTGTCACGAACTTTTTCAACAGCCACACCTACGACTTTCAAAAGCATTACCTAAAAAATAGTAATACATCTAAAAAAAATGTTTTATTAGATATTACATAGAATCTCCATTATATCGATTATATACAACTGCAGCACGCTTAAATTTCAATTAGAAGTAATATTCTGATACAAAAGTCTTCTTTTTAATTTACTTTTCTCAGCGAATAAATAATCTTTCTATACACTTATGAAAAATGTGCCCAAGAGATACTCTGTGAGCATCAAAATCAATCACCGCAATCACTTCTTATGTTAATCGATATATCTTAACTTTGTGAAATGAAGTTTGTAGACTCATTTATAGCAAGCCTTTTATTAAATACAGAATTTTTCAGTAAGTATTCGTTAAGAGTCTATGTATGTCAAGGCAGATTTGGCTTTTGAAAGTCTAAATGAATATTAACGGATAATTTTAGAAATAATAGTGATTTATTTTCTAATTTTAAACAATGCTGGATTGATTAACTATACAAACATAAAAATCAAATGGTTTTTATCGCAAATCTGTAGTTGAATCAAGTAGGTATGTCTTTTAACAGAGTCTTTGTAAGATTCCAATATGTTGACAATAATTGTCTCACTTGAGCATGTTCAATAGTAATAGACAAGAGTCTATACATTACATTGCACTATAATGCGATGTACAGAATTATTCAATCAGCCCGTATTACAATGCGCGATCCGAGTCTAGCTGGAGCTGGAACAAAAACGTTTAGTGCCGGCGGTAGATGCTCGCTCGACCCAATCAATGGAACGGGATTGGAAAAAAAGCGAGCGATCGTCGACGACAGACGCGACTGACACGAGAATCATAGCACAGTAGGTTAACTGTCACATATTATTATTTTGCTACTTTATTTCAAAATCTATAAAATAATAAATTTATACAAAACGTTATTATTATTAATTTTATATTCATAATTTTACAAAATATATCTGTCTAGATTTATTTGTGCGAGTCTATAATATAAGTATATGATAATAATTATTTATATCAGGCAATGAATTTCTCTCGATCGATCCCAAAAACGCAGGGCACGTATCGAGAGCGATTAGCTTACCACTTTTCCTCGTATTCTTTCAAACCCTACCCTCTTCGAAAAAGCAAGGTTGAACAACTGAGTAACAAGCAGTTCGCGTAGAAAAAAAAATGTTCAGATAAACTCCGAGATGAGTCCGTATGCTCTAAGCTGGAAGCAAATATGGTAAAAAAAACTAATTTTAGAATAAAGCCGCTCAATATTGCACAAACAAGTTTAATTGTGCACATGACTAAAACGTAGAAGAAAATAAGAGTGTTATCTTTTTGGGTGACGAATTTTAGTATTTTACCGTTTTATTATTATGTTTATCGTTACTTGCAACCGTTTTAAGCATGATTCGGTTACCAACAATCTCAACCAGTACCTCCACATTCTTACTTTAAAAAGATTATCTTAATTAAAATATATATTTTATGCATAACTTTTATGCCAATAATATTTTTTTAATTCATGTTATTGTTATTTATAAATTGTGTTGAACTGAATATTTTTGATTAATTAATATGCTTTACGACGATGCGCCAAAAGCGAAAGAGAGAATCGTATCCAGACGGACTCTGCCTAATTGAATCGACAATTTCTTTCGATCGGTTAGAGGAAAAAAACTGTTTTGCGACTCGCAGAATTACTGCTCTTAAATGCAATCAATGTTGAGCTTTTTTAAGCGAAGCTTATTTTCATCTGTCTCAAGTTTCCTAAATTTATTATAATGAATCTCCTCTTGACTCAATGTTTTATTATATTCTGAAAATATAATCATGGTATTTAAATATTTAAATCAAGCAATAACATATTGTTATTGTATCGTTTATTTGCGTGACAATTAGAAGAGAAAAGGTTTTTCGTGCGTCAGTTTAAGTGACTATTATAGTAAATAAATTGCCTTATTTTCATCTATTCCATTAATTCAAAGCCAAATTTGCTCATTCAAAGATCTTTGTATGTAAGTAATATTCTCGTCGGTATATGTACATATTTATGATGTCTCTTCCTTATCTTAAAATACTACTTCTCGCTATTTAGATATAAAGCGATGCAAAAAAATATTGTATCACAAGATATATGATTTACAAGTTTATTCATAGACGGCAAGAGTTATGGCATGATTATGTAAAACGCTTGAAAAGATTAACAACAACGAAATATTTATGTCCTTCTCTCACATAAAATTGTCAGCGCTCAGGCGAATTTATTCTTAGCCGGGGAGAAAGTTTTCCAAAGTACGATTTATGAAATTATACATGCCAAATTTATTTCAAACACAATTTTTCCTTTTTGATAAATTATATGTTGAATTTTTTTCAGAACCTTTTCGAGCCCCATTAAATCACACTTTAGCTTTTTGACGTATAAAGGAGAGACGAAAAATGCTCCAACAATTTATGATGATAGATTACATCACAAAACTTATACAAATTACTTTAATTTAGTACAACAGATTTTTTAATATGAAAAAAATATCAATAAGTAACAAACATATTTGTTTTTCTTTGGAATCTTTGTCCAATCGAAATATGCTCGCTTATAGATTTGGAATTTGTGTAATCAATTAATCAATGATATTTTTCATCCAATAAAATTCCATAAGTTCATTAATAACTAGTACAAGTGTATTTTATTGTTCTCTAGCCATGCCAGTGTCTTGCCAATGCTTTGTGTCAAAATGTGCCACTTATTTTATTTTTCAAAATAAACTCATGTACGTTTTTAGGTTTTCGATATAATCTTCATTATAATTTTAAAATCACCTATACATAATATTTATGCATGTGCAGATTTATTGTAGGTTTCAGTTTCAAAGAAGATCACATTAAGTTCACAGTGGAAACCATAGATCTTGAATATAAAAACAACCCAATTTGTCTAGGATCCCTTTGTATTGTGACTTGCTGTACAAGGCACGGCTGAAGAAGCTCTTTTCAAAAACAGCCCGTACTTATTAAACTTTAAGTCCAAAGTGAGGAAAGTCAATGCTGATCTGAATTTCAATTCTCACGTGAATGACAATAAAAAAATATTTTACATTTTTCAATGTGATGGATAAATCATTTGCGGCACTTAAGAGACGACTAGTATCTCGATTTTACTCTCAATTTTAAAAATAATTCTACCATGCCAAGCCTATAAAAAAATTTTAACAATTTATTGAAAGTTTTATGAAAAAAAAACCAAGCAATTTCAGCGTTTACGCATAATTGAAATGCCATTTCGTAAATTTAAAAAGTAAGCCAATTTTTCATCAAAGTTCCATATATTGAAAGAACATAATCGAGTGTTTTGCGCAAAAAACCTTAGTCTCGTTGCCAGGGACGGAAGACGAAAAAGATTTATTCGAGAAAATAATCCCAAACAGAAATATGGTCGAGTACATTATAATAAGCGCACCGGTAAACTCAATGAATTCGAAAGTTAATTTGGTTGAATAACTTTCCAAGTTTTCCGAGTGAGCGTGCGTACCTTTTCGGTTTCCGCACAGCCGATTTTCGGAAATGTATGTACGTTGTGCGGGTTTTGACAGTTTGCTGACTGTACTTCTTTATGGCTCTCCTTTAAGAGAGAATACTTTTTCATAACGTTTTCCCGGTCCCTGATTTGTGGTTATATTATTTATTATTGTGTTTGTCTGATACGACGTTTTTTTTATAAAGAGCTACGTCAAAGGCAATATATTCTTTACAATACACAAGTGAAAAGATTTTTTTACTTCCCCCAAATTAATGTACCAAAACATTATAATATGTTTTAACAAACTAAACACAACTTTCAGAAGGTACAACTTCCACATATATTGAATAATGATCACAACCGGTTTCACTCATCGCAAGCATTTTAGAATGATCAGTTGAAACCAGTCTTTTAGTGGTATGTATATGTGAAAACACTTACTACCGTATTTATTTAAATACATTGATTTTCTAATAAGAATTTATAGTTAGCCCATTAATAGTGCGCAATTTTTTGTGCTTTTAACAAGTGAATGGCAATTCAATTCATAAATCATGTATTTTTAAGATATACATATGTATGATAGACATACATAGGTTCACTGCAGAATAATTGAGGGATAAATTTATGTTGCGCCGAAGTGTACATAAATACCAACCGAGATAATGAATATTTTTTTAAATAGAACTGACGACACGAGGAATCAATGCTCAAATATTAAATAAAACAGAAATTACAATGGATGATATAAGAAGCCTAGCGTGATATATTCAAGCTCTGACTGTTGTAGTTAGTGTACGTCGCTTTGAACGTGTGAAAATATTGAGAGATAGTTGCTAGTCAAACATTTTGCATTTATTCTGGAAAATCATTTATGATACAGTTTTTCAGGAACTAGTAAGTTTTATGAGACCAATAAGTAAACTATTATGACTGCATTTTAAATCAAGCAAATATTTTAGTATGAACAAGAAAAAAGTAAACTGTAGATAGACTTTATTTCGGTATTATAAAAAAAAATATATATGAATAAGCTGAATATTTCACAAGAGTATTGGTTTGAATAAAGCTTTCTCAAAGTTTGACGATGACATTTTGATTGAAAAACTATGTCCTTTTTTTCTACAATAAAGTCAAATAAAAACTTCACAAAAGCTGAATGGCCTGTTTAAGTTTCAAGGTTCTCCTTTTATAAGCATGACAGTGTCACCCAAACCATTTTCCTTATAAATATGTCTTTGAGAAAGTTATTCAAAGCCTCAATAACACATCTGTCAAGTGTCAAGAAAGCTTCCTCTTATGATTTTAATACCCTGGGAGTTACCAACTATTATATACGATAAAAAATATTATGCCCCCCAAAAAAGCGTTTGAATTATACGAGCATACATTTTTACACATATATAATTTATCTTCGGATCGGTCATTTATATTTTTCCAACAGTAAGCTTGACCTATCAACAAAAAACCTATCTAGTATCGTCGATTAATCTAGTGCTATTCAATACATTCAAGTTCAATAATTTATATCGGAACTGTAAGAAAACGATAACGGCAAAAGTGCACGTTTCAAAACATTAAATTCGTATAAATCGATGACATCTAAACATGTTACAATAAAACAATTCTAGAGCATTATTTGATTTAAAGGAAAAAATATTTTCAGTTCTCAGTTCAGTTTTTTTTAAATAAACGAGATGGTTGACTTTTTTTCTAATAAAATTACATCGAAAGCGATTTGTGACGATGGCTCGCAGTGTCATTGATTTGACACGTGGCATCATCTCTCGGCTGTTCTTTCAAGCTTAAACACTGTAAAAGTAATGTAACTTTATTCTTTTAAATATATTTTTTTTAAATGTTAAACAGTGGAAAAATTACAAATGAAGAGCAGTCAGTTCACGACTTGCTGTCGCTGAAGATACCGATTTCCTCTTCTTTACTTTCATTTGTGTTAACAGTAATAACCAGATAATCGCATTGTATTTTTTAATTTTATACGTGATAGGTATATGAGAGTTTTACAAAGATTCGTAGTTTTGTTTTGTGGTTCATCTAGTATTTAAAAAATTGTCGAAGTTGAGAGACACCTGTTTCGCCTCTTCGAGAAGTATTTTTAAAGGAAATACATTGAAAAAATAAATAAAAACTCTTTTCAATTTTAAACCTTTACATCAAATATTTACTGCGCTCCATTCATTTTTTACCATTTTGTAATTTCAACGTCACTAGAAATATAATTGTTTGTTTCCACCCCTTTCCCTGCTTGCCGTAAAAAGTAAAAATCCCAACTTACATTTCGTTATATATCATTTAGAATCACTCTTTATTACCCGGCGAAAGTAAGGCTATTGTTTAGTGCTACTGTGAAAAGTATCATAACTTTTTTAGCGCTCTTGCTTGCATCCTTGGAAAAACCTCAACCATTATTTTTACATTTATAATCTTATATATAAAACCGAAACGACGTATGTGTGTCTGTGGGTCTGTAATTCCCTTTTGCATTGTTGGTCATTAAGTTGCCATAAAAACGAATATGAAAGAAAATATGTTTGAATTTTTATCGGCGAAGACATTTAGTCAAAAAGTAATAAATTAGTCTTCTACTGAACTTTTCCCGGCTTTTATTAATTTAATAATGTTTATTATTTACGTGAAGGTATTATTTGACATTTCTTTGACAGAAAATTAGATTTTTTCCTTGAATTTGGACATTTTAATGGGCGAGAATGGGGCTGTCATCAAATTAAATAAAGTTTGTGATTTTATTTTAACTTTATTTTGGATGTTAGATTTTGTGATATAATTATGTCGAATGATATAGCATTAAATAATTATTGGTCGCATAGTCCGAGCGACGCCGGGTAGCAATACTAGTATTATATAAAGAATTACAATCAATATGAACCGTAAAGTAATCTTAGGAAAATTTAATTTTAAATTTACCTTTCCTTCAATTATTTATCGGATATCCATGCTTAAGGTATTTAAAAAAATATATTATTTGTAACAATGGTTTCTTTTGGATCGTTGTTGGTGCCACGTACTGGCCATATAGTTTATATCAGTTCAGTTTGGACATACATATTTATAAAACAGAATAGAAGAAACTCGAGTTTGATGAACAAACTTAGGCTCATTTCTTTATCATTATATTTACCGCTGGGTTGTATATTTTTTTTAAAGATAGACTATTTCATTATTCCTTATTCTTAAAAATTATTTCTCGCGAAGCTTTTCTAAAAAAATCAAAGAACAACAAAATTCTATTAAAACTGGGTTTATTCACTTGTCGCAAGGTGTACTTTAAGTGAAAGCTAAAGTTTAAATTGTATCTGTAAATTTTATTCAATTTAATGTAGAACCCCAGCCTTTAGTTAAAGTTTCTTGTCGGCCACTTCTGGCATTAAATATTTATTGACTTATATAAAGCCGCTGTCATTTTATTTTTGAAAGACAAGTTATAATTCTTCGCATAAAAGATTTGTGGAATATTTTTGAATAATTTAAACAGAAATATCAAATGTTTGCCAAAAAATAAAAGGATCTACTTTGAAATGTAGGATCCCGGTATTGCACGAAATTAACATGTTTTCGGATTATACTACAAAATGAAGAAGAATACCATTTATGTATTAAATGTATAATCTTGTATTGACGATTTTAAGCTTTTAAGCAATCGATAAATTAATTTTAAGTTGTATTTTTTTACTTTGCACTTTTCATCTGAAGACGTCAAAACAAAATTTTATATTATTTTTCTTAAGTATTATAACTAACGCTTTATCGAGCTTATAAATATTTACTTTTGGAAGGTATTATAAAAAAAACAATTATTCGCTATTACTTCCATATATTTTGTTAATATCAAGACGAGTTGACTCATCGCAAGAATTTTTATTGGTTGAATGCTTGTGATTATCGAAACCTGTTCTAATCTTTTTAAAATAAAGTATGTAATATTTTTTTGATTTTTTTTTGTATTTTAATTCATAGTCTTAATATGTTGCGCTTATATCGATTTTTTCAGATTCTTTTGAGGTTAGATGTTGAAGGCAAATGATGCGTAGGTACATTATGAAACGAGATAAAAGTACTTTTAACAAGTCACGGAATATTGCAAAGTGGAAGCGTAATCTTTTACATACACACAGGATATGCCCTCCACCGCCCTTATGTCTCTCCCTTCACCGCGCTTACTTCATTCAAAGCTCTCTTATTGTGACTTCGAGGAACAGCTGTATTTTAATACTGTTTTATTAATATTCAATATTCTAATAGTGATCTTATTAAAATAAATCTGTCATACCAATGAACTATTTGCTAGAAAAAATAATGAAAGTCATTTCTAAGCTACATTCTTCGGTCAATTAAGTTAGTCAAAAATCAATAAAAAAATAACCGATTAATCTTATCGATTCAAATTCAAATAAAAAAATTAAACTATTTTTGCTTTTTAAAAAACTTTTGTAACTATCAAATACAAAAATAGCCGACATTCATGAAACTAATTAATACAATATCGAGATTCTTTATGATGGTTTATGAGTCTATATAAGTATGTTGTAATAAGAGATTAACAAAGATAACAAAGAATAATGTAATATTTCCAAAATTGAAAGCGTCAAGCTATCATAAATTATATGTGTGGCTTAATATTTACTGCATACTTAATTTCGCTAAACGATCTGAATCATGTGATATCAATAATATCCAAAAAGCGATGGTTTATCAAAGAATATTCAATTCAATTCTGAACCTGTATCTTTTATGAATTTAATAATTTGACTAAATACAATTATCAATAAAAGCGTATTAAATATAAAAAATAATATTTCAATCACTGGACACAGTTACTTGCAATCATATGTTGGATATGAAGAATTACCATTGTCTATGACAGACAAGAATATTTCATGTTAATCCTTGTTCACACTGTTTGCTATAGAGAATAGGAAATATGGAAAAGTTCGTTAAAAGGGGTGAGCGGCTTACAACTTTTTACGAGGCTTAAAGGATTTCTCAAACTATTCATGAATTTACGAAACATATTTTTTCTACAATTGAAGTTTATTTTCACAGGTAGGCTATTTTGTTTTTCTTAGTTGATGTTTCACATTATGTTTGCACATATTTTATGATCATTTTCAATACAATACTTATAGCATTATTTACATACGTTCTTACGGTGAAACTAGTTCCAATCGTTTGAAAAAAAATTTGGGACTACTAAGAATAAGTGCATGGCGTTTTTAATAATCTTAAGCTTTTCCACTTAAAAATAAATGCTTGAATAAGCCAAACAGTAAAAATCAAAGATGCGAGTGTTTTTTTTGATTTATTTATTCCAAATAACAATTCAAATCAAACAATTTAATCAAAACAAATGATTACAGATTTGATAAAGAAAAAGTGGTTCTATCGAGCTCACGTCAGTTTTTAAAAAATATTTCAAATATACAAGTGTCTTCTTAAAATATATAAAAAAAGCTTCCTGTATGTTAAACCAGTGAAATCCCCAAATAATATGAAAATTTTCTTCGAAATTTAACTGTCAAGTTACTTACATTTTGATAGGCACTGAAAAATAATACATTTAGTCGGGAAGTAACTTCCTTTCAGTATTATGATAATTTCATCAAATATTATTATGGTTTTGTTCTTCGCAATAATGTGAAAGTGTAATAAGACACTAAGCAGGCTTCGTCACAAGAATTCTGTATTGTGGACATATAAAACAAGTAACTTATAAGTTACGTCACTTTTTGAGTTTAGTTGTCAATTTTTGTTGAAAAGGCATTAGGTTTATTTAATTAGATATGACACATTTGCTTCTATTACTGACAAAAATATTTTGTGAATGTTTTTTTTGTTAAGATAAAATTTTCGAAGACAGTGACACCGGTCCTAATACCTCAAATCTTATGATACTAAGTGACATTTCATTATTCATCATGTTTGTCAGGCCAGAATTTTCCAAAAAATATTTACATTTTTTAAAGTCATATATTTCAAAAGTAATGTAAGAATAACTTAATAAATAGCGTTGATTTGAAGTTTTTTTCAGAATCACGGAAACTAAAGCATGTTGACAAGTCATGAGAGAAAATTAAATAATTGGATCCATTCGGACATATGCTCCACATAGGGAAAGAATACATTGGAAGGCGATCGAAAATCACGAGAATATTTAATGTATATCTATTGGAAATACAATTAAAAATTAAATATTTGAAAAAAAAAAGCATTTCAATGCGATGTGAAGATAGCCATACAAAATTCAATATTTCATCGTGATCTTTCGTCCAAAGGCGAGCTAGATTTAAATTTTTCCGATGAAAAATATTACTATTAATTTTAATGCTGAAACTTTTTCAAGAGAGCGAAACAAACATTTCAGGCGATTATTACAATCTCAGCGATCCCAGCCGAGTCGGAGCATTGTTTGAATTTTTTAATAACAGTGCTTACCTCTCAAACCTTCTTTGGAAATTTTTCAACTTTGGTAGGTTTGTTTAGAAACTTTAAGTTTGCTAGAACTAGTTTTCTCATTTAAAACATTTTTCGAACTTCAAATAATTATCTTTTATTAAAATTCCAATTAGTCGAAATTTATAATTGCATATATCGGTAGATTTTATTTTAATCGTCGTCAAAATTTTCTTCATAAAAAAAGCATTCAAATATTTAACATTTATCCTATGTAATATCAATTTAGTAGCCACTGACGTTCTCAATGTTTATAATATAGACTCTGAATGGAACATATCTCATCAAAAACTAGAAGATAATCCATCTTACCGTTTAACCTGGTTTTTCATAAATTAATCATATTCTTACAGCATAACTAGTGGTTAGCTAATCGCTTTGCTGCAACCATTTTTTTTATCAGAAACTTCCATACAATCGAACATTATTTCACAAGATGATTGAAAAATCAATTTATGAATCTGTACGTACTAGGAGTTGAAGAAATCTAAGTACATACAGTATTGAACACTCGGCTATAGGTCTGATAGTGACTTACCACAAACAAATAACAGTCGTCACTTTTAATGACATATTTTTAAGACTTATGATGTCAGCTTGATTAAATTTAATGTATCGATTTACATTTTTTTAAATTAAAGTTTGAAATTTAATCTTTTGACTACTACATATGATGATCTTACTTGACCACACGTTCAAAATTGTTTACACAATTCCTTTGAGTAGCCTTCTAATTTCTTTTGATTGATCTTCTTGTTTTCAACTTAGTTTTCGTATAACTACAAGTCAGTTATATTTTCCATCAATCCACTTACATTCTATCACTTTGTGAGTCAATATACACATCCCTTGTATTTTTAAAACTTTGGTATAGTTTTATTTTCTCTAATTAAGACCACGAATACACAACATGTTTAATGTTTTTTTATTTAATGAAATAAAAACTTTATCGGAGCCGCCGCAACGAAAATCTTTTTATGTCAAGCTGTTCTGAAAAGTATAAGCATATGGAGATTGTAAGCACAAAAGAGTTTTTTTAACAATACAATTGATTATAAATATATGACTTTAATGAAAGTGTTCTTTATCAATAATCAATGTGTATAGTTTACTGCATGAACTTACCGAATTCGGATTTCATTTTGATGCCATCAACTCCCGGTGAAATGTTCTTTGCTATTTTACTGACCTTCAGCACGTTTTGTTTCTTATATTCTGTTCAAAGAAAAATTAATTGTGTCGGGTAACATTGAGATTTTTGCAGCTTCTTTGAGTCTATACTTCTTGCTTATTATTTATTATTCATATGGCGATACCGCACATCTAAATATTCACAATTATTCAAGTGCTTAGCGGTCACCCTATGTGTAGTGCGATTAGAATGCGGTAGAACGTTCTGAAGCTCAAAGCTTGTCTCAAAGGCATTCTTCGAGCGGTTTTTTACTTGCGTTCCGCCTGCATTATTTGGAACACAGTGGAAAAGCGCGAGAAAAAATTTGAGCGCAAAAATCTCCCGCCTAATTTGCATGCGATCGGCACGCCAAACGACACAATTTGCAGTTAAGACGACGCAGAATAAAAGTTTGTAGAAATTGTTTATTTATGCAGGGATACGGGCTACACGGTTTTATGAGATGGCTTCGGAATTAACTCGGTTTACGTGTTATTTAACGGACGAGTTTTAACTACCGCACATGTATTCTAAACTCAGTAACTACTATTAATGTATTTATAAACACATAACAGTATGAATATTTTATAAAATTTTCAATTATTAAATATAACAGATGTGTAATAATTACAAACGGTAGACAAACCTTAAAGACAAGAAGTTGATTGCAAGTCATCGATAAATCTTAATGATAAAAAAAATATTATGTTTACGAAAATAAGTACAACATATTTTGATTTCGCAATGTTGCAATATCAACAACAACATTTAAAAAATTGCAAAAATGTACACATGAAATTTTCCGAAGACCTGAATTCTTCTGATAGACCAGAGATTCTTCAGCAGCCTTAAGCTGAATCGTATGATTCGGATTTTGAAAATATCAATTGTGCTTTTGTTTTACACAATTCCTTCATACGTGAATCTTTTTTGAGCTTCAGAACCTTCACAACATCATAATACTGCGAAATGTATAGTAATGGTGCGTATTTATTTTCAATTTATACTTAATTAATCAGATAAATTATTTAAAATATTATTTTTATTGATTTAACATACAAATAATAATGAACTGATTCTTCTACGTATAGCAATCTTTAATAAAAAAAAATCAAATGAGGTGATAGTCCAGTAATCTTCAAAACTTATTATTTTTTTTTTTGAATTATGTCTTGATTGGTTAAGTTTTTCTGAAAAAAAGTTTAAAATAATAGCGGGTCTCTATCAAGCGAAATAAATGTATTTTTTTAACATTGAATGTTCTTGACTCACTTTTTATAAATGGAAAAATATTTTAATCTTAATCTTTAGATAAGAAGTATATCAATGGTTTTTTTTATTTTACACCTCAGACCACTAAAACAAAAGTTGAGACGAAGCTCTCAAGATTTAAGCTGAAATCATTCACTGACATCTCAATAGAATTGGAAACATTCCCAGTGAAATATATTGGCGAACTGAGTTATCTGTTTTTCTTGCAAGTCATCCTGTTAGAAAACGTTTTGGAAAATCCCGAAGTTCAATCACAATTGACTCAGGGGATAATGAGATACCAAGATCTCTGTACGGTCAGCGTTTTCAACCAATTTAGTTGGACCTTCATTTGGCTCGTCTGTATATTAGTTGGTCTAGAAATGACCATATCTTTAATCAGTGAAGAATTTAAAACAGTGATTAGAATTAAGATATGTCAAATTTAACATAAAGTATCCTTACTATATTTGACGAATGCATGGTTCATTGGCGTCCGCTCTTGATTGTTATTTTTCAATTTATAATTAACATTCATGAATAAGTATATACCACTGTAATGTATTTTTTACCGTCGATGTTTTATCCATTTTTTATTATATTTCATTACCACGCATAAAATATGAGGAGTTTGGTTATGAAAGAAAGTTTATATTATTGATCGATGATGATGAAATAGTCGATATATTTAATTAAATTTATGTGAATGTCTTATAAATAAAGCATACCTTTTGAAAACTTTAAATAAACATACATTTCATTAAACTTGACTTGAAACTGGTGAAAATGTTAAATATTCAGTGTTACGGTGTAAAAATATAATAATTATTTACATTTTTATAATCTTATATATAAAACCGAAACGGGGGATGTATTCTTCCAAGGGGTGTCAATGGGAATGTAATTAAACCCTTTTGCATTTGTTGTTTTCTGAATAAAAGTTGATTTTTCAGAAAACAAACGATATTAATAATATTTTTTCCTCTGTTTTTTATGACTACGTAATTTTCATCTTATTTTTAATTTTTAATTAATTTGTGATTTTATTATATACATGTGTATGTATATATATATGCATGTATTTATATTTGTCATGATTTGCTTTTTATTAAATAAATAAATAAATAAAAATAAATGTCTGTAAATCCCTTTTGCATTGTTGTTGCAAGTTCAAACAAACGAATTGATTTCGCTCGCGAAAGTTTCGACGGTAAATTTGTTTCGTTATCAATGTGTGTGTCAACTCCACTTACTCGATTATCGAGTAGTACATATATAAAACCAAAACGGCGTATGTATGTCTGTGGTTCTGTAATTCCCTTTTGCATTGTTGGTCATTAATTTGCCATAAAAACGAATATGAAAGAAAATATGTTTGATTTTTTTTATCGGCGAAGACATTTAGTCAAAATGTAATAAATTAGTCTTCTACTGAACTTTTCCGGCTTTTATTAATATAATAATGTTTTTATTTACGTGAAGGTATTATTTGACATTTCTTTGACAGCAAATTAGATTTTTTCCTTGAATTTGGACATTTTAATGGGTGAGAATGGGGCTGTCAATATATGAAAGGGGCTGTGAAATGTCAATTCCAGTCTGAAATGTTCATTTTAATTCCATTTTAATTGACCTAGACTTTTGATTTTTGAAAAAATTTGTTTCAACTTGGCCCGTCTGAATTTACGCGCCGAGCTGAACATAACCCCAAACTGGTCCGAGCGAAGCCGGGTTCGAATACTAGTATTGTATAATGGAATGAGCAAGGCATTCGTATTAGTCTGTTTTTGGAGTTTCTCGTAATAATAATTATTATTCGGGCGTTGAGAACGATTTCATTTATCAAAATGAAATTGTAAACTTTAATCAAAATGTATGGTTGGGAAAACCAATCCAGCAATATTTTGTGACGTAGTAGACAATCTTGGGAGTAAATTAGCCGTGAAGCCGTTCGATCGAGAACTCATTCCATTTCAAATACGGCGATCGCATTCCGATTGTAGGCCCCGCTCAATAAATCTTATACCCAGACTTTAATCTTAAAATCTGAGCAAACCCACCTACGACGAGAGATATTGAAGACGAGAAACAGATGATATATATGTATAATGTTTCTACATATTATATTTATAAGATTGAATGAGAGATAAGGTAATCGGTGTGAGCTTTTAAATGACCAGCATAAAAAAGTTGATTTTATTAATCCGCCGTGTCTAAGAAACATATTAATTTTATTGTAAGCCACAACTGAATGCAAATAAGTTAAGCCAAATATTACAAGTGTAATAAATCAATAAATCTTACTTAATAATGTATCATTTGTGGTATCTATCGTTCTGTAAAAATATGAATTTTTATAAGAGCTTTAATCAAGCAGGCTTCAGTTTTATTTTAAATTGTTTTTCTCACAACGACCTATGTAAAAGGAAACCTTAATAATCTCATAATAATTCTTTCAAGAAAAGCGTGTTCATAAGAATAGTGACTCAACTTGTAATCGTTTACTAGAGTTCACTTTTATAAATTTCTGTAAGTGTTCTTAATGCTTTCACTATACATACTAACTCGATCTGTAATAATTTGTGGAAGGTTTAGACCTATATTATTAAAAAAATCAATTATTCTGCTCTAAAATGCTACCAAAAGATTGTTTTCTCCGATTTTGAATGAAATTTAAATTTTTGTTCGAAAGTCTATAATTATAAAATTTTGTGTGTGATGATAATATTTGCACAACTTTTTTCCTTGTTTCACACCTCGTAAAGCATAAATCACGTACAAGTATTAGTTAATGAAGTTGTTAAGGGCATCAACATTTTTTGCTGTTGTGTGCCTTTCACGGGCGTTTCAGTGAAATATACAAAATTCCAATTATTACTGAACTTGGTGACCACCATAATATTGTGATCTTCAGAAGGCATCAAATGCGTTATGGTATAATTTATGTCTATATAAAGTCAGTAAGTATTTTTTAATAAATTACTAATTGAAAGAATGTTTTACTATGATTTGAGTTTCTGTTTTATGACTATCTTGATCCAAGCTTGTAAAAAAAATAATCGAATAAGACACAACTAGCAACCTGCATATACATAAATCCTAAAACAAAGCATAGGTCTTAGATTCTGAATTCAATAGGATGGATGTGAGGCATTTGGCTTGAGTGGCTTGTAAAGAAATCGTTTTTTTGCTATAGCTTTATTAAAATCATTTCATGAATAAATTAAGAATTGTATATATTAACTCATTGTATTATTGTGGAATCGAAATACATTATTTGTATTTTTTTAAATATATATATTACAAAAAATTCGATCAAACTATGATAGTAATACTTAATACATGTTTTTGTAAACCAAATATGAGATTACAAAAGTAAATATTGACTCTTGTTCTTCATTTGATTAAATAATGCTATTCCATAATCAAAAAGCAATAACAAATTAAAATCATTTATTGTTTATCAACAAGTAATAATAACGTGGGAGATCAAATAAAATCAGACATTGTGTCTATTTATTCATTACACATATGCGTGTTCTATGTTTAAAATTATATTTTTTTTATTTAATATACTATTATTAGTTACGAAAAATATGATATAGGTCGTAGACCTCTTGAAAATATTCTTCAATATTTTATAACAAAAGCCAAGGAATAATATATGTTCTATCTTACATTGACAGAATACCTTTTTTATTACTTGCGTAGGTACGTTCTTTTGAAAAAAATGATAAGTAGCCATCGTCCTGTTGGGAAGAGCGGGTCATTTTTTGTTTCCTCTTAGCGGCGTATCAGGCGCTCGCCTTCGCCAATGTTAGAGCAGAGCAAACAATCGCAAGGATTATTAGCAATACTCCCCTCAAATTGATTCAGGGGAGGTAATCATGAATACTGAAAGGTTTTTCCTTCACCCAATCTCATACTTAAAGAAATATTATTATTATTGGCTCTTCAATATGCGCGCTGTATAAAACATTTTTGCGTTACGCTAACATTTTGTACAGATTTTCTATATAGAGGATTTAATTTGCTAGTCTAGTATTTTTCTAATGAAATTTTACACATTCATTTTTTTTAGTAAAACATATATTAAATAAATAAAATAAGCCTCATTGACTTTTATCTGTTTAAAGTGCTTGCGTTAGTAATAAGTATTAAAAATATGTGTTTTTTTTATTTCAATCAATCCTTTTCCACCAAGAAGTGGCATTTGACAAATACAAGTAAAATATATATCTACCATACCTAGCTCGATGTATAGATTCTATGAAAGAAAAACGATAGAAAACTGTATGATAAATATTCAGAAAATAGCCACTGATCGAAAAATCAGCTATCTACAATAAAAATTTCATTTTCCAACCTTACTAGCAAGTCATGTTATGCCACAGTATCAAATGATGTTTTTTTTCATACTTGAGTTCTTTCATAGGTGTCAGTGATGATATTCTCTCTTCGCATGATGGCAATTTTCATATATTTTTTTAAAAGACTCATTTTTATAATCTTAAATAAAATGTGTTTTTATCAGTACCAAATAAATATATAATCTATAAATCTAGCAATCTAACTCATAAACTAAAACATACGTACGTAAATTTGGAACGGACTCTGAGCTAAATCAAAAAAGAATGAGCGACGTTTTGTTTTAACTGAAAATAAATACTCAAAAAAAAATTGATTAATAAGTGCTTATATTATAAACACAACAAAAATTCGAGTTTTACTATATTTTTAAACCGACCGTTAAACACTACAAAAACCAATATTTTTCATGCTGACATGTTAAATGAATTACCTTCCAACTAAATTCTATTATTTATTTATTTCTCAGATAGCTTTAGCTTTTTTCAAATTCGTAGAGAAATATAAACTTCTTAAGAACGTATTTTGTATTTAATATTTTTATAAGGAATCAAATTATATTTGTTCAAAGAAATAAATATTAAATATAATGTAATTTTAAATTAATTGGGTAAAATCAGTTTAAATTATTTATCGAAGATCTTTATAACAAGGTAACAGTATAATACAATCCGATTTCATGACATTTAATACTGTTGATGATTTCTTAAAATAATTTAATGAGCATAATGCTTTTGATTAATCAATAAGTTCTTCGAATAATACACAAGTTAAGATGAAACGAAAACAGTCAGGAAGAGATCAAGGAAAACTTCAATGAAATATATTTGTTACTAACCCGCGCGATAAAAATAACTGAAAATGACTTTATAACATTATCCACACCACATATTGCTTGCTTTTATATAAAATTTTCATCGAATCTCCTTTGTTCATATTTAGCAATTTTTCATTTTAAATTGTTCCCATGTAGATTATTTTGATAATTTTAACAGAGAAAACATTTCGGGATTTTTAAATACGACTACTGAATAGCCCGTGCTGTAATTTTTTCATCAAATACATAATAATTGTGAAGGTTAATCATCTGTAGAACTTTTTTTCTTTTGAAAAAAAAACTGATAATATTATTGTGCCATAGGAAATTACGGTAAAACAGGTTTTTTTTTAAATAAAAATTATATCAGATTTGCGAATGTATTATATTTGATTTGACTGAATAAAAAATTGCTTTATTTGAATGCTTGGTTTAAAAATATTTAAGAAGCATTTTTTTTATTTTAAATTTGATTTTGTTTGATATTAATATGGAAGTTGACTTCTCGATAAACGCTTCGTGTTCATAGAATGAATGTTTAAAGCATAAATCAAATGAAAACCTTGTCATGTCAAAAACCAATACGTGGAATAAACAAAGTTATCAATTTATATTATATGAAAACCTTGTCGCTTCATACAAGATCGGGTGCAAAGTTTCACGCTGGTTTTTCCTCGATAGATAAACTAGATGGATCAAGTTTTGTTCGGCAAATCACTGAGGAGCTGTGTTGTAAGTAAATATTCTTGCTAAGATCTCTTCTTTCTAATCTGTCATTATGTCCAGTCATTTCTAATTTTTTTTTACTTAAATTTTACATAAAATAAAACTAAGCAATCGATCAGTTTTGTGTTTTTATCTGCCACATACGACCATTGACGAAAATGTAGATTGTTTATAGCCATGTTGTTTTTTTTATTCTCAATATTATGAAAATTTAAATCAAATACAAGTCAAATCTGTCATATAAAACCTTTTTTCACAATACTAAAGCTTTATTTACAATTCCCTCACTTTTCAATGCTGTAAAGCTTGTATAAATGTACTTTTTTATTCGTCCAAAAAAATATTCTTGTGTCTGCAGGTACATTTTATTTTACTATGATTTTGACAACGTCTGGCTTTATTCATCCGTAGAAGTACCAAGTAGATAGGATACATCTATCGTATGTCGGGTGAACTGATTGGGAAGGAGAAATGAAATGGTTTGAAGAGGATGCTCTCATACTACTCATGGTGCGTCGGGAATGGACAAACTTGGACACAAGAACCCAAATTCAATCTAAGAATGTTTCAAATTAAATTATTTATAAAGTTCTGTAACCTATTCATCTGAATTGTACCTAGAAAGTTTATAAATGCTCGAATTAGAAACGGAAGTTTTAAACACTTTACTGAACAAAAAACTCAATCTTCTTTTCTACTTCTCAAAAAAAAAAAAAAAATCTTTGGTAAGTCTCAAATCAATAAAGAAAAAAATGATGGTTCCATTCACACACCTTTGTGCTTAAAATATAAATCAGTGTACATAGACAAAGCCATTAGGTTTTATGACATTACTGTTGATATCATATTGTTTGTTTGGACATCAGCACTCTCTCGAACGATCTAATTATCACCTCAGTCTATGAGTTTAAATCGATATTAGGAAGTAAAGTGAGTCTAATCATACTCTATATTGAAATCTACAGCGATTCAATATAGAGTACTTTTTAAAGTCTGTAAAAGCGACATCTCGCCGCAGCGATACCTGGGATGTATACGCACAGCCACCTCGCTCTAACTATCGCTGTCTCTGTTACGCCCGGAAATAAATACCACGTATCTCACGCAGACTCCTCTAAAAATAGAACCACGGACGCATTTCTGCTCCATTCGGACCGCGGCCAAAGGAGGCATCATCCGCTGCAAACGGACGATAAGGGGCAGATAATAGCCGGTTTTAAATTCAATCGGCCTGTCAGGGATTACAGAGCCTGGAGTGTGCACTTAATAGCCATATAAAGCGTCTAAATTGGTCGATGGTTCACCTCCCATAATTTAAATGTTGGAAAGTAGCCTTCCTGCTCTCAATCCTCTCCCAGTCAGAGACTAGAGCTTTGAGAAGCACTTGTTAGCCATATAAAGCTTGATAACTTGGTCGAGGTTCGCCTCCCATATTCAAGTATTAGACAAGTGGCCATCAGACTCTCAATCTCCTCCTCCTAAACCCTAAAATCGCGTTTTCAATCCTGATATCGGCGTCGCGAATCGCAATCGTATAATCATATTTGTGTTTATAATATAACTTCTGTGTTTGTGTCTTATAATATAACTTCTTGTGTTTATTACTTCTAATATACATTCTTTATGTTTCAAACTTTAAAAAAAATTCTATGTGTGTGCTAATCACACCGTTTAACATTCTGAGATCGTTGTTATTAAGAGCATCCTGATTCTCCCTCTCCGATCCCTAAATTCCTCTCCCCGAGTGACGGACGGAGGTTCTCTCTCATTTCACGAGGGAACCCGAATCAAGGTCGTCTCACTGTTAATTTAGACACTTCTGAAAATGCATAGTTTATAAGAAATTTTCACTTCTCAAAACATCTCTTCAGAACAAAATTGAATATCAATAAGGTTTTCTCGCATCGCACATTGTTTATATATATAACTTATCATTTTATCCTGAATTTATTTCTTGGAAACTAAAAGTATAATATTTTCTTAAAAGTAAGCATTTATTTTAAATATTTAATCAGTCAATAGATAATTCTCAAAAATATTTGTAACGCAAACTCACAGAAACAGTTATTTTAATTCAAAGTTATATCAACAAATTGTTGCTTTGTTTATGATCATTATTCGTCTCTTGAGTTGTTTAAAGATATAATCGACTTATTTTTAAAACGAAATATTAATTGAAGAAAAATTAATATATTCTATTTAGGTATTGAATTTTTAATGTTGATTGATAGTCACATAGGCTATCCGTAATCTCATAGTTCACATTCGTTCAAATTTAAATGATCATTCTTTAATTTTAAACTACCGCCATAAGCTCGAAAACCACTTTAATCTTACCCCAGATAAACCACTCATCTCACTTGCTGGGCGCCTTAGATATAGTAAAGAGACCTAGAGCAGTTCCCTTTCTCCACTAATACTGGACTTATATATCTTGATATCTGTAGGAGCACTTCCTGCATTTGTCCTCTTATTGTGTACAAACTTGTGTCGTCACTACAATCTACTCACAACTCCAGGCGTGGCATACATACGAATTACAACATCTTATAACGCAATATTTTGATAAGGGACACAAAGATAATATCAAATTCTTTCTTCTTGACCGAGCACTAATGTTGAAAAGCTTCCCTCTTAATTGGTTAGACAATCATTTTTATGTTTTCTTTGAACCAAATTCAAGGATGTTTTCACCCTACTGACACTGAGGTACCCATTTTTTATACTTAAAATTATCTTTTATCATTTACTTCTGTAGTATAAAGCTTCCCGCTTACAACTAGATTATTCCAGGCTTAATAGAATCGATTTCATCATACATTTTGGTTTTTATTTTCAATTCAAAATTGGAGATCTATGGCATATCTCTTTTAATATTTTTAGTTCTCATTGAGGCTATCTCGTGTAATTTCAAAATATATGGCGCATTGGCAATTTACTTTCATATCAAACATATTCCTTTTCTTAAATTCTTAAAACCACTAATCATTTTCTAGTGTCATTTTTATCGCGATCGACCTAAAACTAGTTCTCATAAACAACGTTATATATAATAATAAAACTGCATATTGAAAGCGATGAATTTAATTTATCCATGTGTTTAATCAAAAATTTATATCTCCACAATGTCATGCCCAGTTAAAAATTTATTCAATTAGAAATGACACGTTTAGTATAATTTTCAAATTACGTGATATCGAATCCTTTTTTGTATATTTTGTTTGGCAAATTTACAAAAAAAGCTCTTTGATAGTGCGTATTGGATAAGTCAACTGCTAATTGTAGTTTCCAAGGAATAACAAACATGGATTTCATTTTATACGCTTTGCGTGTGTAGTACCTACACACTCTGAACTCCAAAATGAGGCAATTTGCTGTTTTACGTGGTAGTTTTATCGCCCGAGTGTATATTTGTCTTGCCACGTCATGTTTTTGATAATCTTAAAATATTGTTAGCTTAGCCATTTGGAAAATGTTACAAAGAAAAAAATAAGAAACCACTATTATATTACATTGAAAAAAAATGCTGCTTTGATGTTATTATTCGTTCGCGTATCATTGATTTTTATGAGCTGAAAACAATCACGCTTAGATGGCATTTATTTTAATTGAACCGAAATTTCTTTCAAATAAACATAATTAATCGCCAAATAGTTATTTATCGATACTAGAGTATACTTGTTAGTCGGTCCTTGGGCTGAGTGATAAACGCTTTTTGGCGTTTGTCCAAGTCGATTGCGGTGGCTGCGGATTTTTCAATTGATCAAAACAGGAATATCAGTGGTTTTTACAATTCCTCCATCCTAAATTATTGTGAAAACGGGGAGAAGAGAAAGCAAAAAGTTCACTGTTAGTCTTTAACCATTGCATTTAAGTTTTTTTCTCTTTATATTATTTTCGTGTATGATTACTAAACAATCTTCTTTTTAAGGACTCTATTTTTTATCCGTTGCTCCTCGCTTCTGTATTTCAGCCAGTTTTAAATAGCACGGTTAAATTGAATGCTTTTAAATGATATCCCAGATTTTCACCTACCCAAAACTTACGTTGATCTTAAGTGGAACAACTGTGTCCAAATAAACTACACTATCGGATCAATCACTCGCAGAGCCAAACATGTAGATTTGGGTTCTGGTTAGATTCTGTCCAATCATCAAGCGGTAACTAGCGTGTATCAAATTGCCACGCATCACTCTCTTCGCTGGATCATTATGTACGTGACACAAGCAACCTAGTCTACTATGTGCTTGATCAAACATTCGGAAACTATTGATTTCCTTTGAACAAATATTTTACAACACTTAATCATCTTCAAATATTTTTTTTGTTTTAATTTTTGCCCGCTCTAATTCTTGGAGGCTACCGTTTCAATAAATATTTAATTTATAAAAGTGTTATTATACGAGAATAATAAATTGTATGACAGAAGGTAAATGTGTGATAAATCAAAACTGTGAATCATGATCAAGGCATGTTATAATCGTAACATCTTTACTTAACAAATTGGCTACGGGAAAATCAAGACACATCAATCAGAAACGACGCGTATTCCACGTTCCCCGTAGCCAATGTCTTGGATAAAATTATCTAGATTATTGGGAAGTATAATAATAACCATTTTTACAGTTTTTGCAAAGCATTGGCAAAACAATTAACAAAACAAAAAAGTGTTGAGGTTCGAATTGAATCTTACTTATTTGCAGTTAAAACAAAGGAAATATACTTGGACTTAAAATTGGACGAGTAGTTATACTTTAAGATTAATTTACCTGCAATAGTGGGAATTATAAAAAGAATATAATTAATGCTTAATTCAACAAAAGCAATCAGTCTTTTTATTTTGAGTTTAATATTTTGGTGCTAGTTTTGATTTAAAAAAACTGAAAATGTAAGATAATATTTAAATTATCAGAGTAATATATATATATAAATATATTTAATACCAAAAAAATATACGTCTAGGCAAATAAAATTAAAATTCCGTATTTTTTATTAAAATATATTCTTTTCTCCGCATCCCTGACTCAATTATTTACGCTTGATATCAAGAAAAACAAAATTGTTTTTCTTTACAAAAGTCGATTCCGCGACCCCAGATATATTTTATATCGCATGACTTCAGCCATCGCAATAATTCAGCCGATGAAATTTTCATAAATTTATTTCCCCTTCAAATAATAACATATAAACATAATAAAATGAATTCCTTCCATATTTTGCCGCGAAGCAAAACAACATCCTAAATTATCACCCCGAGTGTACGCGGACCCGTGAACGCCGAAGTTTGCCCCACCCCCCTCCGCTTTGTCAACGCCAAACAAAAAGAATATTCAATCCTGGTATTAATATTCGCCAAAAAACGAGAACAAAAAATGTAAAAACCGCGACCGTTCAATAATAATGAGAAAAACAAATAAATCAAAAACGGTGCCGACTTTTATTTTTTCAACATCGAATTGTTTGAAAAGAAAAGCTTTTTTATATTAAAGGAAAGTCCAAATGAACAAAGCGCTTTTTCTCGGTATGAATGGCACTAATTAAGGGAAATATTTTTTGCTTCAAATAATTAAATCATTATAAAGGATAAGATAAGCTTAACAAAATATTAGGAATACATAAGTTAGCAAACTTGTATATACTGCGTCATGCATTGAGATGATTTTAAATATCTTACATATAAAACCGAAACGGTGTATTGTATGTCTGTAATTCTTTGGGAATGATATAACATTAAATAATTATTGGTCGCTTAATACGAGCGAAGCATTATCGTTATAAAATAAAAAAGATCAACTCTGCGTCCGAGATTCGAGCCGGGGCCGGGCTATCGCGACGGTTGGAATCTCCGACATCGACCACTACGCCACGATAGTATAGCGTGAAGCTCGCATTCTTTACTTACATATTCCAGATCAACGGAAAAAGAACTTTTGACGTGCGAGTTCTTAATATCTTATATATAAAACCGAAACGGTGTATGTCTGTAGGTATGTAATTCTTTGGGAATGATATAACATTAAATAATTATTGGTCGCTTACGGGTCGTCTTAGGTGGGCGAAGCGATCCGGCGCGCTTTAAAAGCGGCAGAGTTTTAAAATATCAAACGGTCCTCGCCCATGCAAGTGTCATATGTGGGTGACGCGATCCGGTCAGGACGGCATATTTCGTAAGTCGCCTCAAGTGCCTGACTCATGGCGCACGCGAATCGCTTGAAAATATCAAACGGTCCAAGCTCACCAGAGCGTTAATTGCGTCTGGCCGAGCGATGGCACATACGACCTTTAGTCCGCTACGCTTAAAATTAATTAGGTTTTTACACGTCGCCGCAGCGCACCGCAGCGATTCGTCTCGCCTACCATAGACACGGGGTTAGTCCGAGCGGAGTCGGGTAACAATACTAGAAATACCGAAACGGCGTATGTATGTATGATGTGGGTCTGTAATTCTTTGGGAATGATATAACATTAAATAATTTTTGGTCGCTTAGTCCGAGCGAAGCCGGGTAACAATACTAGTATATTATAAAAATAGACTTCCTAACCCCATTCGAACCTTTTGTACTACAAACCTAACATTTTTATTTATTTTTCTTACCAATTGTATAAAATTATCCGATAAATTAAACAAGAATTTACTACGTGCAGTGTCATCTGTCAAAACTTGGCTAATTTTGCAGTATAAATAGTTTTACTAGACTTTTTCGACATAAGACTTCTTAATCATTTTTATATTTTGATTTGACAATAATCGATATAATAAATATAATAATCTGAAAAAGCTATGTATATTTCTTCTTCTTATCCATCTGTTACAATATTGTATACATGTAGACAAATATGGAGTGGAGATGAAATTTGTCAAGAGTGTTCGTTGGTTACCTACAACTTGCACCATTTTCGAATATTTACGAACACCCTCCAATGGTCAACTTCCTGTTCAGATATATTAAACAATAAATTATTCTCAAAACTCTCCCCATAAAGAGGGGTACTTCTTTTCAGCCAGGGGCGCAGAAAAAGAGATTCTTTCGATTCCTTACTTTCTGAAAAATGGACGTGCGAACGTTTATCGAAACAGTGGCGTAGTTCTTTGATATGTCACAGTAAAATATTAGTAGCAATGAATCAATCGATAAAAATTATATTTTAGACTGACTATTGAAACATATATACATAAGATGACGCATTTTTGACTGGTATTAAATTAATCTCTCCCAATACGCTCCACTGTTTTGAAAAATAATTGGTGTTTTCTCTGTTTAATAATAAAAATAACTATTTGACTAACACCCTACATATGTTGTTCCAGTAGTATCCATTTGCATTTCAATATCTATGAGCCAAAATACGAGCTGTTATTATAAAACATTTTTTGATTTTATTCAATATATTATCAATTTTATACCTCCCCTCCGACAATGATTATTATACAACCAATATATTTATAAGAATACACAAACAATATATAATAATACAAATGATACACCTTTCACCAGCAATAATAGAAAAAAAGGTTTTATATATATTATACAAAGGTATGTAGGTAAATGCATAATAAAATATCATATATTATTTAATTAAATTATCGCCGGACCTATTTTACTGTTATTTCCAAAAACTTTATTAAATAATTCTTGGAAAACGTATTATTTTATTAAATTTATTATACCTAGTACAAAAAAAATTGCCGTTTAATACTTGCGATCAATAATACAAATTGTACATGTATATAATTACAATACAATAAGTGTAAATCAAGTGATAAGGAATAGGTTTTTATGTAAAATATTCTCAATAATAATCTAAAAGGTCATTCTTTTTCAGACCGTAATGTTGACAAATAGTTCCCGTCACTGGCCTCCCGCCGTGCACATATAACGTTATTATGTTAAAATATCATTTCCTAAACGAAAAATGTGCGGATACGAGTGGTTGTAAATAATGATATATCGGCCTCAAATATTTGTAATAAGTGATGTTCACGAGTCGGGGGCGGGCTTGAGTTGAATTTTTCTTCTCTTTTTCTCTTACAAATGCCTTGTCATTTTTTTATCTTGTCTTGCAAGATTCCACTCCAGTGGCGACTAACAAATTATTATCGTTCGTGATTTTCAAGATTTACATAATTCTTAAAATCTTCGTTATTACCAAGAACTGAATATTGCTAGAAACTTAATTTTTTTGCGGTGCGTAATTTAATGAAGTAAAGCTCGAACGACTCAAAGTAAATATTCAATGTCGCATGACAACTCTGAATATTTTGATTGAAATCAACATCATTTTTTATCTTTCTGTTTTCATACTTCCGTCAGTGTTTATGATTCATAGTCCCGGCGTATAATAAATGTTATCATATAAAATTTAGAAGTGATAATAATAATCTCTATCATAATATGATTCTTCATATAAAAAAATTAACACTATTACCGGCTTACTTGAACCTTTATTACGATAAAAAATAAAAATAATAAAACATTTTTAGTACTTATTCCACATAAAATTTATTGGATCAGGACCGGTTTCGCTCATGGCAAGCATTATCAAGTGATAATAAAAACAATGGAAGAAGGATATTTATACAATAAGTACAAAAAAGTTTTATTATTTTTATTTTAATGCCATTCCACCAAGTATTGACAGTGAACACTTTATTACGATGGTTACAAAAAAGCAGCTAGAAAGTTTATGTAGTGGTTGGTAAGTGATAATGTTCTGACGGTGTCGGTAAAAAGGGATCAGAAATCATTAGGTATCAAACGTCAAATCAGTCTAATAGACGTCTTAATGTTGGCAAAAAGTTTGATTTGCGGTTCATACAATAAAATATTATTGGCATAAATATGATTCATTAAGGATAAGCACGCTATAATTACTTTTTTATAAAATTACAATAGGGATAATAGATCTAAAACATAAATAATCATGTCTTGTGTATTGGTTTATCGTTGAACACATTGTTTCTTAATACCATTAGATCTACTTTTATAATATTTTTCTAAGCATTGATATTTTTATGGATTTGTGGCAACCAATTTTCGCTTATTTCTACGCCAGTGTTTTTCTCCATCTCGTTACTTTGCGCCAGTTTTTCCTTCTCTGTTTTGAACAGAGTAAAGCAGAGCGGAGAGAATATTTTGGCAAACGAATAAATTTGAGAATGATTTTTCACTTGCTGGCTGGCTGTTGATAGATTTCACAAACCCACACTTTTCAACAACAACCCAAACACTCTCATCATATTATCGTGAGGGTAATTTTTTATACCCAATGAATTTTTATATGAAAAAAATACATAACAATAGGAGAGCGATTCCTTTAACATTCAATCAATTAAGGGCTTCCTTCGGAGGCCCCTAGCGGCTGCTTCTATTTTGTGACGCGAAGCCTAAATCTTCATCCCGATATTTTCATAATAATTGGTTTCCAAATACATAATGCGTTTGTCAATTTAAAACCCATTTTTTTATTGATATAAAGAAAAATGCTTTTATTTGGTTAGTAATTAGGCCACAGAATATAACAACGTAAAGAAAGATTTTCTCTATTGATTAAGTCAACTTAATTCCAAAGCCTATCTCTTCGGAGCTCTTACCACCGAGGCTAACACAATACTTTCTTTACCCTCTTTTTTCCACGATTTTTTTTTTATATCAATTTGATGGAGCATCAAGTTCTAAGGCGTGTTAGCGCCAAAGTTCTTCCAGTCTTCTTCGTCTCTAAATGTTTTAAACACTTGAATTGTATTTGTTGACATTCCCTTCCCATTGCTGCCGACAGGAGGGCGTGATTGCTACAGTTGAGAATTCAGTTTACTATTGCGTCCCTACCTAGGGAGGGTCATCGAGCAGAATAGCTCTCGGCCTATATCGATTCTCTGATGCCTTCTCGTGGCCTTGCTTTCACTTCGTTATAAACTTACATTAAACAAAATAAAACGAATAATACAGTAACAAAAAAACTTTATTTTAATTAAATATCAGACGCTTTGTACCGGTTTACTTATAACGTAATGTTTATATACAAAGTATGGAAATGAAAAATATTATGAACAATAGATAAATATTTTGATTTGATCTTCGCCAAATCTGCATTAAGCGCAATATTTAAACTGCCAGAATTATAATACTATTTAATACCACTGTAATAATATTTCAAACATGCTTCGTAACAAAGATTTCGTTTGCTTAACAAATCACGAAACTCCTGATGGCCATTATACGGATATTAATAATATTCCCTTTGTAAAATAATCCCTTTGAAGTCAGTCCACGCATTACAGAATCTGAATATGGGATGGTTTGTCCTTCATCTCTGTATCAAAATACGTCTGGAGATTATTATGTGAGCGATAACATGATATATCATATCTATCAAAGATTGAATATCCGTATAGTTTCCTCTTATTTTTGATGACACGTGGTATGAGCAATAATTATTCTTTATGCTTCGTATACTTTCTATAAAAGCCATAAATTGAAGAGGCAATAAAAAATATCGGTTCGCTTAGTATTTTTTATTGGGCTCTGTTACTTAGAAAGCGAACATTGAATAAAATCACCCCTATAGTTAACATTGTTTTATGTTTAAATTGGCACTAGTTCTGTTTATTTTTCATTTTTATCTTAGAAAGCTCTTCTCTTGAAAACCTGGGTCGATTTTATTATAACTATCTTTTACTTCTACATCTCCAAGCGTATTCAGATCCAAATCCAAAACCACACTTCCATGATATCTGTATGTAAGTATTTCAAATCGTAAACAATCTATTTATTGGAAATTTTAAAGGTTTTAAATATTTACCAAATTAGCTCCAGCTGCAAGCACTCTGGCTTCAGCAGGGTTGAAGGTTAAAGTTTGTATAGTTTTGAGAAATTATTTAACTCTGTTTGATGTTAAATATTTTTCGATAGTGTGATCATTTCATTTAGATCTACCCTCACTGCGGATAAGATAGAATAGCCAAAAATATTTTTGAAAATGACTTCTTTTCTTTGTTACTGATATCTTTGGTTGTTTTTATATGAACCAAAAGATCTTGTGAACTGAAATGAGTAGTTTTCTGATAAAATAAATATAGAACATTAGAAAATATTTAAAAAAAAACCTTAAATATATCGACAAACCTGATTCACAATTTCATTCATCTTAGATATAACATATCTAAAGTTTCCCTTCGTGACGTATCATGCTAAATCCTAGCAAACAGCAGAACGTTCCTTCGAAGTATTAAATACACAGCCTAATTTTACGTTGCGAATAAGTCTATTTTGTTCTAAAAATACAGCATGAAATTGATGGACGTATAAATGGGATTAAAAACTATGGAAAAACCACTAGGCGAATCGAGTAATGTACTAGTACACGGATAAAATACAAAGTTGACGAGTGAGAGAATTATTGAGACAAGAGAAGCAAAGAGAGACAAATAATATGGGAGGATTAATGTGACGCCTTCATCCAGCAGTAGATCAAAGACGGTTTTTAGTGATGAAATTTATATTAGAATATTTACTTTTATAATAGAGGATACGCGATGAATGATTTTAAGTAAACGACGTGTACAATTAAAGTCATTATTATTCTCATAGTCAACTGAGATAAAATCCAAAATGTTGTATAAACAACATAAATAATTACATCTAAGGTATTATTACTCACTAACGAAAATGAATGGTTTTCTCGTATATTTTAAGACAGCGTTTATCGTAACGAAGTATTCGGTTTCATAATATAGGTCACATTTTATTGAATTAAGTGGAAACAGAGTGTATTGGAAAATCGTACTCAATATTTTCCACTGAAATAAAAAATAGTCTTTAAGGATACGTGTAAACATATTTCCAGACAAGAAGTTTTTCAGAATCTTTATTTTATTTTTATTGTATTTTATTTTTTCAAGAACATTAAAAAATTATATTAATACAATTGGTTCCATTTGAATGACTACTTTTTTATGTATTTTTTCGCATTGAAAATAAACTTCCTTTACAAATGAGTGGTAAAACAAATAATGTAATTTTTAAAAGTAGCTGCTATGTAACGACTAGATCTATGTATATATTATATTTCAATCAACATTTTGTAGGCCAAATTAATATTCATTATACAAACGTTAATTGGTATCCAAAGAGCATGTAGATGCTGAAACAATTTCGATCTATATTTGTTTTGCATTTTTAATTGTCAACATTAGTAGTTATCCATAATCATGACTATTTTTCAGGCGCACAAAAACAATAAGCTTACGATTTCAGCATTCAAAATGGCATGAAGAAGAATGCTGCTGAAAATATGAATTCTTGGAGGAAGACACTAAATGCTAAGATTATTCTGAGTCGGTAAATTCTAATGTAAGATTCAATATGCTGTGAATGTCGTAGAAGACTTTTTATTTTTGAATTACGGAATTACCAAAATTCCGGAGTTTATCTGCACACATTTTAACTAAATTTATATGATAAATTTCTAGCATTATCATCACTATATCTATCATTAAATCATTGGTACCATTATTTCTCACCAGAAGGGTTAGAGTAAAATAAGTAATTTGAAAAATTTCTACTTACTCATTGTTACAAGTGAATTTTATCTTTTAAAATAAATAATATGAAAATTCAAACTTCAATCACTGATATCTTAGAGTACAAACAATAACAGTTAGAACCTTTTCAAATTGAGGTGCTGATATTTTTTTTTAAATATATTTTGTATGTTATGTACAATAAAACTTATTTATCGCATTCGAAGTTTTCAACGGAAATAATTGTACGTATATTTATTTTAGGCGAACGCTTATAAATATGCGAAATGATGATGAAAACTTCATGATTATTATGCTGTCAATAAATATTTTTTAAGTTTGTTGTATAGACATCCTATGCAGAGTGGAGTGGACTGGCAAACCGAACTGCTAACATAATCGTAAGTCATGTTTTTACACACTATTTATCTTGTTTGGAGAGAAACCAAAGCAATCACATTTGCTCTGCTGGAAATATTTTTACATAACCAAACATTTTATACTTACAATAATATTGGTAAGCAGGCAGAGGTCCTGTTTTTGTAGGATTTATATTAAAATATATTTGGAATAGTGAAATAAAAATCAAAAAAATACCACGCTACGAATAAGCAACATATGTACATACAAAGCTTAGTGATAAGACAATCGGTCTACCGCGATGTAATGTGGCAGCTTAAGGGTAGCGGTGAGTTCTTTGTATAAAACAATTTGAATCTGAATCGAATCAATTTTTTTAATCTTACCTTTTTAACACTTTCCTTGATTTTATTCTAAGCGATTTAAAAATACCGTTTGAATTACAATTGAAATTTAATTTCTTTACGGTGTAACCGATTAGAACGAAGCCCAATTACCCCTGGCTGTCGACATTAAACTGCGAAACCCTTAAAACATGGTTTTTTTTAATTTTCAAAACACCTAAGCTCAAACGTTGTGCTCGCACCTGCTTTCGGTATTGAAGAAGATGTATCATTGTATAAGTTGGAGAATTAATCTACAGCATTTCGGGCTGGCCAGATAAACATGTGTGAATAGAACTGATAGAACTTCGCTCATCGCGAGCATTATCAACTGACATCAATAAATGCAATGTGAAATAAGTACTAAACCTTTTAAGGTGTTCACTGTCAATACTTGGTGGAAAGACATTATAATAAAAATAATAATACATTTTTAGTACTTTTCCCACATAAAATTTATTTGAGCAGGACCGGTTTCGCTGAATCTGAATCAGTTGACAATGCTCGCCATTAGCGAATCCGGTCCTGATCAAATAAATTTTATGTGGGAAAAGTACTAAAAATGTATTATTATTTTTATTAAGTACTAAACATTTTTTACAGTGAGCAACCTAAAGGGGATCATCTATGAATTATTGAAAAAATAGGGTGGTAGAGTAAATCATAAATATCGCTAATGCTACTAATCACAAACAATAAAGCTCGTTTAATAAGACCGTTATTAGCTAATCTTAAATAAATATGAATACATCTTGAAGAATTAGGTAAAAGGTCATCGGCAGAAAACGTGGTGTGAATGAATGCAAATACTTAAAATTTTCAAGTTTTCAAGAGACTTTTCTCCCACAAACGGCGTTAAAAAAATCATTCAAATATTTAATCAAACAACATTACCAATAAAAGTGATAACGTGTATGATGAAAAGAATCTCAAAATAAAATATTATCGCCTACTGTCTGACGTGTTTGGAAAATTTCAAAATAATTTATTAATTTTTAGAAGAAACTTTTCACTTCCGTTTTATAATCCCTGAAATGAATCCTAGCTGGGAAGCCACCCCTTCTCGCATTTGGTAGAAACCGCAAACTTTGCTACATACATTAAAGCCATTTCAAGGATCAAGTGCCTAGCACCGAAATAAATAATATTCTAAAAGGAAAAATAATCCTTTCATGAATTTATTGAATAAAGTATTTATTTTCTATTGAATACGACTACAATACGTGGAATAAACTATGTTATGTTAGATTTTATTTTATTTTCTGCTCGTAGCAATGTGCTCTTTTGCTTAAGCTTTATATATGAAACAGGTGGACTCCCATATATAAAAGTATTTTAACAATATTTAAATTAATCCAATAATTACATACCAAAATAAAAACCATAAAGAAAATTTGAATCTCGAGTATAAATTCACGTTTATCACTTGTAATATGTAAATTATCGGTGGTTAAGATAAATTTGTTTTTAAAATGTGCTGAATTGAGTAATATACTCAAATGTGTTTTATTAATTCAAAATAATGCCTATCCAGTATTCACCCAAAAGAGACATTGAAATTGAAAAGCGTACTTTAGTCAATTTTGAAGAATCAATTTGTTTGATATCTTAATCACAACGGGTCTCAATTCCTCTTCAATTGGTATTCGAGAACGTGCCAGTTACGATATCTTTACTTTCATTAAGTGATTTTTCAATAAAATTGAGTATTCGGTTTCGTATGCGCTGATGGTTGGTATGTAATGTTTACAAACAGATTCTCCTTAACTTCCAAAAAGCTAGGTACAAACTTCAAACGAGAGAGCGATTGAACGACTGAATCTATCATTCTTCTTCAAAAACAACGACCGTTTGTATACTCCGTATTATAATTAAACATAATATACGCTGTTTTTATATTAGAGTATGATTCTTCGACTCATTTTTCAAGTAACTGTCTCAATTTGAACGATGTTCTTAACACAGCCCCTGTTTTTGATATCATTTCTGTTTAGATATAGATTGCCAGCGTTTTGACTATATAAACTGACTTGTTCGTTCGCTGTGCTATGTCGAATCACATCTTGGCGCCAAGCAAGCACTAAGTTTTATCAAACATTTTATTTTTTTGATAGAATTTATTTCGTTACCGTTTTTTATCTGTGAAAGAACACATTTGCGCATAAATTGGAGAGTTAAAGATACATTAGTACAAATGAAACTCATTTTACACAAGACTTTCGAGCGTTCTCAATATGAATTAAATATTTGTAAAAAAAAAACAGTATAAGTACATTTCTCACAATTTTATTTTATGACTACACGAAGCTGGCTTACATAATTTATGACCAATTAAAAGGCATTGAAATCTACCAAGGTTAATAATTTTTTGAGGAATCGTGAACATGAGCGTTTGTTCGTTCTTCCAAGGAGTAGAACCAGCCTGCCAATGGGGATGCCACTGGGAAGAGCTTCAGTGATTTTTAACGAAATTGCTTCGGGTATCGACATATTTCACATGGACGTGAGTGAGTTCAGACGAGTACTATTTTTTTATGTATTATAGTTGATTTTGTCGGAACTCACTCTTTGTCAATTTCCAATGTATTTTTTTTTCTTTCTTATACCTGTAAACTAAGTATTTTTTCTTTCAATGTTTTCATCTTTTTTCACATTGCAAAAGCAATAAACTTATAATTTGTAATTTACATGTTCAATTATAAATAAATAAATTAATTAATTAAGAACAAAATGATCGAATTGTGAACAACATCTGCGTAAAAAATGTTGTGATTGAATAAATGTGTTTTCATTTTATTTTCACGATATCATTGTAAGAGCTGTCGATAGTAAAAAAGATCATTAGAAAAAAAATGGTAAGTTCTTTTTTTAATAATAATTTAAGCAATATTCATAAGCAATATAAAATGTCATTTTTCTAGCCAAAATAAAAATTATTCACTATAAAAAGCGTTTTCCAGTTATAAATACCTAAAGATGTATTATAAAAAGTCGCTGCCGAGCTATAACTTACTTTATACGAACACTTTTACGAGGTAACTTTGTGTACTTGTGATTTTATACGCTTCTATGTGTAAAATTTGTGTCACAAAAATTTTCGCCGAAGTGATAAGAGATTCTGTCTACTTTTTTCGAAGCTCTTCACTTTATGATATTTATTTATTACGAAAGGCACTACCGCTACAAAACACTTCCATGCATATTGAGTTTTACTATTTATGAAGATAAAATACGCTCGAATAGAATTAGGAAGTTGTGCAGTATAAACACTGAAAAAACCGTTGTAAAATGTCCGAAAATAATGTATTTTGACATAAATGAACATAGAACATAGCCTTAAGTATGCGTTAAATATATCGAAAAAAAGCATTCTTTATCAATATTTTCTTAATTTATACAAAAGTAATAACACAATTTTTATGAATAAAAATAATAAACATTTTTAGTTCTTATTCCACATGAATTTTATTGAATCAGGACCGGTTTCACTCATGGTAAGCATTATCAGCTGATAAATCATCAATATGGAATAAGTACTAAAAATGTGCTATTATTTTTATTATCATGCCATTCCACCAAGTATTGACAGGGAACACCTTACAAGTAATCTTTTCTTATTTCAACGATTCAATGGCTATTTTTGAAATTTATAGAATCATAACATTAGCAATAAGTTCATTATTCTACAAAGTTTGCTTAGGTCTAGTGATGAGCAATGTGGACTTTAGCAAGTCCTACTGAGTGCAATACAACTTCGACTGATTTCTTAAAGATATACAGATTAATTTACAGAACTCTGGAAGAAAAAAGACTCAATTTTATCAAGTAGCGAAACCATCCGTAGATTGAATAATATGCGTATTTTGCATACCGCTATGTAAGACTTGAACATCACTCGCATCGTGGATATCTATAAACTATATGTTTTAGAGATGAGTGAGCGGAGTTCATTGAACAAGAGTCGAAAACTAGCTGTTTTAAACTACTGTTTTACCCAAAGAATACTATTACCAAAAATTAGGATCATAAAAAAATGTATGCTGTAATGCAAATATGTAATTCATACTTTTATGTTATGAGTGTTGAAAATTTACGTACGTTGTGTATCGGTGGTTTGACTTCATTGATTTCATGCCTTGAAAGGCCACTCATCATCCATATTATGTTATGTATTAGGTGTTGCATTTTTTTTTATCGTTTTTCCATAAGTTTAGTCCCTAACAACCCGGATTTTGACATTTTACTAACTCATGGAAAAGCACACAATTTGAAAGATTGAAATTTTTTATTGAAATTCCATCAAGAAACTTTACTCAAAAACCTCAACTATTACAACATAACTACACGGTGCCCGTACGGGGCGGGGCATAAGATTGGTTGGCAACGAATAAATTATCAGTAAGCAGAGAATCTTGAAACAATGATGCCGCTGTCTTATGCTCCAAATAGTAAATGATCATGACCAAGTAAATGGAGACAACAACAGCTTGAATAATGCTTATTTTCAAATAGTTTATTGTAGAGTAAATTTAACATTATAGAAAAATTCCGCTTGAAAAAGGCCATATTTTTGTGAAAACGTAAAAAAATACATCAGGGTTTTATTCCTTTTCCGTTTCTTACTTTCATGTAAATTATTCTCGTCGAGAATGTTTTCAAAAATACACTTGTCTCATGTTACATTATGTTTATATGTTTAGATATACGTTTTTTTTATTATGCTCGATGATATGCGAGTAAGTATTCAATGATTTTTTTTTACAAATTTATCTTATTTGGTCACTCTTTCGTTTCTTGTTCAAAAGTGAGGCTTTCATCTCCATCCACAATATAATGTTATACTTCATGTGAAATGTACAACGCCAAATGAAATAAGCTTTCGTTCAATGATGTCGTTTTATTGAGTATGTTGAGCAAAATTCATATCATCGATGAGCGAAACTGTGTCTGATCCTTATAAGATTATATGTATACGTGGTTCAAAAAAAAATGTTTTTTTTAACCATGTCCACTTCCAACTTGGAGCATATGGACACCTCACGAAGTTACTTGTAATTCATTCGCTCGACCTCTTTTTTCCGAAGGTAATAGGTATAGAAAGGATACGAGGACAGGTGGTCAGCTAATCACTGTTGCTATGCGCCCTTTTTTAGGATCGGAAATGTAGGAAGGGAGCTTATTTTATTTTAATAATAATTGAAAAAAGAAATTCATTCCTAGAAAAATGTTTTAATTTCTACTGGAGATAAAAAAAATCTTGGGATTTTTTTTAATCGAAAGATGTTTGTGTCTGTTATGTAATTGAAATCATTTTTTCATGATAAGTTTTTGATTCATGACTCAGGCAGAAGTTTGGAAAATTTCATTATAGTGTGAATGATAGCAGCCTATTAGTTTCCTAGTTAAATTAAGAAATTTATTATTTATCCACACACGTATAGTTTTACAAAACAAGATAATAAAATAAATCATATCAAATGTGTTTCATCTCAAAATTTTATATTGAAGAAAAAAAAATTGTCAACCAATAAAGCTACAAAATTATATTCAGAAAGATAACAATTAATTGCGTTAATGAATTATACTAAAGACCTGCTTGATTAACATTGAATAATTCAATAATGATGGCGACGCTTTGTAAAAGAAGAAGTAGAGTGAATTATAATTTATTTGTGTGTTAAGTGAATTAAGATGGCATCTGTTTTTTAATGACAAAATTTTACAACCGTCATTAAACGGCCCTTCAAAATTTACCTTCAATTATGTCTCGACAAAATGCCGACACCTGATACTTTTCAACGGAAAATCGCGATAAAAGTACCTGACTGCTTAATAATCATCCATTTGAATATTTTCGCTAAGTTTACGTGAAAAAATAAGTTGTTTTAAATAGTGTCATTTCATTTTTAAGAAATCATCATCATTTTTTTGATTGGCATTTTAACTGTACTTATGAATGATTATCTTCAATTCTTGTTACATTTCTTAAGCCAATTGCTTTTTATAATTATGGTTCTATTATTGTTCACTTTTAAGGTGTTCACTGTCAATACTTGGTTGAATGGCATTATAATAAAAATACATTTTTAGTATGTACTTATTCCATATAAAATTTATTTAAATTTATATCTGGAATTAATGCACTTATTTTGATTTTCGATGTAATTAATAGCTTGCATTGCTAAGAGGTCTTCAACATTTTAAGAACAGTCTATTTTGCTTGTATTTTTCGTAAATTTAGTTGTAATACCAATTGTTTATCATACCTTGTTATTCTTGCTTAACGTTTGTATAAATATCACTGTTTCGTTGTTTTTTTATCAGTTGATAATGCTCGCCATGAGTGAAACAGATACTGATCCAATAAATTTTACGTGGAAAATTTGTTATTATTTTTATTCTATTATTGTAATTAATGATCTTTTTTCAATGTTTATTTTAACATTAGTTGACAACGCTCACGATGAGTGAAAGCGATTCTGATCTTTATCAAAATATATATGGAAGTCTTCTTATATAATGTGCTTTATTTATTTAAATAATTCTTTTACATCGATAAGTGAGAAGAAGTTTCATGAATATGGATAGCCTGTACAAATAGTCTGCTTAGCTCAAACTTATTTGGCTTATAAATATAATACATCTATAAAGCTCAATTACAAGGGCATACTTATAAATATAATAACTTATTTTTAAATTATATAAATATGGCATTACGCCGTCGGAGTTTCTGAGTAGAAAAAAAATACGTATAATGAAATTGATAGCAAACATAAAATCATTGTGAATAAACATACAAAAACATACAAACAGTAACGAATAAATCCGAGTCTATCTGAAAACTATTTATTACCTCTTAGATTCTCCGATAATCCATGTCCTGTGCCCCGAGGCTGGCGGCTTAGCAGGCTAGCGAAGGGGGTAAAGGGGACACATTAGTCTGCTTCTAAGCCACTGGGGACGTCCTTCAGCAGGGTGACAATGGCGTAACAGAAACATTGTCAGCTCTTAAAATAAGCAATAAAACCCTTTGACGGTGGGGTGCGTGGAACAGCGGGTTGGAAGAGTTTAAGACGCCACGATGCTTCGATGGAGTCTCGCGTGGTCTGTTCTTACAACTGGGTGGACTAAAAGGAGTCTAATTAAAATATTTATTTTATAAATATTTCCAATCAGTTTCAATGTATGCTATAAAATATATTCAATATATTTTTTTACCAGTCGAATATAATTTATTGTAATGTAACTAAATGTGGAATGCTGATTATTTAAATAAAATGTTTATATTTCAAGCACATAATTCTTGCAAAACAAAGTAAGTACGAAAGTGGAATTTTCACATATTTTACAATGATAGGGAACCGTTTTGCTTATCACGAGCATTAGTCTTATGGGATAATTCTCGCGATGAGATAACTGGTCCTGATCAATAAAACATATGTGAAAGTTGTGTTTTATTTATTTAATTTTAATATGCCTATTTACCAAAAATTTACCCTTAGTACAATAAATTAATAGTTCAGAGAATTTAACAATGTATATTCGATCAATCTTCCAATTGTTCTTGGAGATCAGAGATAGAAGTATGAAACTACCAAAGGTGTCTTTGGTAGGAAACTAAATAGTTTGCTACCAACTATACATATGTGAGACAAAAGTTAGACGCCAAGTAACAATATAAAGAATTGTTTCAATTATAAAATGATTGCAGCTTTAAAACAGCCCCGATAATTTTCCGTCAGAAACGAACTTTAATTACAGAAAGGCATATGTTTTGTTGTCAATAGCTTTCGATTAATTCCAAATCACATGATATTTAAGATATTGGCTGAGGGTGCTTATTGAAGCTCCAATACCAAAGATTTTAAAGCAATTAAAGCCGATTTAAAAATACATATATATCTTAAAAGTTAAAAGTTGAATAAATTTCAAACATATTTATTCTTCACCGTTTGAGGAGGTTACTGTGTCTCGAAGAAAGGATGAAGAAAATCGTCTCTTGGTTCTCATTTAATGAAAACAAAACAATTAGTTTGCGTTGAACAAAGCCATGTCATCATTTGTTCACAGGATTTGTTTATCTGCCGTAACTATTTGCCAAAAGAACACTTTCTCGAAAACAAGTGCCTGGCTAGAGACAAAAAAAGTGTTGAAAATATAAATTTTTCTTGTTCTTAAATGATTTTTCTTATCTAAAGCATTTAAATATCATAACATAAATTATTTGATTTTTAAAATCTTCTTATAAGTGCCATAATCTTCTTAATCAAGCCCTAATACCATGTATCGAAGTTTCCATTTTTATTACAATAAAAAATAATAAGAGAAAGCTATGAGAAGAGTTGTAAGCCGATCTTCGAGATTTGGTAAGATGGGTGAGGTTCAATCTTCACAAAATCAATTGATGGTAAAGCGGAAGCATTCGAGCGCTGGACAACGTCAATCACCTAGAATTGAAGTCGTATTGAAAAACAGTGAAATAAATAAAATATTAAGCATTATCAACGGTAGAAAAATTGTTTTTCTGTTATTAAATTGTATCGCTTTGCTATCAAGAATTGGATTGAATAAAAGTTATCTTCAATGTACATTATTTGTATTTACGTCGATTATTTAAGTCCATTTTTTTAATTTTGTTTTGACAATAATTATGCACTATTTATGCCGGTACAGAAAATATTCTACTCTATTAATCTGAATCACTTATCTAACTAAAATAAGTACAAACACTCGGTGCTGTTTTGATGGTTTAATTTGAATGACATCGTATTTTGCCATGTACACAGCACGTGCTGTAGGTATCGACATAGCAAGCCTGCAACGCGACGTGTATACTAAAATTTAACGAAACGTATTTAATTCTAGTATTAAACCTAACAATTCATTTTTTACAACCTTTACAATGATTTTACATGTCGAGTTCTTGCCACCAAATCAATGTGCACTGTTTTTTTTCCAAAATAAATATTCCAAATTTAAATATCAATCAAAATTATTAAAGCATTTTTGTAAAATATATTTGTAACCCGCACCAGCCAATTTTATATTTGAAAGAATATCAAAACAAAAATAAATACCACCGGAGAAAAGACAACACAGGTCCTGGATCTAAAATGATACTTATGTTTATTCAATTGATACACTATTCGATCGCTTGAATGGTGTCAAATGACAGCTTAAGTTTAAAAGATTATTTCTGAAATACCAGTATTCAGGTTCCCTTGTTGAAAAATGCCATAATTTATTGTACGTATACTATACTAAATTGTTATAAAAAAAAATGTACAAAACTTTATATTCTTATAAACATAAAAAATAACTTCCGCACATACACTTTATTTTTATTATAAACTAGTATTGCTACCCGGCGTCGCTCGGACTAAGCGACCAATAATTATTTAATGTTATATCATTCGACATAATTATATCACAAAATCTAACATCCAAAATAGAGTTAAAATAAAATCACAAACTTTATTTAATTTGATGACAGCCCCATTCTCGCCCATTAAAATGTCCAAATTCAAGGAAAAAATCTAATTTGCTGTCAAAGAAATGTCAAATAATACCTTCACGTAAATAATAAACATTATTATATTAATAAAAGCCGGGAAAAAGTTGGTAGAGGACTAATTTATTACATTTTGACTAAATGTCTTCGCCGATAAAAATTCAAACATATTTTCTTTCGTATTCGTTTTTATGGCAACTTGCAACAACAATGCAAAAGGGAATTACAGACATACATACGCCGTTTCGGTTTTATATATAAGATTCATATTGATTAAATTTGAATTTTGTACTTTTCTATGAGTTTTGTCGCTAACGTCCCGGGTTTCGCCTTTCGGCATCTTCGGGCATTTCAAGTGCACGGATTTACTTGAACTGACAGTCAGTCAGAATACATGGTGAAAATATAACATAAATAAATTCATCAGTAAATATTAAGTTCAAATAAAAGTAAAAAAAATAAACTAGTTATATTATTTTTAAAATTGCTTCAAATGAGATGTTCGGCGTGCAATCATTTTTTATTATGGATATCCATAATCCAAATAAACTTATTATGACTTATTTGTCATAGAATGATGATATTTTTGTTTATCCATAAAATATAAATAGATATTTTTATTCGTTGTGGATAAATGATATAAATAATAGTTGAAATAACATCCACAAACATCTGAACAAATTATTTGCATCTAATTTTCTTTTTGAAGCACATTGAAGTTTAACTTAATTTATAATTTGAAATGAAGCTTTTAACCTCAATCGAAATATGGCATTAACAATATAACATGGTCGGTGTTACGTTGGTCAATTCTGAAATTTATAATCAATAAAGCTGCTTCTGGTTCTTGATTTAACTATGCCATTATTGAAAAGGGTAGGTGACATTACGAGCAGCTGTTATTTTATTGTTTTACCGTAAATTTCGCTTACGACTTACCCAGATGCTGTGACTCCCCTTATCATTTCAGCATAAAATAATTCACGCTATGTCCATTTGGGCAAAAAAATAATGCTACATCAACAGTATTCATTAAGCGCTTATTTTAATGAGTTTATCATACAAGCCTTAACCATTTATTTTTAAATTATACAATACATTGTCACGGACTATGTTTAAAAGCTGATTTGTAACTGAAAGGATGAAATGTGTTTTATCCACCCACATCATTTTTGCGTAAGCACACAATGCCTTTCTACTGAATTCTTTTTTCAACTGTTTTGCATAGTGAACCAAATATTTAATTTTAATTTGTCATTCTTATATAGATACCTCATATTTTTTTCAAATAGAAAGATATAAAATAACTGTTCATAAACTGCACAAAATGTGAGTTGATTAACAAAATATTATTTCACATTAACAGATTAATCACAGTGGTAAGACAAATCTTTTCATTCCGTTGTTTTAAGGAATTAAAAAACATCATGCAATGATTTGAACTTTTAAATAAATTGTTTCAAAATTAGACTTATTATTAATGCAAGGCAACAAAATATTTTTAATATCAACTGTCATATATGTTTGTATTTATATATTACTTTCATTTAATAATTAATAGTTTCCTATCAAGACTGTATAAAACGTATTCAAACACAATGTTATTACTATCCATAAAAACTTTTAATAAAAAGTTCAACTCGAATAAATTCTAAACTTTGGGGTGCTACTTATCAGGTAAAATTATCAAGTACATGGGAGAGCTTTTGCTTATTGTGAGAGCAAACTGACTTTTGCTTCGACGAGATAAGGTTTTGCTGAAATAACTTCAGGTGAGATATCGACTTAGGTAATAAGATATCTGTTTGCATTATAGAATTTCAAAAGTGAATATAAATATATTTATATCGTTTTAGGTATAAGCTGTGAACGTTTCAATTCTTAACATCAGATCGATTTTACAATAGAAAAACTTTTTCTTCGTCAAAGGTATATATTGATATCACTTTATTTTAATGTGTTAACTTTAAATTCCTCAAAGAACAATGCAAAGTCAATAAATACGACTTTAAGTTCTACTTTCACAATATTGTATAGTGACCAGAACCGATTTCACTTACATACTACGCTAGTTATACAAAAATTTTAATATTATAACTAATATCACATAGAGAATTTAAAAAAAAATTATAATTTAAAAAAAAAAAAAATCGTTGAAATAACACAAAAAATTGAGTTTGACAAAATCATTAAATATTAATCAATAAGTTGTAGGTACATATATATGTTAAGTTTAAAAGATAAAAAAAACAGTATACTTTGGGTAGTAAACAACCATTTTAAAAGGTCAGGGTTCTTTTATTTCCCATATAAAACATTGAGTTGGCAATGAAAGTTATTTTGAACACTTACAATTCATATGCCCGATTTACATGAAACGCTCTGTAGATTTCATTTGCGGAATCTGATAATGCCAGGCATCTTTCTGTTTCACAGAGAACATCTATTGGATTCTATGAACATTTATTGGAACGGGCCGACGCCTATTATTTCCCAAGATATAATTTTCCTCTTTGCAAAGCACACAAGTAGAAAGAATAAGATAGAAAATACTAAGGCGAAAAAGGATGGAAAATATATCTGTTATCAAACACAACCATCTGAACTTTCAGCGAGAAAGTGCAGATTGATAATTGAAAAGTATTTTAGATTTTTTTGTTAAATTACAAAATTGAAGTATTGATGAAAAGCTTATATTATTATCTCATAAAATTCAACTAAGAGGAAAATTTTAATTATGGATGGTAAAAATACCTTACAGCGCTGTTTACTGAATATTTTTTTTCAACTAACTCGCAAAAGATATTTTTGTGTAAATCAGTTTTGTAAAATATCGATTTAAAATGTCAAGAAAGTCATTGTCAAATTCATAAGTTCCTTACGAGAATTACCCTTTATTTTCAAATAAATAACTAACTGTATTGTCTATGGGTATTGTATCCTAACTCGTCGAAAATCAAACATATAAAACGGTGCAATGGTATTTCTCTGTACATATATGTATAAATGTAACATTGTATATCGTTCCTACTCCTTTGTGAAATTAAAGCTCTTTTTTAATTGAAAAAAATCCTGTCCTAAAATATTCACCTTTTAAGCAACGGCACACAATTAAGTCGTTTAAGTAAGATTAATCACATTAGAATTGTTTCAGACGTAAAAAATTTGAAAAATTATTTTATTCGATCTTTGATATTTTATTCACTGTTCATTAACATCAATCAATAAGGAAAGTGAATATTATTTTTAAAAAGTGTCTTATTTCGCATTGAGTGAAACCAAGTACATATCTAGTATATTCTTGAATAAAAAACTCAGTTGCGAAGAAATAAAAATCATTTAATATACGAAATCAAATTAATTTACTTTTGTGGTTAGGGGAGATAGTGGACTTGGAAATCATACCAATGAGACAAAACGAATAGAAGTTGTTTTTCCAACCTATAAACGACAGGTTTTATCCATAGTAATAAGTGTGTCTATCTCACTTCCGTTGAGGCGTGAAGGTATCTTTCCTCTCGTTTGCACGCTCTTCGTTTACTACCTTTCAATGGCAAACCATCCTAGCACTTTTGTGTTAAAACTGTCGTCGCAAGCAGTGTTTGTTAAAGTAGCATATACAAAATATTCTAAAAAATAACAAAAAGTAGTAAGCATCAACTACTTCAATGTTATATCCATTCTTTGAATTTTTTACAGCACGATCAATCTAGGTATCTTATATTTTTTCTTTAAATATTTACCATTTACTATCACAAAAAGTTTCAAGCCACTTTCATTCTGTTGGCAATTTAACAAAAACAGAGGCTGTCTTTATTTGCCACTTGGGCATCATTAAGTTTTTAAAAACTTAGTAAAGCTCTACGAAATGCTTAACGCGCATAATACTGTTACTTCTTGTTTTAGCTTTAGGATAATAACATCCATCTTCGACTTTTCTTTAAAGCGATAGTGTAAATTTCACTGTCCCGTCATTTTAGGATGGGGTGAGAACAAAACTATAGGCCATATAATCTCTTTTACTGAACCGTTATCTCAGGATTGGACATTAACCTTAAAATGGATGATTATTCAATATATCCGATCGGGAATTCGAATAGCTTTCACTGCGATTTAAACGAAAGGCTAAGGAAGAAATATGAAATGTGCCCACTTCGTAGTGATCATCGTCATCCACTTCAATTGCGGTGACCAAGGGCTTAAATTACGTACAATTTTCATTTTTTAATAAAAAGCAATATTAATAGAAGTTTATTGCGAACATACTTGTTTTGTATCACATATTATCCTCATGATTCATTTTAACACTTAATTTACAAATTTCTACTTTAGAACAAATGTAGAAAAAATGGCTTTCTTCCTAACAAACAAAAAATGATCCATTTTTGTGTACCTTTTACAATATGGTCGTATCGAGTCATGACACAACAGCAATGAAAACGGATTTAATTATAAATATCTTCAAAATGCTGTGTCGCTCATGAAATAGGGTATCTAACTATTTGTTAGTACGCTGCCCAACAACAATTGAGATACTCGATCCAATCTCATTGTATTTTAAAGCAAATGTCCTCATATCAAACTATGATAGTACGACAGTAAATAGTTTTTAAGCGGAACTTGCTCAATTTGTTTCGTGAAAGAAACAGAAATTACTATCGCGGATCTGGTACATGTAATTGGATAAAAATCAGGCGTTCCCTTAGTTTGGGAATGTTTTTCTCCGAGAATGGATAGAGGTCAGAGCGGAAACCATAATTTTTACAGAAACCAGAAGCAATCAAATCAATCGATGATTACACCATACCGGAGTGTTATATATGGGGACCTGTGGACTTTGGTTTATTTCCACTTTGTTTGTTGGTTCGGCGGCGTGGAGCAGCGCACCCAGCGTGAGACAGTTACGGCCTACAGAGTGAGATTTATCCATAGCACGGCCCCGACTTATCTCCTAACGGGAAATTTTATTGGACTTTTTTGCAATCGTTGCGTTTTAGTGGTCGCACAAATAAATTTAATTGTCTTTGTGGATTCCTTTACAATAATATATTCATATACTACAATCGAACAACGGCGCCGTTATAGCAATTGCTGTAGACATTTTTAATAATACAAACAATAACTAAGTATATAAACGATGATATTCAATTAAATACATCCACTATGGAAATTCATCGCTCAAATTATCTATTCAATAATATTTGGCTTAAATATATTTTAAAAATTTGCGCTTCTTCCACATATGTATGTACATTATATAATGAACAAGTCTGGCTTCAAAAACTGGAAACCAGTCTTGATCATAACATAATATGTGTGGAAATGGTTCATTTTTTTATTTATTTAAAAACGGCGTTTGTTTTATTTATGAAAAAAAAGAACTTTCAAACAGCTATTGACAGAACACATCAAGAGTGTGAAGTTTTTTAAGAAGAGGTGCATATTATTCGACCGCTCAAGGTATTTTTTTGGGAAACGGTAAGAAAAAAATATTTCGCTTCGAAGGGCGTAAGATTGCAATCCGTTCTTTTCATAGACCGTTTTCAGAATTCATTGAGTGATAAAAATATTCTCCGTTATAATGCTTTATTCTAGATTAAATAAAATATTATTAATGTTCTCGGTGAGAAGAATTGGTCGTGACTATCTTTTTGTCCAAATCAAATTGTGTTTTATTTGTAAAAATGGTTTGATTTTCTAGCACTATTTGACAGTTTGGTATTTTTCGTGATATGTTATAGCTTGGCGCTTGTGAAATGTTTAGCTAAACATACAAATTCTGTAATAATTGACATAATTATTTCTAGTGATGCCGCATAGTAAATAGTATACTGTAGTGTATGTTGTAATACGGAAACTGTGCGAAACTTGCAAGGAGAAGTAGAATCAAGGTGTTTGTCTAGTGCAGGCTTTTGTTAGGAACAACGTGGTTTGTTAATAGTTTCAAAATGCGTCCCCAGAGACATAAGAGTGCCAAAACAAAGCCTCCGCGCTAAGTGAAGTAACTTTTTCATGTACTTAACAACATTATTCTTTGCTATTCCCTCAAGGGACTGGTCTTTTTTTTCTAGGCTAAAAACGACGCAGATTTGTATATGCTATATTGTATAGGGTGACTTTTTTGGTTAGATGTAATAAAAAAAAACCTCTTTGCTACCAATATGTATTATGTTATAGCTCGCTTTTATTTTGAGAATATATACTATATGCCAGCTTTGTTAAGAATAAATGAGTCATTATAAAAACTTAATTTTATAAAAAATATTAGAACAGAAACTTTTTAAGCGATAATGCGTTTCCAAAATACCTCAAAAATCGTCATTTAGTTGAGACCAAATTTCTTTCACTTTATTAATATTCAAATCTAATACCTAATCTTACACTTTTTTTTTCATAACGAACTGAAAATTTTCTTCACTTCATTACTTTTATAACATTGAAATATCGGAGTCAAAATAACCATATAAAACTCAGTGGAAAAGATACATTCAAATCATGTATTTTTTATCAATTTACAAATATACTAACAGACAGTTTAAAAGAATGTATTCTGAAAAAATGGCTTCGAATTCACTCACAAAGCAACATGTAAGTGGTTTTGAAAAATCATTGGTTGCAAATATACTTATCTTTTACAAAAAATTAAAACAAAATCAGCCGAATTACTGAAATGAAAAATATTCCTGTATACTTCCAAAAGAATCACCAATGTCGACGATTTTATAATATTTTTTCAGATTTCTGCCTAAATCACTGTGTATAAGCATAGTAAAATGCCACGCAAAAGAATATTGTGTTTATTTTTTTCTTTTGATGTTTTCGCTTTTTCAAACTTGGGTTTTAGCGCACTTAATACGAGGGCTCAAAGTTAAAGTATTCTGTTTCCATTTCAAACATTCATTTCACGTTTTCAGGAAAAAATGTTTGCAACACTCAAATATTTCTAGCAGCCTAAAAATACCTGGTATTTCATCAATTACAGAACCTCGGCAAAATGAATTCATTCTCCAATAAAATCAAAAATTGTTGTTTTTTTTAACCCTCAAATAACAGATTTTCTTGATACTAAATTATGATCATAAAATCATGTAGATTTTAAAAATTCTTAGTAAAAATCACCGCATTTAACAAGTAAAAAAATATAATAAATATTTTATCGATTGAATTGACATTTACTTGGTTGAACTCCATTATAACACGGTGAAAAAAATTGATTTCAGTTTTACAGAAACTATTTTATATTTAGTTGATAGCTATTTCACCCTAAGCCATCGTCAGAACTAGTAATTATTTTACCGCCTAAATGTATTGTTTCACATATATCAATAAGAAATCTCAACTTCACTAATATTGTGGTTCATTAATTCTCAATACAAATGGGCAAGACTTACTGTTGCAGGTATCACTTTTTTGTCAAAATTATTTATTACGATTTGGAATTTATTGCTTTTTGCGATCTATTCGACACATTAAGATCATAAACCAATCGTTCTAAATACAAATTATCAAATATATGAGATACTTATAGTTAATATAATATAACATATGACATATAACATCAAAGATAAACAGAAAACGCTATAAAATTAATTCTGTACAAAATTGAATCAAACTTATACGGAAAATCTTAACATTAACAAAAACAATCATAAAATTATGGTTGTGAAACTGAATTGTGTAATTGAACCAACTATAACTTTAAAACAGAGATATGGATAATTATCAATAAATTGTGCTCGAATAATCCATAATGCAGAGATGTGGAAAATATGAGCCAAGAGTTATAACCGCGATCATCCGTCAGGTGCATTTCAAAACCGCTCCACTGCTTTCAACCCTTTATCCAGACCTTTTCAAAACTACTCTACCAACTACACACAAATATTTTTTTTAATTCAATAAATAAAGTAACATGTTCACTGTCAATACTTGGTGGAATGGGATTATATTAAAAATAATAACACATTTTTAGTACTTGTTCCAATTAAAATGTATAAACTTCATTTCCGCTTTTGGTCCATGTTAACTGGGCCAACTTGAGGGCTTTAATCGTGGCTGGAGAACTTGACTTCGTTTTTAAATTAACATGTTTTGGCACAATATTGAGCCAAAGACACTCTCGTTGAACCAAATATGGTGGGAAGCAAACAATGTTTTAAATTTATATTTCTTAAATAAGACAGTAAGTTTAGCTGTACTAGCTTCATTGATCACTTTTAAGGTATTCACTGTCAATGCTTGGTAGAATGGCATTATATTAAAAATAATAACACATTTCTAGTACTTATTGCAAATAAAATTTATTATCAGTTGATAATGCTCACCAAGAGCGAAACCAGTCCTGGTCCAATAGATTTTATGTGGAATAAGCAGTGAGTCGGAGTCGGAGTCGTCGCGGCGATTTGGCCGGAGTCGGAAATTTTGAAAAGTTTGAACTTTTATTTTTTTCATATAATATGTCAAATTTGGCTTTTGGCTGGATTGTTAGGGTGGATATTTAATTGAATACATCAATAGGTAAATTAGGCAAAAAAAAAGTGACGATATTCAACTTTTTTTAGTCGGAGTCGGAGTCGTGTTTTTGGTCAATGTCGGAGTCAGAGTCGTGGTGTTGGTAAATGCTGGAGTCGGAGTCGGAGTCTAACCTTTTTCACTGACTCCACAGAACCTGGGAATAAGTACTAAAAATGTGTTATTATAAACAAACTAGTAGAAATAAACTTTTGAAGACTTAAAACTTATAAACGCAAAGCTTTTTGATTAACAAGTAGAACACATTCAATTTCGGAATTCAGCTACAAAAAGTTATCAATCTGTATGTAATAAAGCTGTTAAAACATTGCAGACTTTGACGGAGCTTATGATAAAACATTGATTGCTTGCATCTGAACATTGAACGAAGCCTTGAGAGAAAAACTATTTCTAAATTAGTTTCACTACCTTTCTTAAGAAGCTCTGTTTAAAATTTGTCTGCATCGAATAATATTTAGTCTTCACCCCCTTGAGATACTAACCCCAGTCTCCCCTGTGTTAAATGTCACCCACACACCTTGGCGTGTTTTATCGCCGACTTTATGCGAAGCCACTTTGCCCCGCGACACCCCTTATATATTTTCATTCTGGCAAAAACGAATCGAGACTGTATAATCGCTGTAATTGGTCCAATCAATTGCAACTTTCACGAGATCAGCGTTTTATTTTTAATCACTTTCGAGGATTTTAATTTGGTTTGTTAATTTTTCATCGCGTTGGAGTATCCTTCAAATAGTATAGCCAGTTTTTTTTCGAAAATAAACGAGTTAATTAATTCTTGTAAACGTAATATCATTACTGAATATAAATGAGTTGTGAGAAAATAATCAGTTTATTCCGACAATTTCATCATAAAATCGTAAAAATAAAATCTTGATCCAAGTGGTTAAGTTTACGATTCTCAGTTGCGGGTATCCATGGTTTCGAATTCTAGTTCATACACTTCTATACATTGATTTTTTAATGTATGTGATATCTTAAATTCTACTCATCTCGTTCAATCCCAAGCCTGTGGGTAAAGAGAGTGATTTATCTTTGATCTATTTATCTCGTCTTAACAACATTCTTGTTAGTACTCTTAGTGTCCCCAAAGGGTGAAGTTAATGGACTTAATTGCAAGCTTTCCTCGTTGAACACCTTATGTTTAGATAAGCAACAGTAAGATTTTCTTTTGACATTTCATAGTATGGAAAATAATAAGATTCTCTTATAATAATTGAAATCATTATGAAAAATTAAAAGATAATTATTTTGAACTTTAATAAAATAAAATCTTGGTTCTTTTTAATTTAAGTAAAGATTCTATTCTATTTGTGATCATTCCAGTGCAGTGGCAGGTCATTTTGCTTCTGGTGTAATTCATCAATAAAGAACGATTTATTTAACATATGTAGGTATTTCTTACTGCAATACATTTGAAAAAGTGTTAGTAAGGCTTTTATTGCGAAAGTAGGTCGTTTGGAAACGCAATGTACATTATTAGGGCATTACAAATAAAAAAGCGCTTTTATGCAGTGTAGAGGTTAAGAAAATATTTTATTCAAATATAATATTTAAAATTTCAACGTAGGAATAAATAATAAAATATTTCTTAAATTATAACGGTACGATGTTTTTTAAATATTATTTCATTAATTAAAAAATGAATCATGTTATCTTAAATAATTTTTTATCTGGATTTAATTTTTCAATAAATTTAATTTTTTACTTAACTTAATTGATATAAATATACTTTTTTATATATTCAGCAATAAAGCAACTTTCGGTCCGCTATAAAGATTTTTAATTACTTTCAAATTAAAATAATTGCTTAAAAGGCGTTTATAATTTAAAAAATAAAATAAAACTTAGATCAGTAAAAAATCTGAAAATGTGAGTTAATGTTTATTAATTACCGTATAAATGAGATGCAAATAGTAAAAGCAATTAAATAATACAATAAAGCCCTTTAAATTTTATTATCATATTAATTGCCATAATTATTATCAATTTGACCGGTGATAATTTTAGGGATGTGCTCCATTTCGCCCCTCGTTACCCGATTAAATTTAATCTCTATCCAACGTTAATGACCCCAGCAATTACCTTGTTTTTCTCTCAAGACATTTGGGTTTATGTGCCAGATAAAAAAGTTTTACTATAATACTGCCTGGGTTTGATTGTGTTATTATCGTGTTTGAAAGACATTTGGGATTCAATGGGTTAAGTCACATTGAGACACAATGAAGTATACAATGTTTCATGCATATAAAAATCTAAGACTGAGATTCTATTTGTATGTTAAATGTGAAAAAGAACGGGAACGTTTTGTATGTATAGTATTTATAGCAACTTAATGATATTAAATTATTTATTTCTATCAACTTTTGTCATCATCGACAAAAAAATCAGTTTCTATTTTATATTCTTGATATAGATACAATCAATAATGGTCAGATATGTGACTTTACACTGAATAAAGAAATGTCTTTGTAACGAGGTTATAAAATCTTTGAGACAAACTTGTACGCATGCCGCTTGTACAAAGGCCTTAACTCTGCAGTTCTTTTCTTCTGGCTGGCATAATCTCAGTCTCTTAAATATCTTAAATCACGTGAACTCAAAGATGCTTCCATAACATAAGAGAAACCAGATCGCTCGACGAATGTAAATTCCTTAGATATCAGGTGGTGACTTTATGCTACATATTTAAAAGATGAAAACACTTGGTAAAAGGAACATTTTAAAATCGATTTTTTGTCTTGTAGAAAAATAAATCTTTATTACAATCTTGCAGACAGGCTTTATTCCAACTGTTTAATAATCATCCGAATTAATCTCTTCCCTATCACACTTTAATTGCAAGTGGTTGACTCTTAGTCTCACTAACCGTAAAAAAAGTGAAAAGGTTAACAGTTTATGATCATAAATAAATCATGAAAGGTTTCACCGTAAAAGCTATAAGAAAATATTACTCGTTTTTTACAGTAGAAATAAATAGAATATATAAATAATATATTTGCCTGAATTTGTTTTTTACTAATATTATGATAGTCGCTAGATAAAATACAAAAATATTCTCCGTTACGTTGAAAGTAAGGCAGTAAAGTCGGTGGCACATGTAAACAATTACGATTACTAACTTTTATAAATAATGTGACATGAAATGAAACGTAATTTTAGTATTGAGCATATGTACGGTGGAAATAGTCATCATTATATAAGACGATTACATCACTTTTTAGACCGCCTGATATCACTTTTATTTATATGATTACTAGTATTGCTACCCGGCGTCGCTCGGACTAAGCGACCAATAATTATTTAATGTTTATCATTCGACATAATTATATCACAAAATCTAACATCCAAAATAGAGTTAAAATAAAGTCACAAACTTTATTTAATTTGATGACAGCCCCATTCTCGCCCATTAAAATGTCCAAATTCAAGGAAAAAATCTAATTTGCTGTCAAAGAAATTTCAAATAATACCTTCACGTAAATAATAAACATTATTATATTAATAAAAGTCAGGAAAAGTTCAGTAGAAGACTAATTTATTACATTTTGACTAAATGTCTTCGCCGATAAAAATTCAAACATATTTTCTTTCATATTCGTTTTTATGGCAACTTAATGACCAAAAATGCAAAAGGGAATTACAGACCCACAGACATACATACGCCGTTTCGGTTTTATATGTGATTATATAGATTGAATTACAATTTAATAACAATGCAAAGTGTTTATTTCCAGAAAAGAGTGATTAGACAATTACTTGTTTTATTCTAGGTAGGTATTAATTACTTCATATCTTTGTTCTCTCCAATAAAAGAGGTTAAATGACTCAATAGCATTCTTGTTCGTAAAACAACGAGTTAATATTATGTATACTCAATATTTGTATGGACTTCATCGGACACGATGGCTGAAATAAAATATACCCTTTTCATAGCCTTGAGTTAGAAGTATGTTATGATTAAATATAAAACAAAAATTACACTTTTTATGTGTGTATTCTAATATAAAATTTTCTCGCAATAAATATTAATTCGTTTTACTCGAGTGCGTAAAAAAAATTAATAAACAAACAAGGCAAATCCTGATGGAGTACTCAACTTCAAATAATATACTTTAAACAAAACGTTACCGTCTAAAAAGCGCTCCTGATAATATCCCATTACTCAAAATTAAAATGCGGGCAGAATGGTAGCCCCCCTTACTCCTGTAACTTTTTTCCACCCTTACATCATACTTTTTTCCATCTACGACACCCAGAGGCGTATACGTCTTATTATTAAACGATTACGATACTTTGATAAAAATGCCGGTTTCCTGTGCATTATTTGTATCCTCGTTTCTAATTATTTATTGTTTACTGCCGACTCTCATATGAAACATTTAAATTCGTTATTATTAACCGGCCATTCTTTCACATTATAAAGTAAGGATGAATGTCATAACTTTAGTCCATTTAGTCTTAACAAACCGTTCTCAACTAAATAAATGAAAAGTTAACGTATCAAAGAATTCTTTCCATGCAACTATCATTACACTGTCGCCACTACCTTAATTTTTTTCAAATATATTTGAGACAAGTGATTGATGCGAATTTATAGATTTAGAATTTAGTTAAACAAAAACAAAAGTCATGTTTTTTCCTGAAACAATGGTTTTGGTAGTATGTATTTATAATTATTTAATGTCATTCTTGACAGAGTATACCATTCCGTGATGGTAGGTGACCAAATTACAAAAAACCACATCTCTCGTCTTCTTCTACAATCTTTCACAGTCATTTAAATCAATTTTTCTTCTATTTGTGAAAGTACTTTCAGCCTATTCCATATCGCTATGTTCGCTCTCAAAAATCATTGTTGAGATACGAGTCTAACGCAAGTTCATAAAAATCCAATGTTATAAAATTGTATTCATTATCAAACTGATTGAAGCTAGAACCATCCTACGCTACTGACGAATAAATACTCTTTTTGCAAGTTTGAGTATAAAAAAAGCTTTTCCAACATAGCCTAGCCGGAACAGATTAATCAAAAGTTATGGGAGCAGAATTAAGAATGGCGTGATGAGAGATAATGAACCACCTGATAACCTCCAAAAAGTTTGAGTCAACTCTCCTCTTCTTGGTTTTCCACATACTTTGTTTTATGAGATCGAGATTTTGCGTGGATCGTGAAAGTTAGGTAATAATTAGGCGTCGATCTTTTATTGTGATGTTTTTCATACAATTCAATTGTATACAAATGCTCACTCATTGAGACACTCATATTCTCACTCATTTTTGTGTTGATATATGTATTATAAGTAAACGTATTTTTATGTCACCCACGAAATTTGGGGACTGATCAATAAACCACCATTCATAAAAGATTTACCTGCCTAAATCTGTATTCATAGGTAACACGTACTCAGGTAATATATAATGTAATAACTGGAGATAGTTATCAAATTAAGGACCCGATACGTGTGCTTCTCGTCGTTTTAATATGTTAATACAGACATGGGAGAGGTATTACAATGTGTAACATTACTTGGAAAATATTTGTATGACTATCTTTATTATATTTCATTTTCTTTAATAGATACAATATTTTGTAAAACAATTAATAAGCGATGAGGATTAACCAAAGATTTTTCAGAAAAGAACAGCTAGAGTAAACTAATGTTTATATGTCTATACATTAAAAAAAATTACATTGACTTTGAAACCATGGCTGCAAGTTTAATGTTACTCAAAGAAAAAGAAAATGCAATTCTTCAATGATTATTTTTTTTAACTTATTTTAATATAGTAGCATCTTTGTCCAGCAATTTTAAAATAATAATAATCTTATTTGAACAATTGAAAAACTTTCCATTAAATAAAATAATTTAATATAAATCAAAAAATAGCTCTCAAAAATAATTTAATATAACTCAAGAATTATAATAAAACATTTTTATTTATTTGTCCATAAAATCTTCACTTCTTATGTTGTATTGTGTAAGTTTTTCCTCGTATTGATACTGTGAAGTTATCAACAAAATCGCAAACAAGCAATATCTTGGCTTACTATTCTGAAAAATCGCCGCTGACTCGACAATTTTTATCCATTGTTTGGATTTATTGTATGAAGACTATTGAGAAATGCTTTCGTTAAAATGTTTTCTTTAGTATAAAAGAATCACTTTATGGAAACCTACAGATGATAAAAAAAAAACAAGGACTGCTTTGTTAAAAATAAAAATACTGATTGAAAACGTTCTATATAAATAAATTTTGAAATTCACAAAAAATCTCATTCAAAACTTTTCTTTAGTAACCTTATTATTATTTTTAAAATAGCTATGCTTAAACTATAAATTATATTACATAGTCTTCTCCACGTTGGCCAATTCTCTTAAACATGAAATCTTTCATTTTGTTTGTGTAGTATTTATTTTTGCAATACAGACACTAGAAGAAACGTCTTTTTACAGACTGTTGATGATTATAGCATCTATACAAAGTAAAATTGACGGCAACATTAATATTTAGTACTGCGTTTGCTTATATATTTTTTTTTTTATTTCGAATGCACTATTTTTTTCTGCCGTTGATGCTGAAATCACTATTTTGTTCATTTGAATAGTTTTAACGTCTTCTTTACACTGTGATAAGCTAATGATGAAAAATTCCATTCTTATTGAAAAAACACAAGAGAATGCGTTCTTAATTTTTACGAAATGTATGAAAGGATTCGTTGAATCAAGATAAATCATGCTACTCGTTCCCATATTCATCAAACCCACCCCCATTTGATCGCAATACCTCAAAACCAACAAAAATTTCCCCAGTCCGAAATTTCATCCCTGATGTCAACACTTGAGCGCATCCCCCGTAAGGTCTTCGCAGGCAATAAAACCTACCCGTTGCGCCCTCTGTCCAAGATTTATAAAAGCGTAATGTGCTTGCCGCGCAAAAATAAGCCTGACGACTGGTCACCCTGCTATATTTTATTTTCATGGTATTGTATGAATTACTTTGTATAAGTAGGTATCTCAATTTACATTATCCATATAAATGGGGATACGTCTATTTGATAACACTGCATTCACAAGATTGCTGAAAAAATCGAGAGATAAATTAATATATTTTTCTGACAAAAATTGTATTTTCAATAAATAATACATATTTTTGTACTTGAACAGGGCTGGGTTCACATTACACACCGGGGAAGAGTATAACATTCAGCACACATGCTCTGGATGAACCTTTTTATATGCGATTCTAAGTTGCATTTTATAATATTTTTGTGGAAAAATTAGTACTGAATCATCTTAAAATTAGATGAATAATCATCTTCGAAGCGGGAAGTATACATGTTCTATTACAAAAAAAATAACAACTATCAATTGAATTATTATGTTCAAATTTACATGTCAAAAATAGCGCAAATCGTACCCAAACAATTTCACATCTCCGAAATGCACATCGTATTTTCACAACAACTAGAAATATCTTCTACGTTCTCACAGAGCAATCATTGGCGTGCATACAATAACGACAATTCGTTCAAAACCTATTCACAATTATCATTTAAGATTTTTTCAATTTCGATAACAAATATTTTTGTATTCTATCTTTAACATTTATTTTAAATATAAAATTAGACTTATATGTAAGTGAGCCCATCGTTTAAATAGTAGGTTGAATTGCTTTCTATCAACCAAATTTCATTCAACAGCTCTTATCAAAATTATGTAATTGTATTTTAATTATGTATTTGAGATGAAATTAATATTTAAATTTATTATTTTAACATTCATATTAAAGTTTATAACTACAAATTAAAAAAATAGATTCTTGTATCGCTCCCACTGGGTGTGATGCTCGAGCACTGGAATCAGAAATTCGAGCGAAGTGGAGTTCCTTTAAGGCGCACGCCACCAATATTTTCTTTGAATAATTCATCAGAGTTCTATATGCTCCATCATAATATACCAAATTACATGCTCACACACATTTCTTTATCTTTGATTCACTCCCTCTTCTTATCTGTGGCATTTATCCTCCTAGCGATACGTTTCGTGCTTCACTCAGAATCTAAATTGCACTATTAAAATATTAAAAAATAAATGGATTTAGTTATTAATTTTTATAAAAATAGTTTAATTAAAAACAACTGTTCATTCAATCACTCCACTATTTTGCTAACCTAATTTAAAAGGTAGAGGGTTAAAAAATATTACATAATATATTCTCCGAATAAGTTTTTCAGGATTCAAATGTTGGCGGGCATGAAGAAATGAAAATATCATAAAAAAATTAAGTTAAGCGATTTAAATCCATCAATCTATTTAAAAATCATCGTATAATTTTATATACATCTATTTAGACCCATGCAAACCACTATGGCAAACGGCACGAGCTGTATCTGCGTTAGTTCGTTTTCTTTTCACCTGAATGAAACTTTTGGTGGTGGGCTATCCATTACCACAATATTTTCCATAGTTACCAAATGATATATGTATGATTCGGTTGTTTCGTTTTTAAGTCCGAATCCGAGAGCAGAAACTTGAAAAAACTGTATTTTTAGGCAATTTATGTGTTGAAACTCATTGGTGTCTGCAATATTTATATTCTTTTCAACGCAACCGATCCAAAAAACGAGCTGTCACAAGAGCAATTACATTGCCACTAGTGCTATCGATTAAAAATAAAAATAAGAGGTTAAACGTCTATGAAGCAAGAAGTTCTCGTCGAACAACTTCTGCTGGAAAAAGCTCCACAAATAGTATGTATTTTCTGCATGTCTATGGAGTCGGAGTCGGAGCGGCGCTTTGGCCGGAGTCGTACTCGGAGTCGGAAATTTTGAAAAGATTGAACTTTTTATTTTTCATTCAATATGTCAAATTTGAATTGAATACACATAAATAGGAAATTTAGGGGAAAAAGGTGACGATATTAACCTTTTTTTAGTCGGAGTCGGAGTCGTGTTTTTGGACAATGTTGGAGTCGGAGACGTGCTTTTGGTAAATGACTCCACAGCCCTGTTTTTCTGAATTAGAAATTGACATGATAACACAAAATTTTGGCAATCAAACAGAAAACAAAGAAAACTACCTTTTGCAAGAAAGGACATGAAGAATGGCGATAGGATTATAGTCAATTCAAGTGTTAGGTAAATTTGTACACATAACTGTTAGTGTACGAGTTTTCAGTGATCGTTGCAATTTAGCGGTGAGTTCACGCGGGCTTCGCATGGAACCTGAATATATTAGTGGGAGAAACTTAAAATATTTACGTCAGAAAACATTTACTACGATGCAAACTGAAACTGTTTTGTGTACCTCTCTTCTGATCGGCTTCTTTAACATTTCGTCCAATATAAAATCGATTTTAAGAAATACTGATATATTAGTCGTAACGTTTAAGACTCTTGTCAAGATACATATGAGCTAGGAAAAATGTTAACAGTATGTTAAGGGAGATTTATCAAATATTAAATACTTTTTTTTATCTAAATATAAAATCATTTTATAATAAATTGGTGAAAGATTTGAATTTGAAGTCATTTTACATTTTCTGTTTTAAGTGTCATACAATTTAGTGTAACAGAAGTAACTTTTCTCATTAAAAAAAAAAGATCCGTATTGTTTTAGTATGACTACCAAATTCTATTTGAAATGCATCTAAATCAAACTTGGCGCCTCTAACTCAGCCGGCCTAATAGTTATAAACGATTTAAAATACATGACGTAGGGCTACTTATCGAATGTCGTAGAGGCGTAGAAGCCGCTCGCGTAGTAATAATTCTACGGCGCGCGTTAACGAATTGGGTTGACGCCGCACAGCAGGACGCGCGACGCCGCCAGGACCTCCTGCTGTCCGCGCACTAATTTATTAACACATTAAATTAGTTGACACTTGTTCTCGTTTATGCCCCTCTATATTACTTACTTCACTAACAATTCTTGTCTTTTTTATGGAAGGCAGCCGGCACCGGGTGTGCGAATTTCATATCTATACAGTAAACTCATAATTCTCAATCTTGTTTTCACCATCTTCTTTCATTAAAAAAATATGTAACACTTTTTATACGGAATGCTTTTATAAAGTTGATGCATATTTTATTTATTTGTATTAAATTTTAAAACATTCATATTTTTTTGAATTAAAATGTAAAAAAATATATTTATCCACAAATAAAAGCTGCAATTAGTTCATGTCATACATTGAAATATTCACGTCCAAAATTTTAACTTTAAATATTTATTTTGAATTATCCTAATCTATAGTGGAAAGGTCTAGCGCTTGTGTTTGTGATTTCAACATTTTCAAGCATTAAAGTGCACGGATGAACTCAAGCTGAAAGGTCAGAAACACTTTTCAGATGTTGAAAGTCAAAACTCAGGACATTACTAACAAAACGCATGAACATGTATAAAATTATAACGATTCAAACTTATGGTAGTTATTTATTTAAATAAATAAATCACACTCATTTTTTTCTTCTTTCACATATATTTTATAAATATCAGGACCTGTTCCACTCAGGTAAACCGGTATTAAAAATGTCTTTCTTCCAAGATTTTATTTATTTATTTTATTTATTGGAAAAAAAATAATACATGGCATTACAGCTGACGCTAATACGCCATGCATTTGACAACTTAATGAAAATATCACATAGCATAATACAAAAAATTAGATGAAACAGAGACATATGAGTAATATAAAAAAAAATCAAACAAAGCACCAAGTTCACTGCCGAAGTCCACATCAACAGGCAGTGCATTCATCAACCGAATAGCCTTTGCGACTGGTGACTCAAAAGACTAACGTGACAAACAAGTTCTTAATACTCTAAAAGTGACTTACGACATGTTTTATAATCGACGAAAAAATGAAACCTTTTTCTATACGCCATGAAACCTTTTTTTTCTTTCTATCACTGAACTACATATGATTAACATTATAACTAGGTCATATAAAAAAATATGAAAAGAATGATATTACGGCAGCCACGTACAACGATTCTCTTCTGTCACATGCAAATGAAAAGAAAACCTCTCTCAAGGCTCATTAAACGTTCCGCATTATGAGTCGAGGAACAGTGCTTTCCTGGTTTGCTTTTTGTTCCCTGGAAAACCGTTTTTGTTCTCATGAAAGAGCACACTGGAATAAAAAAAACTCTCAGATTATTATGCCATCTATCGATTTCAAATGGAAATGAATATTATGCTTGAGTGAGATTGACATTACTCGTTTTAGAATCTAGAGTAAGGAGTTATGCGAACATTCAAAATGAATAGATTTTCATAAAAATATTCATTTATTTAGTTGCTATATTTTTATTGAACTATTAGTGAATATAATTTGTACATATTGTTTTTTAGATTTTTTTGAATCAAAACAGTTACGCAATTCAAAATAACTTTTGAATTGTGTATCTGTTTTGATTGAATCGTTTACTGAGTTGAATCATCAACGAAACAGCTCAGAGATTATTGAACTGATTTTGACATATTTTTACGATTTACGTACCATTTTGTCGTAATGTATTTCATTGACGATAAATAAGGAAATCGTTTTTGGAATAAAAGTAATTAATTTTTGTGAGGAATCTGTTATGCCTGTTGCTTGATGGGACTGCGAATGTGTGGTCAAGGCTCATACACATTCCTCTTTTTGATTACAGTGTCCACGGGCTGTCTCAGAATAGAAACCTTCATTAATATTTTCATATATTCTTAAATCGATTAATATATTTCATTTAAAATAAAAAGGAGGTTAAACGAGGCTTTGATATTCTAGAGTGAAAAGAAGGTTAGCAGGTTTTAATCAGTCCGAAGGCTATGGTTGTTTATGGTCTAAAATTTAAGCAAATATCATTGTTTGAAACAAATTTGCTAAGCAAACATACATTATTTGTACTACTGGCTGACAAATTTATTTAAACAATAAAGGTATTCAATTTTATTACATAACCTCAGAACAACGTCATCTTGGATGAATGTTTTTTCTCTTCAGATACCTCAAAAGACATAAAAAAGCAATGCGATTCTCTTAACTCGGTGAATTTTCAAGCCATTCTTCGAGAATATACTTGGAATTCAGAACATTCCTTCAATTGAATAGTTCGATGTCTTATGAAATTCTTTGACGATTCAAGTATTTTTAATGAAAATAAATCGGAAGGAAAATATTACTTTTGGCAATTCTCAAACCACGTAAACAATTCTTCATTGAATCAAACTGTTTACGTTTGAGGTGTCGTATTTTTCGTATTATTTTAATGCATATACAATTGAGCTAAAATCATGCAAAAAGAAATTGTTGTGTCTTAAATCTTTTTAAAAAATTCTATGGTTTATGTATAATATTTTATGTCATACGGAATTTAATAAAACATTGACAATTTCATTATTATATAAGTAATATGATTTAAGAACCGAGTAATGAATAAATAAAATATGTAGAATACAGTACAACAAACTAAAAAATCAAATGGGCAAAAAACAGATACGTGGAAATATAAACATAAAAAGTAATTGACGTAAAGCATTATTTGTCAATACTATACATACTTTAATGATTTTTATCGATTTATTGCTTCTCGCAACCTATCGAAGGTGATATTTTTGTGAAAGATGATTTGTTTCAGAGAAGTTTTCCTTATTTTCAAAAATCTTAAAATACTTTACCCAGTATCGATGATATTTCATTCAAATTACAAAAAGCCTAACAAGAACATGCCTTCCTTATTCAAGATTTTTTAAAAGACGATTAAGATAAATAAATGCTAACGTTAACGTACTAATAGAAATCAATTTCTTGAAGTGAGTATTCATTTCAGATTAGGATACAGTAATTATGAATGTCCTCTTAAAATATCCATTCAGGGATTTTAACACTTGTTCGGGCAAACGAGAAGGGAAAAATCCAAAGCGCTTTTGTCACTTGCCAACGGTATTGACTAGAATACTGTCAAACAAATTATAAGTAAAATAAAAACTACAATGATGAGTGGGGGGGATAGAACCAAGAGCTATTTTTGATTTTGAGTAGGAGAAAAATGTTTAACTATTTCATTTGCAGCGGTGAAATTCGTTCAATGAGATATTCAAGGTAAGCAAACTGAACTCTGGAAGCATAAACTTTTATTGACGATCGATAGAAGAGCTGAGAACCAGAAGTGTGATTGCGAGACTCTTTACTTTAATTTGAATATTATCGACAGCTATGGCTTAAGTCGAAATCGTAAAATGATTCATAAACGTTATCTTCATTCGTTATGTAAAGAGTTTTGCCGGAGCAAGTGCAGTTTTGTCTGTAATAAATGTACCAATACACTAAAAATAATCATTTTAACATAAAAATTGACCTTTTTTTACATTTGAATGTATTAAAGTGTGGTACATATTTAAAATTATTCTATTATGTGTGCCTTTATTTAAAAAAATTATCGCTTTTTCAATGTGAGTTTTTTTTTTAAAAATACAGAAAGGAAGAGAAAAAAATCACATTGGAAATTGGAAAATAAGTCAAATCAATTTTAATACATAGGTAATTGTACAATCTGTAGAAAATTCTGTTGTTGTTGACGACGCATCTCTTTTAGAACTCACTTAGCTAAAATTCCAGTTAAGATAACTTAAATATAAATATTGTTTACCTCCATCAAAGTTTAAACCTAAATTTTTAACAAACACTGACAAGAAATGTATGATATATTTTACTGTACAATGCATTTGCACAAAAAATAGTTTTAACATGTAAAATTTTACTATATAATATTTTTTAATGAATGCGTTTGCGCTTACAAAGAGTTTCATTTTAGAAATATTTTCTTCATAATATGTTATTTATTAGGAAGAAAAGTTTTTTTCATAATAGTATTTAATCATTACCATCTGAAGAACCTTATTAAATAATTACACATTATAAGTAAAAATATGAATACAAAATACCATGTCATAAAAATGATTTTATCAATACACACGGGTTATAGTGCTCTGTTTTTTATAAAAGTAAAAAAAAATTGGCTGCGATTACTCATACGAGATTGTATGTGGAGATAACAACCGATTTGAAAAGAAAATGATACAAAGAATGAAATGGTACCCTTACGATTGTGAAGCATATTTCCAGGTGCTCAATGCCAGGTCACGAAAAATAACAAATAGCGTATTTCGTGAAAAACATCTCCCATTTGGATGAAATATGCACGGAAAGAAAATATGAAATAACACTTTCAATGAATTTTGCACTTATTCTCGTTTTGAAAATTGTTCCTTACTATAATTTTAAAACGAAATTGTTTCTTCAATTACAGCTTTAAATGAGATGTATGATAGATACACAAAATGATTAAAATGATTATAAGTATTTCAAATTTATAAGAGATGTATGACACATAATTTTCTATATATATATTCATTTTTTTAACCATGTCCGCTCCCAACTTGGAGCATATGGACTCCTCACGGAGTTTATCTCAACATATGTTCTTCTACGAGAACTGCTCGTTACTCAGTTGCTCAACCTCTCTTTTTCGAAGAGAGTAAGGATGGAAAGAATACGAGTAGTATGACAGGACTAGTGATTAGCTAATCGCTGTCACTATGCGTCGCTCTTTGGGATCGGAAAGGTGGGAGGGGACATTCAAAGATAACTATTTGTATTGTAATACTATTTTTTAAACACCCATGCCTTTGAACAGATTTATCGACTGAAAAAATCCGCTCAAAGCCGTTGCCACTGCGCCACGGACCGGACAATATATATTAAAAATAATAAAACATTTTTAGTACTTATTCCACATAAAATTTATTAGATCAGGACCGGTTTCGCATATGGCGAGCATTTTCAACTGATTGTTTATCAGTTGACAATGCTTTATTTCGCCATGAGACACTAAAGGGATTTTGGGTCCTGGATCTCAAATAAATTTAATTGTTTAGGATGTATTACGATAGCGAAGAAGATATCAGAATTTTACTCGAATTTAATTCTTAAGGAGGATTAGGCGCGTGCATTCTCAGTGCAGTCCAATCTATCACTGCTGTATGAAAACAAACGGTTACTTTAGAAAGAAAAAACAATGGCCGTTTCAAAAATCGTTAACACGTGCGCCCGCCGATAAGAGAAATTGAAATACGTCTGTATTGAATCGCTATAGATTTCAATACAGATTATTATAAGAATGAATTTATTTCCTGATATCATAAAACCAAGTATTGACAGTGAACACCGTTTAAAGTTCTGATGATATATATATATATGATACATAAATTTATATATAAATATTATATACATAATCTCATATATGTATGTGTGTGAGTGTGTGTATATAGATATATACATAAATTTATAATACATCAAGTATTTAAAATCTTATTTTCTGATACTGGTAAAAATATTTTTTTTCACTCTTACATTGACATTTAAATTGTTTTAATGGTTAGTTCCACTGAGTGTGTTTTTATGTTTCAAAGAAAAGGGACACACAATACTAATTGTCAGCTGTAATTATTAAACAGAATTACAATCAGCAGATGTTTTCACCCCGCGTTCCGTTGAAAACCTCTTCAATTTTCTACAATAACTCTGTCCACAATCATTCGTTTCCACATATTTCTACCAAAATTGTTTATTATTTAATCGATCCAGTGACTTCTTGGAGACTTAATCGTACGAATTTATCTCTAGATTTTCCCGTGATCGTTGCATCTTATGTGGGTGGTGTGTTTGTGAACTTTTGTAGTCTAGTGGCAGAATATGTTGCGTATTAGCATGTGAAGATCGATATCAATTAATTGTATTCAGAATTTTTCATTAGATCTCCACTGAGCATTTAAATCTTCCAGTTGTAAATTAAAATGCATCGGACATTTTTTCTAAATTCTATGCTATGCAAAAATCATTGGTTATTTTTATGTATTAGAAAAAAACGATGTTTCGAGGTTTCCTTTTTATGTACGGTTTATATTTTGCGGGTATTATATATGAATATAAAAAATACGAAATACACTCATTCAACTTCAACATTTCTTTAAAAAAACGCTCTCGACGAATTTTTTTTCTCAACTAACCATTAAAAACTATAGTAGGATATAAATAAATTTGTCCAACTCTTAAAATAACCCTTTTTTAAATAATAATAGATCGGATAACACCATATTTTTAAAATTTGTACCTTTGTAAGAAACCTTTTGAATTATGTAAAATTTTTATTGCTATTGCGTTCATTTATATAATACAATTGATTGAACGTCATTAATATCAAAACATTGAAATTGCAATATTTAGCTTTCAAACATAGTGATAGTATTTTTTTTCTTATATGATACAAAATGTACAAAATTTAAACGATTCAAATCTGTACCAGATGTTGTTATTATCCATCTTTATATGCAGATTTTGAGTTTTCGACAGACGGCGGGGCGGTATGTAATCCTACTTTTCATGACAATAACCTTCAACCTTCAATCTGCATATTGTGAAGTGAAGACATATGATGACGCCTCAGAGCAGAGAAAGCAAAATAGCTTGCCCTCAATATAGAAGAGTCGGTTGTACAAAATGTAGTGTTACTCTATATGCAAATGCACCCCTCGCGTAAGTGAATATCACATTTGGGAAATGAACCTATCTTTCACGTCAAGTAGCGTCCTTACTTTACCACGCCAGTAAAAATACTCCGCAAAAGCCAGCAGATTCTTATTTTACATTATTACTGTCGTATTAAGGAGAGCTGTATTGGAACTCTACACGGAAACATTCTCAACATTATATTTATTGGTGTTGAAACTTGCTCAGGATGTTTTTTTAAATATAATTTGAATTATGGAACATAGTTAGTATAAACATTTTTCGATTTATTTTTATTGCACCTGATTATTTGTTGCATATTGGAAGGGCCTTAAGAAAGACATTTGAAAGTACAATAAACATGTAAATTCTTTATACTGCGAAAACGTTTTTATATTTTTAATTAAGTACCTAGTCTAACCTAAAGCAAAACAAACTGTTTATAAAAACGAAAAAATCAAAGCATCCTTTGCTTGGATATTTATTACAAATATAATGCTATAGATGAGTTAAATTTTTGTACAGCCGTGAATCTATAAGTAACTAATGAAAACTACGTTAGATGCTTGCTCTCGATAAAGAAAACCAAAATTATTTTTTAAATAAAAAAAAATGATAACGTATTGAGTATGTGTAGAATGTCATTCTACGAAACGTTAAATTCAGTTGATATGTGTGGTTTAAGCCATCTAATAGTAGTATTTATTAGATTACGTACTTCACATACTATTCAAATTTTGGATTTTTTCAGTAGAAACTAGTTTTAAATTTAACTCATAATATATTTCATAAACTTCTGCTATTTTTATTTCAAGAAATATTTTTTCCCTTTGATAATTTCTTAATGGAGTACTATTCAACCAAGCTTCTTTTAGGAATGCTTTCGTTTCACTCCCATCAAGCTCTTAAATCATTTTCAATATTGATAGCAAAACATTTTTCAGCAATGAACTTAAAGTTTTGTTTTTAAAAATATTTAATCGGCCAGTATTTCTGCAAGACAAACATAGCAGCTCGGGCATTTTTGGAAATAAAAAATCACCACAGCTTCTAGCGTTCTTGTGATTTTTGGTTGTTGAAAGAAATGTTGACAGAAAAATACTTACCAAAATTAAATATAAAATACTTACCGAGTAATTTATATCAGGATAAGATATTTTTTAATGCCATTCCCTATTGAATAATTATAACGTTTTTATATGTATTATTAACTTTTTTTATTATATTTTCATATGCATGGCATTTGCGTCAACTGTAATTTAGTGTATTAGTTTCAACATGTTGATTTTTCTGTGACTTAAAGATTTTTCTCTTTCGATTGACTAAAAAATATCGTTCTTTTTGCGTTATTTATGATTATTCTTTACTTCAATTATTGTAATGTGTTCAAATCCAAATTTCAGTTGATTTTAAATTGTCGAATATCGTTTTTTTTTTTTGTTATAAATAATATATACATATCTTCTAAAATGCTTTCTAAGATCTTTTTTATTTGTATGTGCACAATAATTTGTATGTGGTCATCAGTTGAAGAACAAATCAAAAATAGTGTAAAAGGAAATTGGCGGGCAAATAGGTATGAAAGACGCTTTCCGCAATACGTAAAGCACATTTCAGTCTATAAAAGCCCAAGCCGATTAGGTGAGAGCTTATCAGCGATAGTGGTACAACGCAGTTCCTTAGAACATGATCGCAATACAGCCATTCTAAACAATTTCTATTGTTTAAACAAACAATGTAGACTTTGGTTTTATGGAATTAATTTAGAGTTCTATGACTAAGTGTTGAAGAGCCTAGTGATAATCACTAAGCACGTCATATTTAATTGTAAAATACATATAGGAAACATTAAATATACGTTTTAAGAATTCTTGGGAAACTCTTAAATGGGAATAATATAAACATTGACAAGTAATTAATAGGCGTAGTGTCAACGTTGTTGACTTGCGTGCCGGACCGCCTGGGTTCGATTCCCGATAGGAACGGATTTTTTTAGTCGATAAATCTGTTCAAAGTCATGGATGTTTGTATTGTTGAAATTCCCTTCCCACCTTTCCGATCCCAAAAAGAGCAACGCATGGTGACAGCGATTAGCTTATCACTAGTCCTGTCCTAGTTCTCCTATCCTTTCCATTCCTACTCTAGAGGTTGAGCAACTGAGTAACAAGCAGTTCTCGTAGAAAAACAAAAAAGCAATTATTTATTTATTTATTGGCAAAAAACTATTAAAAATACATGGCATTACAGCAAGCGCCAATGCGCCATGCATTTGAGAAATTAATAAAGATTACATAAAATATTACACAAAAATAAGAAACAGAACAGAAACATATTATTTACATAAGAAAACATAATTTTTAAATAAAGCATCAAGTTCACTGCCGAAGATGTCAACATCAATAGGCAGCGCATTTATCAGCCGAATAGCCTTTGCAACTGTAGATTCAAAAGACCTACGTGACAAACAAGTTTTGACAAAGAAAATTGATTTGTCTTTGTTACGACCACGTAGGTAAAAGCTGGGAGCATGCAAATTTAAATTTTCAAGGATGTCAGGGTTATCAACTTGGCCCCGAAGAAGAAGAGAAAAATGTTTTAATATTGCAATTAGTCTTCGAGCTTCAAGTGAGTGAAATGACAGCATTCCTAAAAGAAACTTGGTTGGATAATATTCCATTAATGAATTGTCATACGGAAAATAGTTGAATTTTTTGAAATAATAATAACGCAGAAATTTTTTATGAACTCGCTCCAGTTGCGACTTAAATTTAAATTCATATGGACCCCAAATAATAGATCCATATTCTAGTTTGCTTAAAACTAAAGAAACATAAAGAGTACGAAACACAGTAGGGTTTTCAAATGGCTTACTTTGCCGAACTATGAATCCAAGAAGTTTACTAGCCTGCAGGGTAATTGAAGAAATGTGGGAATGAAACGTGAAAGAAGAGTCAAATGTTATACCAAGATCAACAACTTCAGACAAACGCTGTAAAGTCATATTCGATATCTCATATTTATATTTGATAGGAAATTTTCAACGAGAGAATGAAATGCAGAAACATTTCGAAATGTTGAAGTCAAGTTTGTTTAATAAGGACCAATTTACAATTGAGTTTATATTATGCTGTAGAATAGTACAATCCGACTCATTCCTGATGGTTGAAAACAGTTTTAAATCATCAGCAAAGAGCAGATACTTTATTCCACTCATACTTAGCACAATGTCATTTATAAAAATGAGAAATAAAATAAGACCAAGGTTTGATCCCTGTGGCACTCCAGAATATGTTGGAAAAATTTGTGATACGCACCCAGCATATTCAACATATTGGCGTCTATTTGACAAATAAGAATGAAAAAAATTGATAACCTTGTTCGAGCTTCCTATTGCTTTTAATTTATTTATTAGAATAACATGATCAACCCGGTCAAATGCTTTGGAAATATCCGTATAAATGGCGTCAACTTGACAATGAGAATCAAGAGAATGCAAAATATACTCACTATACACCATAAGATTGGTTACAGTAGATCGCTTTGATCTAAAACCATGCTGGGCATTAGTTAGCTGACAATCAACATGCATATAGATATATCTATGCAAAAGTGATTCAAAAAGCTTGGCTGGTGCTGATAAAATAGCTACAGGCCGAAAGTTTGTTATCTCAGACAAAGAGCCTTTTTTATGAACCGGTCTTATACGGGTCAAACTCCAACATTCAGGAAAAGTGAAGGTACTTAAACTTAAATTGAACAAATACAGTAGTGGGGTAGTTAAAATTTCCCTGCAGCCTTTAAGTAACCATGGTGGAATACCATCAGGGCCCACTGAAGATTTTGGGTAGAGACGAGAAAAAGCATATTTCATATCGGACTCGTCAAAATTGTTGATATTTAGTGTTGGCCAGTTAGAATGCACATACTCGGATTTAGAGTGGGTGAAGTTTGGAGGAGTTTTGAGTAAACCGACCTGAAGTGATTAGCAAATCCTTCAGCAATAGACTAGTGACCATTCAACACACTACCATTAAAAGACATAGATGAGAGCTGAGCAGAAGAGTCACGAATATGGCGGACATACGACCAGAAAGTTTTCGGATCAGAATTGATATTTCGACCAATCTGACTGATGTATGATTTGTAGCTACACGAAATTAGTTCATGAACTCTTCTACGCTTCTCAGAAAAAAATATATAATCACTATGACAGTTGGACCGTTTCCATTTCTTATGGCATTCATATTTTAATCTTATAGAATTCAATATTTCAGATGTAGACCATTTTGGATATCCACGTTTCACGCCAGAGTACTCATACACATTAAAAAAATCATTGAAAACATTATAAATATTATTATAAAAGATACATGTTGCTTTATTTACATCACTGATTGAATACATATCACTCCAATCCAAGCTGTGTATCCCGTTGTACATGTGCAATAGGTCACCTCGGCAAAAATTCCACGAAACTCTAGTATCACAGATATCAGGGTAATCATCACGCTCAACGTATCGCCCACGACGATAAGCGCATAATCTCTTTTTAAAAGCAATAGGAAACTCAACCACTATAGCTGGGTGATAACTGTCCTCAAGGACTAGAGGGTCATCACTTGCATACACCGATACACAGCAATCTGCATCAGCCAGCACCAAGTCCAGGACTCTTGCCTTCACATTTTCAATCTGTGAGAACTGTTTCAGATTCACACAGCTTAAAAAAAAATGAGCAAACTCAAATCCTACTCCGGGTGCCGACGAATACAAATTGAAATCACCAATGATAGCAATAGAATTTCGCACTGACAAGTTCAAAAAAAGTTGAAAATTTGTTCATAAGACTCAAGTGAGCACTTAGGGGAAAATAAATACAACAAACCCTCAGAAGTGACCCACCGCACATCACTTCAACAACGACAACATCAACCTGGACACATGGATTACACTCAATCCTAGTAACACTCTCAACACAGTCAGTACGTATGGCAATGAGAACACCACCACCTCTTTGGCCATATCTACGATCTTGACGAAATACGATATACTCATCAGTGAAAAGTTCAGCGTCATTAACAGATTCATTGAGCCACGTCTCACTCAGGCAAACAACTGGATAGCTGTTCGCCAGTAGAGCATTACGAAACCCAACAGACTTGGTTCGAAGACCCCGAACGTTCTGATAATATATATCAATATTCTGAAAAGAAAGTCATATCTTTTTTGGTAAGCTTTTTGGTTTATATTGCCACTCTTTTTACCACTGAATTAAGTGGCCACACATCAGGACACAAAAATTTATTTAACTTAGATTTAGGCACTCAATTTTTAAATGAAGCGTACCTTGCTTTTGTCAACAATTTAATAACACTGACAGCGACATCTGGTACACTTTGAATCAAAAAAATCAGTAAGTCCCTCGACGGTTGTATCAGCATGTAGGGACCATACATGAATATAATGAAGTTGCTCAATTCCTGAGCAAGCAGTAGTCCCAGTTCTAGTGCCGCATATGCGAGCACTCACTGGTGAAGGTGAAGTGGAAGAAGTTGAAGAAGTGTAGCTTTTGTTTTTCTATGTTTCACCGCTGTCCATTCTTCAACATTCAATAGACAATCGTGGGACGTAATCAATGAAGTTGATGGAATGGGTTGACTGGGCTTTATAAGCTTATCATTGGACACTTTAACTCTTTCAACCGGTGTGGAGGCAGGAGACACTTGACGCCTCTTTGGTTTACTAGTAGGTGTACTGGTATGATGTAAGGCCACTGAACGAGTGATCCTCTTCGTCTTTTGGCGTGGCTGAGATGGCTCATTTAAAGGCTTATCGCAGTTTCCAGATTTCATGAAGCATTGAACAGCTTCAACTCGCACAGTAAGAGCCTTCAGACATTGAATAATATCTCTTATTTCACTGCTTAAATCCATTTTGATTTACAATACACTTACACAAGATACACTTGAAAAAATGTTACAGTTTATTAAATTAACAGGTGAAAACAAGTGAACTCTAATAGAAAATTGTAAAGTAACAATTTGAAAACTATGTTTAACTCATATATATATGTATATATAGATATAGAAATACTTTGGTCACTTTAAAATATTGCAACAGTGAAGTCCTGAAGAAATAAACTGTGAATAATTACTAATTCATGTATAATTACACAAATACGAAGCACTAATAATGACAGCTGGTGGAGTGTCGTGATGTCGTCATAGCAACACGTCTAACGTTATTATATTAATTAACGTTATTATATTAACGTTATTATATTAAACAATTAATTTGTTTTCGTCAATATTTATCGTTAAACAGCTTGTTTTTTTAAAATGGTTTAAAAAGATTATTTCGTTCAGATAAATATATAATATCTGTGAGCATACCAAATCTTTTATGGATAAATTCAATAGTTTTGAAAAATGTAATATTATATTAAATATTTTACAAAGAGTAGGTAATAAAAGGATTATGAAAAAATCAATAGGCCAATAAAAATACTATGACGCAGTGTTTCAAACACCTGTGTAAGGTTATGATCACGATCGCTCGTGAAATGTACTTGTGACGTCACGTTAGTAGTGTGGCTGGCCGCGAATGAAGGCTTCTACGCGAAAGCTTCTTAAGATTCAAGATTCACACTGTAGTAACGACTTTGGGGCTTTTGACTTCACATGACTCTATTTCGATACCGTCTCTACATTTTCGAAAGGCCGCGCCACGCTGTACTATTCGACGGAGGTGATAACGAATACGAAATATAAAATAGTATACAGGAAAAATATTAATATTCAATTTTATGTTGACTCAATTTCAAACGGGATCTTTTTATATTACATGGACGGAAGCGAAAGATGCGAGTCAATACTATTTGGTATAATTATCAAAAAGATGCATTAATACTTTCAAATTTTAGTAGATTCACATTTAAAAATGAAACCACATAAAATTTTGTCTATTTAATTTATTTTTCATGTTCATTTTTGTCACAATAATAGAAAACTCATTGTATAGTCAAAAATTTTTTTTTAATTACAGATAATCGTAAAATAAATAATTAATCTTATGCTGAATAATTAAATATGATTAAATTTACCTCTGTTATTAGCGGTGGCGTTGTTAAATACAATAGTCTGAAGATGACGCTCAAAGAAACACGGGAGACACATCACATTTATTTAGTAACACAAGAGTAAATTAAAAAAAACTCTGATTAAAATATTGTAAAAGACTTTATTTTAAAATAAAAATAGGATTTTTAGTAAAATGAGTCTATGAAAACAATAAGCGACCAATAAAACTTTACACTGATATATTAAAATTGATTTAAAAATAATATCAAAAAAATACTTTCGGCAAACATAAATATGTTTGAACAATGTCTTGGATTCTTGGAAAACTTGGATACAAAAAAAAAACAGGCAAAAACCCGTCATATAACAAACAGAATTAACTTTAAAAAATGGTTATAAAAATAACAGTAGGAATTGTTATTAAATTCTATTAAAGGTAATATTTTATAAAAAAAAAATCACTTATTTTTTCGCCTTTTATTCACATAATTTATAATTAAAGCGATATTGTAACGTAAGTATGAGAAGTAGCGTAAAAATGCTTGTCATTGACAGCACTCATCAATTATAAAAGTTAGCGTCGATTATTTTTTTTTTAATTAAGCGTTACACGCTAACAATGCTGATTTTTCATTAAACATGAATTTTCAAATAAAATAAAGTTTTTATATATTTTAGACTTAAATAAGTTTACATTATTTATTGGTCGAACGATGTTTAAATATAGTAAAATGAAATATCATAAATACAGAAATACCCAGAAAAAGTTTATTATTGGTTTTCAAAAACTAGACATTTGCGAAAAAGAATCTGATTTTATTTTCTAAGCTCTGCTACCAAAAAATCTCATATTTTATGATTTGATTATATTTGATGATCTTTGCAAAACTCAAAGCGGTGACATTTATGTATTTTTACAATTTCCAAGTTCAACCAAGTAGAGTAGTCAATGAAATTCATTTGAAATACGTATAATGAATAAATACATCAAAATAATAATAAAATGCCTTTTGTCATCCAAAAAAATTCAAATAAAATAATTAATCTGATTGAATGAGGAGAAATTGGAATAAATGTTTTACATATTATGCAAACTTGATGATCAGATAAATATAAGGGGGTTTTGATTGACGCATAAGAATATTACTTAGTTGCGAGGTACAAATTAAAAGTTAGCACATAAGCTGTCGGAGTGGCACCATAATGAAACCGCTTAAGGGTTGATAGTGGTTTTATAGTAAAGCATGTCATTTGACGTAAAAAAGAGTGCGTGTTTAATATCAACAGGCACCGCTCGCCAACACCCTATACTCTATGCTTCAAACTCTTCGTGGACTATTTTATAAATGCGTACAGTAACACAATTCATGTTTATTTAATTTTTGAGAATATGATGTATTTTAATTAAATTAATCATTATATAATAAATTAATTGTTGTAACTTTTTTTCATGCTGTAAATTCTTATTGGTTAACATTCTTAAATTTGAATCGCTTGAATTTTGTATATTTCCATGAGTTTTGTCGTTAACGACCCGGGTTTTGCCTTTATATGATCGACTAAAAACATGGACCAGTTTTGATCATCGCAATCATAGTCAACTCTCATAGGTAGTACTTGTAGTTAAACAACTTTCGTTCTAATGGTTCAAATTGAGATCGGGCATATGTAATTAAGTTTACACTTTTACTTATTTACTGTCAATTCTTAGTGATAATGCATTATATTTAACTAAGTAATATATCTGGAAATAAAAAATAACTATATTTATTACAATATAGTTATTTTTAAAGTATTCTTATATTGTGCCGTAACAACTTATTTATAATATTTAATCAAATGTAATTTAAAGATAAATATGCTGATCGTTTCCGTCGTATCTATATATAAATAGTGTGTTATAAGAGATGGTGCTATTTATCATTTCTGTTGATTGTACACTCTGAATGATTTATATTTGTTGAATTACAGAAAAAGTTAGAATGGCAATCAGGCAGGCATGCAAGTGCGCACGCCCCTACTTCACCACCCTACCGTGCTTGTGTGCCGTGAGACTTTTAATTGTTTCTTATGCTTTTTTCTCATGCAACTATATCCTTTCACGCTGAGTCTACACCTTGCTCGATTTGAAATATTTATACAATTTAAAAATATGAAGTAATTGCTGGGCAGATTTATTTTGATTGGCTTTATTTTCGTCAACTATTCTTTATCATTGCTATGCATTCGCGATCAAAGTTTTTTTTCTGACTCTCATTACTCTCAGAAAATAGATACAGGAGTTAAATAGAGTACAGCTCTCTAAGAATGTCTTGCATTTTTACTAAGCTCCCTGTGTTATATTATACTTGAAAGAAAAAATCCAATTTTTTGACAGCGACATAATATATTTCAAATAACGTTTCATAATTGATACATATTTTAAAAAATTCGTGTGGTGGACAAAGTTCATCTATGAAAAATATAGCGCTCTGTAAAAAAAAGTTTACGTATGACGTCATCTTTCTTAAAATTCCTTATTTTTTTACTTTGAAAATTAGGTCGAACAATAAAAAATGTGTTCCTAGAGTTTAAATACTGATTTTTTTCATTCAGGCAGTACTGGTTGTGTTCCAATAGCAAAATATTTCTTCAAATGACAAATCTTAAAAAATGTATTTTATATTTTACTGCAAAATTAGCGGAATGAATTTTGCAGTAAAATAATGAACAGTTTATAAATTTGAAACCCAATGTTTGAATACAAAAATTCAATCTGATTTTAGTAGGTTCCTCGCAGAGAAAAGAAATTCAAAAACGAATACAAATATTTTAGACCATTTAATTAACGTCGCTTACCATCCAGTATTCAAACCTACTGATATTACATTATTTGCCAAACTTACTTGGTACAGTGATTTATATTAAATCAGATTTTTTTAAAGTTAATTACATAATATATTGTACAATAACGATTTATTATAAAAATACAGCCCAAATTGAGCTATATATTATTCGTGTATTACTATTTAATAATAAAAATCAAAACAAATATTCTTTCGTGCCGTTTATAAATAATAAATAAAAATTCAAAACACTTTCGTGAAACGCTGGTTCTCCTTCATGTTAGCGCCACATAACGAAAATGTGATCTGATAAAAAAGAAATCTAAAAAAAAACGAACGATATTCTGAGAGAAGGAAAAAGTAAAGCACCCTCGACAGCCAATCAATAAATCATACCAAATTGACATATTTAACAAACTGTTTATAAAGAATCGTACGTGAATTGAATACTGCCTGTTACCCGCAAAAGCCTACATTCTGTTTGTTTGCAATTGGTAGCTCCTAATTTAAAAATCTTTTTGATTTCATAAAAAAAGATTGTTTGAGTTTCACATACAAGTATATCATTTTTTGTTCATTATTATTCTTTATTTTGTGATTATAAAATGTGTTTGATATCAACACAATTGGTAAAATTAATAATATATTACAATCTGAATTTTTTTGTCTAAATTTATTTTCAAATGCGGAAAAACCTCATTCGATGTATTTTTATATATAATAATCTTTTGACGATACCCACTCTGAATTTGAAATGTATAAACTACAAATAAATCATTTCGACAAACATGGAGAACACATTTTGAGACTGTTATTAGTTATTTTGGACCATATAATTATCATTATAAGTTAGTTGGGAAACATCTGTTGCTCGAGTAATCTTTTCCACTACGCCATGTTTTATGCATTGGAAATAGTTTTCGTCAATGTACCTAAAGAAAGAAAAAGATTCTTTACTTTATATTCTAAAACTTGAAATTTCATGAACATATTTTTTTTATTCATTTTAAGCGATCGGTGAAAATGATCGCGATGATGAAACCGGTACTTATCATAATAAAATTGGATGTGGAAGTAGTAAAAAAAAATTTTATTCATTTTAAATAATGCGTTTACTCCAAGAATTGAAATTGTTATAAATTTCTTTAAATTTACAAAATGTAATATAAGAACATAATAAAAATATTCTTACGCGTTTTGAGAACCCTTCAGAAAAGATGAGTTAGCTGTAATAGTTTAAGGCAAGCATCAGATTCATGCTCATACAAAATAGTTATAAAAAAAATAATGCAAGGATATAGAAGTAGTAAAAAATATATTATTATTTCTGTCCCGACAAATATTATTCTCCGTAAATCCTTTTATTACCCCATTATTTTTAAACATTTAAGATTGCTATATTGTAATATGGGCTTAAGTATGAAAATATGTTTTATGGGATTTTTATTAAAACATCATATTACAATACCATACTTTTTGGACTATTAAAGGCACCCCTGGTCGACGAAAAAAATGCAGGCTCCGCACATTTTATCGCCAAAATTAGTGCCACATAACGGTAGAGCTCTGCGCAACGCTGTGATGAAAAGCCGCTGAAGCATACATTACAAATTAAACGTTGGATATGATCCCTCGCAAGAATTATGTGGACTTATCTATGTAGAGCAAAACTATATATTACATGTTTATTTTTATTCAACCATGTCCGTCTCTAACATTAATATCGATTCCTAATCATGCATCTCAACATATGTTGGCTTATGATAGGTCCCTGTTATTCAATCGTTCAGCTCCTCTTGTGTGAAGATGGTAGAGAAAGAACAATACGATTGCTCCACTCACTCCCCATTCCGTTCCTTGTTTCTCTGAAAATATTGGTTTTTCATTTGAACTCGCTGAACTCACTCGCTGAACGCATTGTTTTAAGTCCTTTATTATGCATTACAATAACAAATCGTTAACATGAGTTGTTTGTTCTTCCAAGGAGTAGAACCAACCTGCCAATGGGGATGCCACTGGGAAGAGCTTTAGCGATGTTTAACGAAATTGCAATTGAAATTGGTATTATTTTTCTTTTTCACATTGCAAAAGCAATAAGCTTATAATTTGTAATTTTTGCAATGTATATTAATAAATAAAATAGATGGCTTGATAAAATCTGAAGAATTTTATGATTATTACTCGTTTGATTAAGATTGCAGTTCACCGCTATTGTATTAAAGTTAACTTAATTCATATTTTTTAGTAATATTCTTCATATATACTTAAGGTCCTGCGGCAGGTTCATCTTTGTATGCATATTTAATAGGGGTTGCGTATTACGTAAATTGACTCGGAATCAAATGTCCGGACAGTAAAAAAACATGATATATTGGAGTGGAAACCGTAAAAAAAGTTTTATCTCCACCGGACGGAGATGCGACTTATGTACTTTTTCAGGAGCAGGGGTAGCAAAACTTTAATTTAGTATCTTCAAGTGTAGAAGTTGCGCAGAAGTTATTGACGGTTGAAGTTTTCCATTATTTAGCTTCCAAGAAAGTAACATGGTTTTTAATCCTCTAACTGTTCATCAATGATAACATATATCTCTTTTAAGGATATACCAAAGAAGCAAAAACTTTTAAAAAGCTATGTGGCTTAGTCAGATATTATTTTATTTGATTTTTTCATATATATTAAAAATTGAAGGACCTCATTTACAAATTGAATTGCTTTATTTCATCTTTAAAATGGGAACTTTGTGGAAGTTCATTTTAATATAACTATGTGTATTCAATCACTCTTAAACACTATTTCTAAAGTAACCTTGATAAAGTTAGTCTGAAGATGCTTATTAAAGAGACGAAACACGTGTCACTATTTGTTTTACAATAAGTGGAATGAACGAAGCTATTATCCATTCATTATTGATTTATTTATCTTTTAATGTAGTTACGAATGAAGATTTTAGGCGTTGAAAAAAATATTTTGAAACACTGTATGAATAAAATTATATTTGAATCGTTTTGACGCATCAGTTAACATTCATCCGTGGACTAGAAATACCTGAAGATGCATAAAGGCGAATCCCAGATCGTTAGTAACGATGCTCATAAAAAAATACAAAATGTATCAATTAAAATTTCATATTTTGAGATTCCATCAAACACTTTCAGTCGAAATCCTTAACTGTATAAAGAGTTACTTACCTAATACAGAGAACAGACACGATCGAAAATTTCTCATTGCTAAGCAACTAACTTTCGCAACGGATCCCATGAGCAAATAAAATAACAAAAAAAATTACGTCCATCTCAAAGTTTCATTAAAATCAGCTTAGTGCTTTTAAATGCATCTGTACAGCTTTAAAAGTTTTGAGTTCTCTGATCTAAAAGAGGATCGTAGTAGTAGTTCTGTTCGCTAGTAGGTAGTGCTAGTCTGCGCTTACAAATAAAAAGTGACTGAAGCACATCCCTTGATTGTTTTATGGGATTTTTACAACAGAGGCGTGTTTTGAGACTTCATCGTTGACAGTATTGCCTCGTGAAAAGTCCAACTTTCACTATCGTCTTTCTATAAGGGATAAAGTTCCGTAATCCCAATTTTATAAATCACCGTTTTTCATATTTAACTAATAATCATTTTTATCTGAACTTTTAGTAGAGGATATAATATTTCAACAGACTGCCTGGTTTCGGTCGAATTTCACGTAATATAATTAACGATTTGTGTTTATGTGTCACTATATATTTGTTTTACGACCATTTGAAGTCTGATTTAGGTGTCATTATTCATTGATCGAACAACTATGTGCACCAGCTCAAAAGGTGGCAAAAAAACAGGGCTGTGGAGTCGGAGTCGGAAATTTTGAAAAGTTTCAACTTTTTTATTTTTGCATATAATATGTTAAATTTGGCCATTGGCTGGATTGGTAGGGTTGATATTTAATTGAATACACATCAATAGGAAAAAAAGGCAGAAAAAAAGTGACGATATTAAACTTTTTTAGTCGAAGTCGTGTTTTGTGGTCAATGTTGGAGTCGGAGTCGTGGTTTTGGTAAATGCTGGCGTTGGAGTTGTAGTTGGAGTCGGAGTCGAACTTTTTTTTACCTCCACAGCCCTGGTGACAACACTTTTAAAAATTTCTGATTTTGTTTCATTGAAACAAACCAAAATATTAGGCTGGCAAATCATCGACTTGGGTCAATAATTTCAATGATCGTGACCAGTGAAATCATGTTGTCATACAAATCTATTACTTGATTCATTTTCACTGAGAATACAGTTTCACTGTAACATATACACATAGTTACATATTTTTAAAATATTTAATTTCGACCAAATCATTTATTATTTTACTAACCCATTTCATATTAATTTTTTTGACAGTATAAAATTGCAAGGAACTCATGACACATTGAAAGAATATTAAATGCAAAACGATGATTTTTTATGAAAATCCGTCAAGCTAAAATGTGATGTCAAAACACAGCCTTTTAGTAGATTTATAAGTTTGTTCTGTAATGGATAGGTTCAAAAATTTCATTCGAAGAATAAATTAAATCATTTAATTGTTTTAAGAAAAATAAATCAACTTAAATGATTGATTAATAAATATTATTAATCAATCACCTTACAGCCAAAGGCTTCTGTTCTTTTTTTGTAATACGTCAATAAATTTATTTGCACACGTATGTGCGTTATTTTTCATAATAATGAAAAAAATCAATGATACCAGCCATTTATGTCTCAGGGAGATAATAAAAAATATAATTACTTGCATTTTTCAACGGCAAAATTTATTATTTTAATATAAGAATAGAGAGTTGACACAGAAAGGCATCTACAAGATTTTTTCTTATTGTATATGTCAAAGTCTAGACATGCTTCATAAGAGGCTTCAAGCAAAAAACCCTTTTTTTAATAAATAACGTCTATATTTAAGTTCAATAATTGTTGCCTCATATTCAATACAAAGTGGGACGTAGATTAATAAGATAAAATTTTATGTTTTAGAAAAACATATTTAAGAGAATATCTATATTATAAATCTTGTTAAAATCTACGCACTCTGTTAAAATGGATCTTTAATGTAAGCTGTATTTGATTAGCAACGTATATATATAAAGTAATCGTCGTTTAGACAGATGAAAATATTTTAATAGTAATTTATTTAACCAATATATAGATCAAGTATGTATCGTAAATACGATTAACTAAATGAAATAACACTTTGTGAATATGAATACAAAAATATTTTATTTTGAGATGTCGTGGTCTTTTGATTGGTGGTAATCTCATACGTGTCTGAAGTTTTAATGGAAACCTAATTATTGAAATATTAATACCCAGATGTCTCGAACCCTTGAAATAAAAGAATTACTTCTCTCTCAACCTGTTCTTTTCTAGAAAGATGTCTTAATGAGAGAAAGGAAGATAATTTAAATATCCTGCCGTTCTGTGAGAAAATATTTTAGAACAAATAATAACGTATTGGTTCTCATGAATATTAAACAAGAACATGATTAATTTTTTAGATGTTTAGAAAACTGTGGTTGATTTGGCATGTGTAGCATATTCCATATCTGAAAATGTTTTTAGATGCGTAAAACTACACACTAGTTATTAAACTTTTCGAGTGAAATAATTGAAAGCTTATCTATCAGTTTAGTATATTTTATAAGTGCTTCGTGGAAGGCCTGTTATAATATAACAGTGCCGTCAAACTGTACTGAGTTATAGCCACAATCATAAAAGCTGAATTTTAAATGAGATCATAAGAAGTAAAAGATGTTAGTGTCATATTAAAACCTCAATAAAAATCTGTTACGCTTAGGAATCAGATAGACAAAAACCTTACTTTTATCTTAATAACAGTATAGTTATGGAGAAGGTATTGACTGTATAGACCGATATATTTGATAATATTTAAAATTTTGTAATGTTGCTTTCTTCAGTTATATATTTCGCCAATGGCGCGCGACTCATACCAGTCACATATTGCAACATTCAAAATCATCTTTACTATCGTAAAGCTCATCGAAAGTTTTATAACTCGTCGGTCGGTCCCTGTGGTCTAATGGCAAGAGATGTTTTCTAGCGATCAGATGGGCCCGGGCTCAATTCCCGGCAATGTCAGATTTTTTCAATCGAAAAAGAGAACTTGGCCTGTGGGAGTATGTTTTTTATCGTTGAGTTGTTCACGACTGATATTGATCATCTAGTTAATCTCGTATGACTTTCACAATTCAAAATATTTGACGAATTGGCATTAGCTGTAATGGCAAATATATATTAATTAAATATAATAATATTTTTTAATTAAAAAAAACTAAAGAATCTGAATGCATAAAGTGTAGTCGTATTTTTATCCAAGTCTTAAAATACCATATTATGTGAAATGAATGGAAAAAAATTGATATGCAATCACCATTTTTAGTGGTGTTATGAATATGTTTTTTATAATTGAAAGCGGAAATGGTTTCTAAATCAAAGCTGCGCTATAAAATATGAACGCGCTTTTTTATATTTTTATTTTACTCTTAACTCATAATCTCGGCTGCCATGATTTTCTCCTTGCCTTAGCGTTTCACTAGCTTTTCAAAAATCAAAACGTAAACTTTAGGCGCTTATATCATATTGTGCTCTAACTTTCTTTAAACATTACCAAATTCATTAAAAAAGGCTGATGTCTTTGAGGTTGGCACACAATACAAAACTATCACTGGATAACTAGTTAACCCGTACCAATGGTATTTTCACGTGCGTACATAGACTTGGATGTTTTAACCGATCTGCGTGATCTATTTACTTAAATATGTTTTTTTTTGATTGGTGAGAAGTGATTCGCAAATTTTAAATGAAATTAAAAAGTATTTAAGTTTTAAATATTCTTAAAAGTTATTCGTTGCGATAAGAGTCGTATACGTGCTTCATATTAAAGAACACTTTAATGTTTGCCTTTCTAAATTATCAAAAATGGTTGTCTGTAAAGTCGGTTTACGGACGATAGTTTAACGTGACAACGTCATAAGAAAACATTGATGAAATGATTGCATACTTTTATGAATAAAATGGAATCATTTTTATTGAATTATCATTATTTTGTATGGATACGAAGAAGGAGTGAAATGAAATCTACAATTTTTTATTGAAATATTTTATTCGCACTCATTAATTCAAGGATTAATTACCTTTATTGCCGCAATTGTTGTTGTAATATAAACAATGAATACCACATTAACATTTCACTTCACTTTATAAACAGTTGTAAACAGATCACGTGTAGGTACTGTAGGTGTATAAGTTGTGTGCTGCCGCTGTCTCTTTTCTACTCAGACGCATCGACCAATCGAGTGGAAGAGAGATAGATGCGGCACAATCCGATCGGTAGGCCAATCGGGCCTCTCTATCGCTTATCCGCGGTCTGGCTCGCACGCTCGCCTTCGGCGTAACGCGACAAACGGGACAATGAGTCATGTTTTTTCGTGCGTGCAGCGGGCGTTCATCGATTTATAAGACGTTGTCACGTCAAAAAAAACTTCAGAGTATTGGGTCAGTCAGACAGAATTAAAAAAATATTGCTCAAAAAAGGAAAGCAATAACACGTTGAGTATTAAAGAATATATGCAACGGAATCAAGTTGTATTGCAGCTCAGTAAGATTCTTTTCACTTATAATAATTTATTATATTTGCATGTTTTGGACCTTGAATTTGTTTTTACCTGAAATTTTGTGACTCGAATTCAAAGTCTGAATTAACGAACATACAAATGTGACGCTTGATTATTTCTATATCGAATATTTTAAACTTAATGTTTAATTTTTTATGATATGGATGAATAAATGAATTAATTATACCTAACTGGAGTCGTTGACGCTTGACTGTGCTATATTGTGCTATATTTGACAACAATTTATGCTACTGATGATTTACCTTAGAGTATCGGTAAAACGAGGTGAATAGAGGCTGGCAGGTGAATAGAGACAAAAACTAGGATTGAACTTAAGCACAACTTTACTAAGTATCCAATGTATTTTTTACTATTTATATATAATGCTTTACAGTGACTATAATACTATCTCTCGAATGACAAAACCAAACCAACTAAATGACAGGCCAAAATCGAAACAAACGTGTTTAAGTTCGATACCTATGCATCCTCACTTTTTGACCCCTTACAAACTTCTCTTTTATTGCAAGAAAATTAAAATCAATCATGTTAATTTTCACTTTTAAGGTGTTCACTGTCAATACTTGGTGGAAAGGCACTATAATAAAAATAATAATACATTTTTAGTATAATACTTTATCCACATAAATTATATTTGGTTTCGCTCATGGCGAGTATTGTCAACTCAGTTGACAATGCTCGCCATGCGCGAAACCGGTCTTGATCAAATAAATTTTATGTGGAAAAAGTACTAAAAATGTATTATTATTTTTATCATGTTAATTTTGGTTAATAAGTACCGTAAAACGGAATAGAGACTCGTATAGAATGGAGGTTCATATATTCCAATCATTACAATCTTTATTTTATATCAAAATTGACTGTGTCTTAATAATGATAGTGAATATTTGAAAAATATTGTCATGAATGAATTATGTGGCGTGAAGGGTAAAAAGTGTCTCTATTGACCCCGTTTTACGGTACATATGTGGCATTTTATTAAATTAAACGAAAGGCTGAAGTGTATAAAAGAGCCTTAAACATGACATGGCATTGCAAATGGTTGCCATCAAAATACATTACAACAAATAATTATCCCTTGCTTTGTAACATTTTGAAAAGTATGAAAAGCTGTGTGCGCAGCGTGCCACACAACCTTAAGTACTCCATTAAAATGATATCATCCACAAATTGCGCCCATAAGGTTGAGTGGGATACATTTTTAATACGCTTTCATTAATTCTCCTCCCTCAGTTGAGTGTAGCTGAGGAGAGGTGACGCGGCGAAAAAACATTTCGCACCGAAATGTATAACGTCACAACTAGTACAACAATATCATATTATTTTCATGACGTACAAAACAAGCTGTAAAATTAATATTGTTTGTCATGTAAAAGTAATATCCGCATGTCTTCGTCGTCACTATACATGCTATAATATTTTGGCACAAAGAGAAAATATGTGTTATCTAGAAATATATGTGTTAACAAACAGTAAACAAAATATGTTATTATCTAGTAAGTCTAGTTGACTGTTTTAAACTCTTCAATCTTTTAAATAGAACAAACAAGTCTGTTTTTTTGGCGGTGGATAAACGATAACCTTCAATATCACCAACGACACGGGTTTCGCTTTTCGGCATCTCCAGACATTTCAAGTGCTCGAGTGTCTTTGAACTGACAGCGACAAAACTCATGGAAAAGTATAATACATAATTCAAACAATTGAAATTCCATCAAGCACCCTCAGTCAAAATCCTTTATAACTTCAATATCACATTTCAAATATTGCAGTTGGCACCGGAAGCTGTACTTATGTTTTTTTTCAAAATTTGTCAATATCAATGAATACATTGGCAGTCAAAATATGTTTTTTTTTTCAGAAAAAAAAACTAAAATGCCGTATATTAATAAGTTCCATAGTTACTTGATTCATCCCAAAATATTTTTTAGCACTGGTACACAATAATATATTACAAAACAAATAATTAATCTATTACACTAAATATCTTGCATTTAGTAGTGGTGTCTTATTATTAATGTTACACAACGTCTCTACATCTCTCATAATAAATTAGGGTGTGATAAGCTACATATCGTTCACGAAGTAATATGACTATTTTTTTAATAAAAAATAATCCTGATACAAGAAATAAATACATTTAGATAGCGGATAAAAAAAATTATAACTCACTATTGTTAAACATGGTGTGACATAAAGCTAAATAAGTTCTTCTTATAAAGCAACGCAACGGCTGAAAAGGCTTTTACTTAAAATTGGTGGATTTCAAATGTTCATATAAATATAGCATGCCAAAAATAAAAGGGCATTCACTGTCGCTTTCGCATCAAACCCGTTTGCAATCCATTGACGCATTTGAAGTAAAAAAAAATGCTAAGTTCTCCAGTTTTTACTTTAACGGCAGTCGTTAGGCCACAGGCTCGGGTCAGCGAGGTTATGATTTATGAATTATTTTCCGAAGTGAATTCAGTGACGGTACAAGGGGGGTTAAATCACCACTCCGTTTATTAGATATTCATATAAAAGTGAATCATTCTGAAAAAATATATTTTATGAAAATTGTTTAAATGCTGAATAAAACTATAATTTATAAAAAATTTTTTTCAACAATAACAGTTTTCAATCTTCGTAAAAACACATTCATCAATATCCGTATTGATATTTCCATTTATTTATCCTCACTTTATTAAAATTTGGACCGGGATGATTAATAAAGAGCACTCATTAAGAAACTTTATTAATTTAAAAAAAAAAGTATTTTGGGTCCATTCATAATGGAATTCTCGCTACTAAATGCCAATTTAATCAATTAGTAAAATATAATACAGGTAGTCCTCCACTTTCTTTTCATTTTTTTCAATTTTAATCGCTTTGACCTTTGTTTATACATATATTAAGATATAATGTACGCATGTAATTTCTGAAGTGAATAATAAAGAAATTGTGACCATCAAGACTTGGATATCCATATCACAATAAACTTGAAATTAATATTTAGCATGAACACATAAACAAACTTGTTTAAAATGATTTGAATGATCTTTAAAATGACGATTTGTTTTACATAAGATATCAAAGAATTGAAGAAGATGCTTCTACTGATGATGAAACAATGGATTGCACGTATGTAAGTACGGATGATTCTAAAAATTTATTAAGTAAATGTCGTTTTTTTTTTTAATAAATAATTAAAAAATTATCAATGTAACTATACTAGATTGATTTGTTACAAAAAATATCTTGTTATAAATTCGACTTACGACCAATTCGACTAACGACCAAAGTTCAGGAACGCATATCGGTCGTAAGTCAAGGACAGTCTATAGCTAAAATTTACACTTTGTGGATATTTACTTTTTCTATGATCGTATTATTTCCCGTACTTAACACATCGCTATCACACTGTTGCGTGCGTTTACTGCGGTAATCATTTATATGTTTAAATCAATTATTCTCTTAGCTGAATAATAATAATAGGCATGCCACTGTGGCGCGCCCCTGAGACCTTCTGATTTAAGGGCTTGTTAAATTACTAAGTGCGATAACTCGCCCAGCTGAATATAGAGCGCCGAAAGAAAAGGTGCTGTTTGACTTTCGCAGATAATTTACGATACGTCTTTGGAAATCTTCGAGAAATATCAGCGGAAAAAATCGACAAAAATATTGACCAAGCAATATTAGTGCTTGTAAAAAAGGAGAGAAAATTCTATGCGGCTTTTGAAAATGGTTTACGAACAAATAAAAAATTTAATCGTCTGGCAGATATGTAATAACATAATAATTTTCATTGACAAATGTCGGTCATAAATAATTTTGTTTGCTGAAATTGATTTTAATATCCTGTTATAAGTATATGTAAATATATTGAGAGGTCAGCATTTTGTTTTTCAAGTCCTGAGATAAACAAAAAAAAAATCAGCGACCTAAAAACAAAACTAGGTTAGTAAAATTAGTCATCATTGCAAAATATTTCACTGTCCTTATTTAAAACCTGACATGTTTTTTTTTCAATTCATTTGGGATTAGCTCAAAGAGAATATACAAATGTCACAACGGCAATTCTTAAGTGATAAAAAACTTTTATTAGAGATGTCAAATGCAATATTGAATCTTCTAGAATTTAGCCGAAACCATTTTAGCTATAAAAAGAGGCCTCTCAGCCTTGCTGCTGAAAATGACCATATATTATACAGACCTATAAATCAAAAATAGTGTAGGGTGTAAATATATACAAGAACTTATCACAACATATTTATGATTACCAAGAGATTTTAAATATTTTTTTTTTATCCAAAATATATTTTCACTTATTACGATCATTTATTTACATTTTTTTTTGTAACATGTTTTATTGAAGATTTTTTTTCATAATACGTTTATTTATCATAATATTAAGGTGCTTCAGTAGTCATAGATTTTTATCAATAAATAATTATTGTCATTGGAATTGAAAATTTTTCGTTTTTAATTTAATATAATTTTGACGGATATACGAAAGCTTATAAAAAAAACATTTTATCATTGGGATGTTTTATTTCTTATTCTTCTTTGAAGGAGAAAAACTACATCTCAATTTAATATTATATTAAATCATAGTAAGCATAAAAGTGAGTAGGATCTCTGGCATAAATTGTATGTTGCCCATAGCCTAAGAGCTTTTTCTCTACGCGGAAGCTCATGCCGTGAAGCTTTTTATCATAACTTAATCGCAAAGTAAAATGGCAATTTCACGCGAAATTAGACGATAAACCCCATTGAATGAGGTCGTCGGCCAGCCGCGGAGCCTTAACTGAATTTTGTTCAAATTTTTCACCTCCCTTAATAATCCTGGTGAGGTTTTTGTGTTTACCTGAAATATACAAGGGGCATAAATCGCTTTTGCAGCGTCTTATCCGCTTTTCTTGCATAGGGCGACACTTTTAGTAGCTTAACATCAAAAAACAGCCGCGCAAATGTTTTTGCTTCGCCAAACGTTCATAAATGAAGTATCTTATATATAAAATGCAATCTTGTTAAATGAGTGATGTGATGTGATGTGACCATGATCACATCACTTAAGATACTACAGGGTAAGTTTCAAATCGTCAGCAATAGTAAAAAAAAAGCAATCACATTTTAGGTGTTGCTGTCAATTCTCGAGGAAGGACATTATATAGCAAAAAGCACATTTTTTTGTACTAATCTCACATTTTCAATAACATCAGAGATTGTTTAACCTCCGTTTATAAAACGTTTAAATTATCAAAGCTTTGAAGTTCCTGGTCTGGGATTCGAGCATTCATCCACGCCACCGATTACAACAAAAGCCTTAAAGCGATGAACAATCAGCAACAACATACCACCAAACATTTATTCATCGGCATACCATGGATTGTTAGGCTTTGTTTGCTTAAATACCGCTTATTTTATAAATTTTCTTTTCATTATATTAGGTACCTTTGATTTAGTTTCGTTTAAAAATATTTTTTATTCTTTACTTCGATAATTCTTTATTAAACAGTTATCAAAAAAACAGATTGGTAAAAGCGTAATCAATAACCTGGGGCATTCGGCCGTAAAAGACCACAACCTGCAAAAGAAATGTGGCGTTGTTACTTCAATCAATCTGCCACAGATAGAGAAGGTGGAGGGGAAGAATGAAGAGTTCCAGTACTTTGATTAGTCATGTAACAAATCAATCAGTCAAGTTGTACAGCTTACAGACACTTTGATCGATCGCTAACTAATACATAAACCTCACTACCGGGTGCTTAGCAACACGTTCGGCTAGAGGAGTTTGATTTATTAATTATCGGCCAAATCATCTACTTACATATGTTCTTTGACAAAAATATCTTACATTTTACTGAATTTAATATCCACTTTTTCATTCAACGACCAGCCAGCGAGTTTTGAACATTATTGTGTGGCGAAAACCATTAATAACAACTGAATAGATTGTCCAAATATAATCACTTAAAGTACGTTGTTATCCGTAATTTTTTTCATTCATATCTTGCTGATAACAATTATTAATACTGATGATATGGATAGAAAAGGGATACCATTTGTATTATTATAACCATGTCCGTTCCTAATTTAGAGCGCATGGACTCCTTATCGAGCTTATATATCTCAATAGAAGTTTATTTAAGACAACTTCTTCTTGTTCATTTGTTTAACTGTTTTTAAGAATATAAATAGGGCAAGGCCAAGACTAGCGGTTTGCTGATCGCTACGACTCTTTTTAAGGATCAGGTGTATTGAAAGAATAAGAATTTCACAGTTTTCGATTGACAAATCAATTTATAAAACCTGTTCAGGCTTTTCATCTGTGACCACTGTAACCGAAGCCACTGACGTTGACCATTCAACCTGAGACAGCAAAAATATAGTTGGATTCTCGTGAAGAACGATTTTGCATAGATTATACTGATTAGAGCAATATACTATAATAAGAAGTTATGTAAAAGTAGTGTAGTAAATCTTTGATCATTAGCGTAAAAACATAAATAATACAATTTTTGAAGCTCTTATTTTGTAGGCAACATTTTTATTGTATATAATAAATAATTTTATATAAATAATATTTTATATATACTAATAATTTTCCCATAATTGTTAGTTGACAATGATCTAATCATTATTCTTACAGTGAAACAAAAGTTAAACAGAAATTAGAAGTATTCACTCATAGGCAAAATTTATCATTTACTGATTGAATAATTATATCTTCTTCAAATTTCGATGACATTGACGAACACACTGTAGAAAGTGAAATTTCCTCGTAGCGCGTTCACACAATAGGCCGTTGTATTAATTTAGTTGTGCGAGGATTCCAAATCACTTGTACAGGAATAAAATTAGGAAACAACATCTCGATTGATCTGTAACTAATCTATTTCAAAAAAACTCTATACATTTCATTAAGTCTTAACATGTCTCTGTGGAACAATTCATTTGCATTTTTTTTCTATTAATTATAATAACAATATATTTAATTCTCATAAGAATAAAAATTAGTATTCAATTTTTAAGAAATTAAAAATAATAACTTGACTGATGTTTCTTACAAAAAAATGTTTCGTTTAAACGTGTAAACAAATAAATGCATTGATAATTGGGGTGCATTTATCTTTTCTTGTAAGTCCTATATCTAAGAAGTAATTCTACCAGTCTCTCGTCTACTCAATTGCGTGATCTATGACTAAAACTACGTTATGTATTATTTTATATCACAAGAGTGATTTTTTTATTACTTTTCTGCTGTGCCGGCAATATCTCTAAATGTTACTGATATCCGTTACACTAAAAAATATGATTTCTCTTTGAGATAAATCCTTTGTAAACAGCTTCTTTTCATCAGTTGTGTATATTGACGATGAGTCTAAAGATTTACTAGTCTTGTCAAATAATTTGAGCACCTTTTTGACACCCTTCCAAAAGCTCTTGACCTTTTAATGAAACACTATGAAAATGAGTGTTTGAACTTTTTGAGCTTTTATCTGCGCGATTAACAAACAGTTTACCTCCAAAACGCATTACGTATTTGACCGAAATCACTTTCTATTAGAATAAATATCTGAAAGTTGTTAGAAGAGGGTCTTCTTTAAACGTCACAATTTTATGGAACTTTTGAAATCTTTGATTGTTTAAAATTTGTATCCGTTTTAGTAAAAGTTAGAATAACAAAAATTTAAAAAAAGCATTGTGAATAACTAAATCATTTTTTAAATCTGTAGAAAAAACGAAGATTGTCGTAAGTTTTTTTTTTCCAAAGTGCGTTTCCATGCAGAACTCCACCTTTTGACAAAAATTAGACTTGACTTCTAAAAATCTAACAAAAATAAACCAATAAATGCAACCGGTGCAAGCCACTTACATAAAACTAAAAAAATATCATGTTTTTGTCATGAGAAGTTGAACTGTAATTTTAACAACAACAACTTGTGTGAGTACTTTAAAAGCTTTAAGAGAAGCTTTTCCGGTACAGCTTATCGCACCACCTCCACCACAATGTGAAGCTCTGTAACCCCTCCAGGGATAGAAACTGGAGCCTTGCGTTTATACCTTTGAGGAAAGTAACGTAACGCTGCTTTACATTGTGACGTCACTAATGCTTTAAATAATATTAGTTAACATAATGAAGCTCGCCGTAATTCGAAAGTTTGCAGAGGAAGTTTTCGTATAGTGAAGCGACTTTTAAATTAAAAATTTATTCAGAAATAATTACATTTTTTCATAATGCAATCCTTGACTTGTTTTTATAAATCAAAGCATCGCTTGTATCTTCAACCAGACTTTATAAAATGTATGCTGTACTAGTTAAAAAAGACACATAATAATTAGTTTGACAATACATATATCTGCTTTTCATTACAAAACAAGCAAACGTAAATTTCAAACATTTTAGTGTGCATAAATAGAAATTAATTCACGAGGTTTCAATTACTGTTTTAATCTGATTAATACTTTCAATGGCAATCTTGCTCCAATCTCTCTATTATATTACTGATTTAAATTATATGCAGTGTATACATGAATCAGTTCATATTGATGTGATTATAAACATCAATATTTAGCGATTTTCCTGTATTGATGAGTATGATTTTATTAAAACTGGTCTGAAACATCACCGTTGGTCTGGATGTGCTTATAGTTATATGAACCATTAAAAATCGGCCAAGACATCCAAGCTCAATCTACCTAAAAATGAGTCATTAATCAATTGAGTAATAAAATAAATAAAAAATTTACGAGATAAATAGATAACAAATAAACTTCGTAATTGAAAACATGTTTTAAATATTAAAAATGATAGTTAAAAATTATTAATTTAGTATACATCATAAAAACTCGTTGTATTAGGATTCGAACAGTTGAGCTCAGTAAACGAAGCCAACTACGTGAACACTTCGACAACAGCTGAAAGCGACTTTTATATTTATTGTGATAGCCACAAATAAATTAATTATGAATAATTACCCGTATATTGAGTATTTTATAGTAACTGAAAAATTAAGGCTATTAAATTTAAAATATAAGTGGATACATACGTAAATAGACAATTATTCGAATATATATTAAATGATCTACATATTTATATAACTACATTTCGCAAATTGTGATTTATATCGCATGGCATTTATATTGGCGTCAAAAATATATATAACGAGCTAGATTATGTTGCTTTACAACTATTTAAATTGGCGTCACGTGAATAGGTTTGATGCTGAATGATTTTTTAGCACATTCAACTGATCGTCTTATCTGCCAACATTAAAAAATGGTAATTGGTGATTGGGCATTTAAGTAATTGTTGATTTTTTATGGTAAAATACATCCCAGTGTAAAAGATATTCCCAGTGGACCATTTGGTCAATTTAGCCATTGAATAAGGCGGAATCCTTCAAGCTTTCCGAAGGAACCCATCATTCCTTTCAAATTTCACGCGGTGACGCCTTTCTTGCATTCAATGAAGTCTCAAAATATCTCTCTACTTCCCGTGTCCATTAACCAACGATAAATACTTACCACTCTAACGCGTGACGCTTGCTTCTCTATGACAAATGTAATGGATCTAAGAGAACTTGAATTAATGTATCCCAATTGCTACCATATTGACCACGTATGAAGAATCAAAACTGAGGCTATTGAAATCGAACTAAATAAAATAGTTTATAGTGGAATTTGATATATCTCTTTTGAGTAAGATAATGTAGGCGTTTATTGATTCAATACACTTTTTTAAGTATTAACCATATAAGAAATATTATATGCTGACTTTAAGATAAAAATATGTCCATAACAAATTATGTTGCTTTAAACTTATTACATAGCAGTTAAAATGTCAATATTTTATTAAATATTTTTGATCACTTTTAGGGTGTTCACTGTCAATACTTGGTGGAAAGGCATTATAATGTCGGTCCCTGTGGTCTAGTGGCAAGAGCTTTGTCCTAGCGATCTGGAGACCTGGGTTCAATTACCGGCAAGGTCAGATTTTCTTCAATTGAAAAAAAAGAGATCTTGGGCTGGGTGTATGTTAGTTATCGTTGATTTTGTGCACAACTGATTGATTACTTATCATCGAGTTAATCTCGTATGACTTTCACAATTAAGAATATTTGGCGCATTGGAGTAAGCTGTAATACCAAATATTTTTTTTTTTTTTATTTTTATAAATTAATTAAAAAATTATAATAATACATTTTTAGTACTTTTTCCCCATAAAATTTATTTTATCAAGACCGGTTTCGCTCATGGCGAGCATTGTCAACTGATAAGAAATACAATACAACAGTGATATTTATACAACAGTTAAGTAAGGTATGACAAACAATTTTTTATTTTAATTTTTATGACAAATATTTTTGAGTATGGTGGGAGTTTTGTTTAGTATGATTTTATTTAAGACGGCAATCAACAGTGGTAAATTCTCAATACATACATATATAGTGGTATAAATACTTTCAATTGAATATAAGCTCGAGGGTCTTCGGACAATAACTCATTGTTCTTGTGAAATTGGTAGTATTGTTTATTTTTCAACCAATAGGTTTTTTAATTAAAACGAACATTTCTTATTTTTAACATTCACTATTGTATCACGTATAAGAATGGTTATTTTAGTATAAAAAATTGAAAGCCCTTTATTCAACTGTTTCTTTTTTTAATAACACTTTTGCGAACTTTTTTTACCATAAGGTTAGTTGAATCATGGTTTTTAAGAAAGCAAAACACAAGACACATTTAGTTACACAAAAAACAGATTTAAAATCTTGAACTGACATAAACCAAACGTATTTCATGAAAATTCTAAAACAATACATACAGAACACTGTGCTTTTTATTTATTTATTATTGGTAATAATCTAAAAATAACACTTTTCGTGCAATATCGAAAAACTTTCGTCCTAAGTACTAAATTAAGCCCAAGTTTATTATCCAGAGACAACCGTCGCTTCTTTATACAAAAGCCACTTAATTATGTTTGTACACGATGTAGATTACAATTTAATATGCGATTTAAATGGAAATTTTATCGCCGAGTTTGCTTAAGGGGCCCGCGTAGTGTTGTTAAGATTTTCCATTAGCTATTGTGGTCGGGAAATTTTCGCCACTATATTTGCTCCGTGCAAAAAAATGTATAACCACTCTGGTTGAGACTCGGTGGATGTTTGCGATACTTATTTATGGTAGTTAATATAATTGAACGGATTTTATAAAGGTAGTATATTTGTAGACTCTTGGAAAATTTTGTATCTAATGTTTTGATTGCTTTTATTCTACTATAAAAAAGACTACTTAAAGGTAAATTATGGATATATGGTCACAGGACATAATCCTAATCCTCTCGAGCTAAGCTCAAAAAATTTATACATACTAGCTTATAATTTTATTTTTTGGCTTTACTCTTTGGGTTTTTGTGGATTATTATAAAATGTGGAATCAAAATGATTAAATCTGAAGAATATAACTGATTATTGTATGAGTTCTGAAAGAAGAATTTGTTTTTTAATATAAGCCTAGAATAAAATTATTCTTTTTATTTTAAACAAATAATAAACTTATGTGACTGTCTGTATAATATTATTATTTGTGTAGTTTGTGGTTGCATTTTTGCTCCTGTAAATTATTCAACTCAATTTCATACTTTTTGCGAAGTATTCTTTGGAATCTTCTATTATAATAAATTTAAAAATTAAAGACGAAACATTTCAAAAAAAATCGTAAGCCTTAAATTCATTTCTTTTAACGTGCTTATTTTTCATAAATCTTTACAAAAGTTCTGCCCATGACCATATATCCATAATTTACCGAAAATCCTTCTTAGTAAATAACATTGAAATAGGAACCCGTCGTATACAAAAAGTTATCTGCGTTTGCTTAATTTCTTTTCACGCTGTTCATTTTTTTACCATTCCCACTCCCAATGTGAAACATATGAATTCTTAGTATAGTATATCTCAACAGAACTTTTTCTTCGATTGCTGTTTGTCACATAGTTCCTTAACCTGTCTTTTTTATAAAAGTTATAAATATTTTTGTTACATGTTAACATTTTTATTTTTCTTCGTAAATTAGTTGCTTATATGTGGATCTCAAATATTCATTGATGACAGATATTCGAATACCGAATATGCAATCTTAACATAATTTCTATATTCGGATACATTCAGATACGTATTTACTTCTCGAAGTAATAGTTATCGTCACGTGTCTTAAGTGAGTATAATGGTATAGAACTAAAATAATAATTCATGTCAAGACTACGAGACGCCGATTGACGTTTACTAGCCTTGTGGATAAATAAACCTTGATATTACGAACGAACGAATATATTTTAAACTAATGTATTTGCTTCCTGATTGATTAATTTCTTTTTTCTCAGATCAGTTGAACCTTCCCGTTAAAAACAAGCAGAAAAATCTTAAGAAAAATAGCATCCATTTAAACCTTAAATCAAGTCCAGTTGCATATTCCACATAGAACGAAATAGAGTTTCAGCGAGACAAATATATTTCCTTAGCGTAATGCAATTTAGATATTCTGATGTCTCATGTCCCGTAATATATATGAAATAAAGCCATAATTCTGTTTATTGTATGAAACAAAAATAAAAATTCTTGTACAATATGGAACAATTAAACTCATAGACTGGAGACAAGATGTCCTAGAGGCGTCGTATGATATGCTTATTATATCGTCATGACTGAAAGCGGATTTCAAAAATCAAGCATGTTAAAAATATATGAATCAAATACTATTCTATAGTATTCAATTTATAAATTTAATTTAAAATATTTCAGACTGAAAAGGCGGAAAACCCAATAAAGCAGTTACAATACATATGGTCATCAAAAACTATAGGATAAATCAACACATTTGGTGAACGTATCCTTAACTGTATCCGTATCCGAAAACAAACTGCTTAACAAATAAAACATCATACGGTAAAAAAAATAACAATCTACATATTTTAATTCTACAGAAATTATTTTATAAATCTGTTGATAGCTATTTCGGCTTACGCCATCGTCAGAACTATGTTAAAGCATGCATTTACTTCATGCATCTATATATACATCATAAATCTTCATCTCTGTTCGTGATCAATAAATAAAAAAATATTTTTAACTGCAGAATATATTGAAAGTTTGACATCTTTATTTTCTTACGATAAAATTATTATTATTTAATTTTAATTATTTTAAATGTAATAATAATTTGTAACCTGTCATTTCGTTTCTGTAATTAACTCTTTGAATTATATTTGGGTTGTTTATATAAATCTCATGTTACAATATTCAGTCAAACGTTATGTTTTTAGTGAAAACCATAATGAGATAAACAAAATCAGTTTCCATCAACGGTGACGTTTCCTCAGGGCAAATTTTCCACCACTGACATTTCAATTATCGATTTTCCGTTCATTTTTTTTTTGTATTTCCCGCTCGGCGGTCGTTATTTCCTCCGTCGAGAGCACGCCTCCATTTAATGGAAATTAATTTCCACCCTTCACAAAAAAACGAAAACAGTATTGTTGGATTGAGGAGAGTATCAAATACACACTAAACTTGTAACAACATCATTGGTTTCTGTCTGGACAGAAGTTGAATTGAGCAAATGTATATTTCAATCAATTTCAAAATAGTATTAGGTCTTTATTTATTAGCACGCACACTTTTATGCACAAACATTAAATAAATCTTTGTTACTATATAGATATATTGAATCAAAAGCAATATTAAAAAAAAAACTAGAAGGATAATACTATTCACGCTCATCGATAAAAAAAATCATTCAGATGGCAAAAAGATAATAAGTCTATTTAACATCCATTTAATAGAATTGTCTTTAACGTTTTTTAAAAAATATACAATTTATACAATGACTTTCTCAAAATAATAAATCATTAGTTGCAATAATATATCATCAGTTGATTATGCTTGCCATAAGCAAAACCGGTCCTGATCCATTACATTTTGTTATTATTTTTTTTACAATGCCATTCCCCTAAGTATTGACACTTTTGACAGTGAACACATTAAAAGTAAAATAATGTATATTCAGTTCGTAACCTTTTCTCAAAAATTGTATCACATTTTTGTAGTTGTTACAAATAGAAGAACGGCACCTATGTGGTAAATAATGTGCAATATGTAATATTATTTTTTATGTAAGTCACTAAAATACAATCAAATGATTACTTATGTATATTTTTATAGGACCGACAAATATTTGTCATTTTGAAAACGGATATACATTTACTTTCATATAAATGTAAGGAATTGTAGCTGCCAATCACTGAGCTTCAATTCACGGAAGTGTGGTGTTATACTCGGCGATACGATTATTACATCAGCTATGAATTTTCATAAACGTTATGATGAAGATAAGATGTTAACCACTCAGCGTGGAGTGTCACCCTTCACGACGTAGAGGTCCCGTAGTACTATCTACGAACCACGATAGCGGTGAATTCAGGCTTAAGTTTAAAATTACCCCGTGGTCGGAAGAGAACCATGTATTTCCGGTTCTTTCATCTAACAGTGTGTGTGTAATAGAACAAAGCCGTTGTGAAATTTACACAGGTAAAAAAACGACACGATGCCCAAAAAATATAGTCATTTAAATATAATAATAATAACAAAAGCTTCATTAAATTTGAATCGCTAAAATTTTGTACTTTTCCATGAGTTTAGCCTCTAAAGAACCGGGTTTCGAATTTTGGCATTTTTATGTGTTGCCTGAAGATCCCGAAAGGCAAACCCGGGCTTCGTTAGCAACAAAACCAATGGAAAAGTATAAAATTCAAACGATTCAAAATGATATTGAAATTCCATCAAGCACCTTCACTCGAAATTTTCAATTAAAAAAACCTTCATTGATCACTTTTAAAATGTTCATTGTCAATACTTGGTGGAATGGCATTTTAATAAAAATAATAAAACATTTTTAGTACTTTTTCCACATAAAATGTATTGGATCAGGACCGGTTTCGCTCATGGCGAGCATTGTCAACTGACTGATTGTTTTTATTAAAACCTTCATTGTTTTACTGTAAATCCAACCACAAAATTGTATCAATACCTACAAATATGTATTAAGATTTATACCGAAAAGATACTTATAATATTTAGTTATCGATACAATCACTATTCCAAATGAAACTGCATAATTCCAATAACTTTTCTTGTATATATTCAAATTGACTAATAATTTACTTTGTGGAAATATTTTAGCTATTGATCCGCTCATGAAATATCAAAATTTAAGATAATAAAATTTTCTTCTAAGGCATTTTTCACATTTAACAATAATTTTGTTATTTTAAAATTAATTTTGAATTATTCATGAGTTCATCATGAATAATTTTTCATTTCTTTTCACGTTTTGAAAACACTTCGTAAATATCCCGTGAATAAACGAATCCAGCTAAAATAGTGTCTCATGAATATTCAAAGTATTTTCTGCAACGGTCGCTGCACTTTTGTGCATCTCCTGTAATATATTAATTTAATTTATGAGAACGGTGCATTCTCGTAGAGTTGTAGACAACTTCGGAGCCATAATTTAGTTGATTATGATTTTGATTGGAGGCAAGACACGTTTACACTACAAATTATTACAATCCTACTTTAATATACTAACAAAATTTAAGCTTTAAGGTTATAAAAGGTGGCATTAAATTGTGTGCAGATTTTTTTTCAAAATTTTCACCCTTTAAGCTGTTTACGCTCTATAAAATTTCGAAATAATTCAGGCGTTTGGGTGTTACCGATGTTTTAAGGCCTTCTTGCCCATTTAAAATGAGTGCCAAACAACTACTTAGTAACCATTCTTCTCACTCTTCATTTTGATATCCATAATTTTTCGAAAAAATTGAGGTATACAAAGTTCACTCAATACATTGTAAATATTTCAATTTAATGATTCAATTCTACTCAATTTTTGACTTGACATTACATTTAATGCAGCTCACTATTGCTGCTCACGGAATCATTACTCTATTTTTCCGGAAACTACTTGATGATGAATCATCAATTCTTCTGATGCTTCAGGAAATGCCACAACAGAAAAGAAAGAATTGGTCGTGCAGCAACTTGGCAGTAAGTAGTATATGCGCTCTCGGAAGTACTCTATGAACTGGGCAAGTGAAATCGTTGTGTTTCAAATCATAAAACCTATATAAGTATCGAACATTTTTGTTTGTAAAAAATAATTCTTCATTGTTTTCCTCGCTCAAAGCCGTCGGCTGACAGAATCATTAATAAGATTGTATGTAGCTATAAAGCATAAGGTAGTGGGATATTAAGACCGAGTCAGCGGGTTTATTAAATATTTTCAAGAAACTAAGAGCATACTACGTTAGCTCTACATAGCTTTAGTGTTCAAATATAGGTAGAAAAAATGTAAAACAATACATAAAATTCTTCATAAAGTATTTTTATCGAATAATGTGTCCCCAATAGACGGCGTAAATTTTTATTTCCCTTGATGAAAGACATCAAAATGAAAATAATGTTTATCTCGTTTTTATCTGTTTCCATCAGCTTCAACTGTTATCTCTGTATGAGCGAAATGCAAATGCGTATTTGAGTTGTCACGTATCGACTCGAAAAGGACTAAATCGAAAGAAAATAGTCCAAGTTTATTGATCGGTGTATACGTCATTCGGCTTCTTCATTGATATTCGGAATTTACGAAACGGCACGTAAACCGTAAGCGATTTCTAATGACACGTGAAATCACCTTTGTGCCATCAATCAGAGGCGTACCACAATACTAACACTTGTGCGAATACAACAAACTCACTTTATGATTTACGATGAGCAAGATAGTAGCAAAAAAATATCCGCATCTATTCAAATAAAACTATAACTACGCTCTACTACTCATACAGTTTTGGTCAAACTTTTGCGGAAATATTTTACATTGAATTATTTTTGACCACTTTATTATGTATATTGTAAAAAACTCAACCTTTATTAGTCCTTTTGTAGTACAGAAAAAATACATCTGATTCACTGTATTTTTTATTCCAATACTTGTGATTTCTATTTTGAGGATACTTAGCAATTTTTTCACAGTACATTCATTACGTATCCGTGCGTACAGCGCGTGGTGTATATTTATTTTATTACCATTGTTTGAAAACCAATATGTCATTTATTTCCTTAGATATATAAACACAAGAATTATTCCACACTACGCGTATCATAAGACTCATTAGAGTACAGAAATACTTTTTGTTTTCTTCTAACTAATACTCCAATAAAAGCAGGCTTTGGGCTATCTGTCAACAACAGAAAAAAATGTCGGTTATTAAGTAAGCACTCCAAGGATCAGTTGAGCTCACTGCGAGTGCAGCTGATATAATTTGATTTGTGAAGGTGTTTTTAATATTTTAAGTTGTATTCATTTGTAATGGACTCGGCGGTAACTTTATGGAAATACATCGTTAGAATAATATAAAAAATGCACCCGTATGTAGCCATTTTTCTCACATAAAGATGATATGACTGATTTATTCGACCTATGTTCTGTTTCCTGATTAAGTTATTTTGGTGTTTAATTTGAACGCAAAATTTATGCGACAATTTATTCATTTGACTATTTTGTTGACCTAACTGGTTGATTTTTATTCAGATTCAGACTTATAAATTTTGTCAGCTTCCATACAAACTGAAATCTCCCAAAAACCCAATCCAAATAAGTGCATATGGTAATTCTCAAATTAAAATAGCCGTTTTAACAGCACACCGATAACATTATTAGTTAGGAAATAACTTCATCTTGAAACGTTAAATAATTATCTATTCGACATTGACAATGTTTGTAAAATACGCCACTGATACTAATGCCTCTTTAACAGAGACACTAAACTATTTATCACCGTGATTCACTTTTCCGCACACAAAAAAAATATATCCCACTTAAAAAGAAGGTGGATTACGGAATCATAGGGCATTAAAGTAAAGGTTTATGTCCACTGAAAACGTTTTATATCGTATTGTTATCACCCATAATAGTAAGTAAAAAATATTTTAGACCTTTTTCATTTATTTTCAAAATTTACGATGCCAATAAAATTTGCATTTTACAAACTGTTGTACATATTGTTATTGAATATAAATAAAAAAATAATTATAGCACATAGTTTTGATGATTTTATTTGAGCAACGTGAGCGGTTTCACTAGGTAATTGAGGATTTTTAAAGGACAGAGAGAAATATACTTTGATAAATAAAAGTTTTCTTCTAATTTCTAAGATTCAACTAATTAAGTTAGGTTACACAAATATAGTAGTCATTAATTTTTTCCGGAAAATTTAATGAGCTCAATAAATTTTATGGCTCCCTGAGAAAAAATTTTAGATCTCCAAGAGGATGAAGAGATTTCAGTTTATACGTGCTGCGATGAAATCAAAACGTAGGCAGCTCAAAAAGATAGTCATAATGTTTTATTAAAACATAAATACATAAATATTTTTATTCATTCAGGAAGAAGAATAGTTCTGAGTAATTAATTTGGTCACTTTTAAATTTTATTTTGTAATTTTTATTTTGACACTTTCTTCTTCTTCTTTATGGTTAGAGTCCGAAGAAGACTGACGCCACTTCAATCAATAGTCTCCGTTCTTCTAGGTTTTCCGCCAACGCTATGCTTGAAGTTCTTATGAGACACAATCCATCCGGTAAAGTCGAAAACTTCCCTAATAATAGCTAAACTCTTCTTTAAAATAGAACCATTGATTATTTTACTTACTAATGTAAAATTATTTAATGATGATTGATTTTTCAACCAATGCTTTCTTCTACTTCCACTCAACTCTCAAATTCGTGTCTCATTGCTTGTATTTAGAATTACTTATACTTATAACATATATAACCAGAAACTGTTTTATGTGTGTACCGTTTTTTATGGCAGTTGACTATTTTACGACGGTCACAATATTGACCCTTGATAGCGAACATATATATTGCATTCTGTTCTGACAAGAACGATTCGAATTAAAAGTCGTTTATCATTTCAAAATGTTATATAATATAATACATTGTCCATCGGTTGACAAGGCAAGCCTTTTAAGATGGGCCGAATAAATCTTACAACTTAGGACTGTGTTAATGTTTAAAAGTTTTGTTTAAAAAAAAGCGATGAAGCCGAGTGATAAGAGATAAAGTTACGGAACTAAACAAGGGAGAGAATGAAAGAAGAAAAAAGTTTTTAAGTTTGGACGTGTTACGCCACGCTGGCTTGGAACTTTGGGCTTTCGGTGTCAGAAGGGAACAGATAGATATTTGCGGATCTTTAATAGTCATTACTTTGAAGAATCCAAAAGCCAGAATAATGAGCTTGTACCTACGTTGTACACAAAACTGAATGAATTTAATGTAGCAGACAATCGACAAGAGATATGTAATTTCAATATTCAATAAATTTGGAAGTGTAAGAGTATACATTCTATAAAAAGTAGCCATTCGTATATTTCGCCATTTTATGTGAGATACTTTCTCGCCTTTCAAACGTGAGACTTTGACATTGGTAAGATTTAAAATTCATTCATTTGAGTCTATATGCTTCACGTAAGAGCGGACGAGTTGGGAATCTCATTTGTGTTATTGTTTACTATTTTCAGGTTCAAGCAAAGATATTGAATGAACAGAATTTTGTTCGAGAATCACTGTCGTAAATTTCATCAAAGTTCGTTTCAATAAATCTCTATCAAAATTTCTCAGGAGCTTACATTTCAAGTAAATACAAAAGTCTGACGTATGCATCATACCGAACACATCGGCAGAAAACTACATGCAAATGCGTCCATTTCATGCTTGAATGGCAATAGAACTGATTGAAGCACCATATAAGCCTTTCAAAGGTGCGCCGAGGCCGTCTGCATAAGAACTTTTCCGTTCCATGATAAATGAGAAATACCCAGAAATTACCTTTATTACTTGTGGATATTTTTCATACATAAATATGCTAACGATTCTCCATATATGTGTCGTTTTTTAAATAAAAGCAAGTTTATTGACATACACATGTTAACAGTTAAATGGTGGGCTCTCAAGCAAACAAACAAAGAGAATATTTTTTTTAATCAAAAACCTTTGAATCTTACTTCATTTGATAAAACAGGCAGATTATCAAAAAAATAATTCAATTTGGATAACGAAGAATTGATGAAGAATGAAAGAATTAAAGAATGGTTTCTCTCTTTTTGTGCAGTGTATATATTTCATTTAAATACAAGTATGGAATAACTTAAGAAATAGCACGGGAATAAAAAAATTATGACAGATTCCAGCAAATTATAATTAAAATAGAGCAAAGATTTCGCGATCAGTTGCCACTTCGGGAATCCTTTTGAACCGCTTTAAACAAGAATGTTTCACTTTTATGATCTTACTAATATAAACTTAAATGATTAAGGTAAATTGCATGTTTTTCATAAATTGACATGAATTGTTTGTATTTTTTAGTTTTTTGAGTTAACCAGATATTTTTAAATTTATCTAGAGCAAACATAGTAATACCCAAATTAATACCATCGTATTTTTAATGTTGACAATTTACGTTAAATAAACATGGGGTTTATTTACACTAAGTTTATAATAATCTGGATGGTATACGAATTAATTTAATTTAATATTAAAATTAGTTCAACACTTCAAATAAAGGTCAAATTTCTTATCGGTATATTTTTTGCGAAACCTAACCTATGTTTTTCGTGTACTCTGCCAAATCCCTAGCCTCACACACCCGAACGAATAATATGTTGTAGGGTGTAGCGCACCGTATCTTCTTTAGAAAAACTATGTATGTAGCTTATTAATTTAAACTTTTTTTTAAATAAAAATATGTGTATTGATCAAAATTGATCTATCAGGAGACTAAAATAAATCTGATAACCAAAAATTAAGAAAAAATTAACTCACATGATTTTCATTTGATTTAGGTTTCAAGATAACAATAATTTTCTATAATACTATACATTATACTTATTGACAAAGTGCAACATAGTAATATTGACGCAAATTTAAAATCTGACCTGAAGTTTATTGGATAAACACAATAATGATTGTTTTTGAAATCGGCGTAGTTATGTCCTATCCTAGCTGAGTACTTCCTCAATATAAGTTGTTAGTATTAATAATGTGTTCTAAGAATTTTATAAATTATGTATTAAAAATGGAAAAGTAAAGAAAGCACTCCGCCCGATGAGTACGAAAGGGGTGTGTAAATCAAGAGGCCATAGCGCAGGGGTTGAAGTATAATTTCAAGTTAATTATCCGCCTTCTCATAATGTTTTCAGAGGGTCAATTGGCGGAGCTCGTTGCGTTTATGTGTGACCCACGGTCGAGAAAATTGGCTTTCCATATTAGAGTGTCCGCCCGGCTCTGGTTTTAATCGAGGGCTGGTTTGTATAAGGGCACACCGAGAGATACACCGCGGTGTAGGGGCTAAATGTTAATCTCTTAACAATCACAACACACCCTATCGATGTTTGGAAAATATTTTCTCAAACGACGTGCTTTAAAAAATATATCTTTATGTATGTACGTTATTTTATCAATCGGTTAATGCACTTTTAATTTAATTTCGGACGAAAAAAAACCTTTAAAATGAAATATGAATATTTTTAAATACAAAGTAAAAACATAGTTTTGATCGACAACAGTCTGTGCTTAGAAAAAAAAACAAATAACTCATCTTAATTGTTTTAAGGGTATCGTGAGAGGGAGATGGAACCAAACATCCAATTCTGTAGCAACTGAAAACATTCAAGACATTCTTTTACCTTGTGACAAAATTGAAAGATTTCAGCTAAAATGTTGGTGAAAGAACAGGTTGTCAAAAAGAAATCTCATTCACCATCGATGTGGAACAACCAGGAACAAATCCATTCCAAAGAATTTAACGTCAGAGTTAAATTTTTTACAAAAAGACAAATATGGACAATTAAGCTATTTCACAAATAATATTTTTCAAAATATTTAATTTATAATTTTTACTTGATGAAATTTCAATATCAAATCTGAATCGTTTGAATTTTTTGCTTTTTCATGACTTTTGTCACCAAAGACCCGGGTTTCGTCTTAATGCATCTTCAACCATTTCAAATTACAGTAAATTATACAATTCGAGTAAAATACTTTAATTAAAATTCAAAATGGATGGTTGACATTGGTCTAAAAGATAAAAAGAAATAGGCATTGGATAAGGACACAAACAATCCTTTGCGATTTGAGAATGATTGTCATAAATCCGAAATAGTGTATTGGTATTTTGGATTCATGACAATCTTTGACTGATACAAAGGATGTAAAAAATATCATAAAACCCAACCTAGACGCCATTTGCGTAATAGGATAAATTTGACATTAAATTCTTTTTATTATTTCACATGCTGTGTTACCATGTATGTCACAACCAGAGAATTAACAAAGTTACTAGTTAATTACAAAGCTAGCGTCGAACAATGAAAATGTTTTATCGAAATTATTTTTTTTTTTTGATTTCATAGCATGTAGATTGAGTAAAATGGCGTGATGGTCCCTTAGTGCCAAATCCTACACGGACGGGAAGTGTGTTAGGTACTTTCCTTATTAGTTCTTGATAATAAATGTGACGTGCAAGTTTGTGATTATCGCTTTTGCCCATTTGATATTCGAGCGAGGCGAGGCCTATGAGGACTTTTCTTCCACACCGAAATCGGCTTTATTTCTTTATGACTATAATAAAACATTTATGATGCGAAAGTATTATGTAAAGAATAGACACAATAGATAGAATAAGTATTGTTCTAAATTTTACAATAGTGAATCTATTTGAATTATTATAAATTATATTCAACTTCACTAAAATTATTTTAAAAACTTCCTCTTAATTTTCTTTGTTCGAAAATGTTCACATTGTACATTAATGTTATTGCACCCTTACTTTTAAGCTATTCGACTAACTATAGGTAGTAAATAATTATCACTTTTTTCTGGAACCATTAATTTCAGTAAATTGGTTGGAACGTCATACGTTAATTATTAATAAATTTAAATGGTCGATGATGACTCTAGCCACTTTACAATTATATTTATTCAAAGATAATTGGACATTTACTGTTTTATGAAGTTTTAGGTTCTCAGGAAAGTTTATTTCATTGCCAAAATACGCGCTTTACCTTGGAAAAATTAAAGCAGACAATTCCTTAAAGTTTATTCAGGATCTCAATTACGTGTGATTGATGGAATTACAATAACGAAAAATTATCGCTTGAATATTCTACCTTTCCGTGAGTGTTTTTACTGACAACCCGGGATTCTCCTTTCGACATCTCCGGGCATTTTAAATATATGGATGAGCATTTACTGACGCGTTAATGGAACAGTACAAAATTTATACGTTCAAATTAATTCATAAAATATATATCTTATTCAGATATTGCAGAGCTACCAAATATGAAATTTTCCAACATCCAAGCGGTAATAGCTCCGAATATTGATATTTTTAATAAATGGTGAGCGAGTGACTTTCAACCACTCCTCGTTGAAATCAGTTTAGTTGAGATTTTCCCGTAAGAGTGGAAATAGTTCTTCAGCTAAAACCAATGTCAAATTAGTTTTTTACGAATGGATTTTGCAAGTATAAAAGTACGATGGTTCTGAGAGATATTTATTTCGGAAGTCCATGAAGGCGAATAAAACTTTTTATATGTTAGGAAGATCTATTTTTAACGAGCAATTTCATGTAAGAATATCCTTTGCGAGTTATATAGTGTTGGAAATGGATGAGTGCGAATCCTTGGTCGTCACGAAATTTGGTGTAGTCACGCATGCTTAATTCTTATCTCATCCATACACGTACGGATTTTTGTTGAAAAAAAATAGTTGACCCACCACCACCCTTATGTAATATAGCCGCTGGTTAATTCCCACTCTCCAACAATAAAGATTTGCCTGCTGCAGATATTTAAGAGACCAATTTTTTTACTATATGTTTTTTTCAATTAAAGGACAGTCCATATCGTTAGTTTGTTTCGTAATACAGTCCAACTCAGCGATGAAATAGTTAAAGATTCAGGTACAGGTAAATTTGATTAAACAATTATTGCTATCGTTTCCATAATTGACATCTTGCACTTTGTTATTGATTGTGTTATTTCTCTTAGAGTTGATTATAAGGTATATTTAATGTCTCTTGCGTGGGCAATAAGCTGTGTTATATAATATTATGCAAAATTTATCATGTTTTATGGGGTGATTCACTACTTTTATTTTTTTTGTGTTCCATTATAATATCAATATTGTGTATATTTATGGACTACAAAAAATCTTTCCTTTTACGAAATATTACTTATTTGACCAAACGCAGAATAGGTTTCGCCATTGGTTGTAAAGATTGTTTTGAAATTTATCTAACAATCACACAGTTTGTAATAAATTTCATAGAAGTTTTATCGAAGAAAAATGTTAATTAAAGTAAATATGAATGCTCATTTGTGAGACAGAGTTTGATAAAAAGTGGTTTGAAATATTGGAACACTTACATTTTAAAGGAAATCGATAATATTACAATTCTTGAGTGGAATTATGCGGAAAATACAGTATTGTATTAATTAATCATTGTACCCGAAAAAACCTTGTAGTTTATGGCTAGAATCAACACCCAACAACTAACGTTTGAGACAAAAAGTTAAGTAAACTTGTTCGGCTAAGCGTTTTCGGCGGTTAGTTGATAGTCGTTTACTTGGATTAGGATTAGGGGACTAGACTAAAGACTGGAGGTCTGACCGATAGAAAACCGCTCAAGTCAGGTTTATGTAAGTAGCTCTTGTTCCTACGACACTTATTATGCTGATTTATGCTAGGGTGAAGATCCTACATTCAATATTTCATTTCAAAAGTCAAAATTAGCATTGTTATTATAGAGTGGGATTATTTTTTGTGCATACTGTTTTTTTATTTCAGATAAATATTAAAAGAAAAAGAAACCATTCAATTGTGTATATTGAAGACTTTCAAAGGTAATTATTATTACCATAACTTTATTATTTCTTGATCAAAAAAAAACAGCTTATTTTATTAGGCTTCAATATTATTCTCGCTTACAAAGGAAACGGCTCGGTAAACTCAATCATATGTTTTGCAATAAGCTCAACTGATTTAAAATTATAGGCACATAAAAAATAAATATTTTAGAGAGATTTTTCAATCGATACTGGACATCATCTGATATTTCGTCGTATATTTTTTTGATGAAGAATACAACCGAGAATGCTCAAAGATTATCACTTTGCTTGATATGTGATGATAAGGAGAGTAATCTCCTAAGGATTGCAAGACTGAGAAGCGGCATATAAATATAAAAAGTTATATACATATGTAGGTGTAAACATACTTGTTGGACTGTGGACTTGTTGGAAGTTTATTTTTATGTATGTTGCTGACATATCTACCAACAAAAAATACGACTGTTTAAAGGCATTCTTCAAGGCACAAAACCAACAGATTAAGAAAGTTTTCTTTGTCACTTTCCCAAAAGTAGAGTGAGAAGGTTCCAATCGTACCGTTTAATACCGGATGTCGCGACCCTCGGTTGAGCAGAGAGAAACGGATATGAGGTCGTTCGCGCGACCCTGCGTGCTGTATCAAGACCCTCCTATGTAAGTGACAGCGAGTGCCCACAATCTAATAGGAGGGGTGTGAAACTTACAATTCGTGGACTAAGCTTTCGTGAAACATTTAGGTTTACCTTATGAAGTCGTTTGTAGGCAATTTCGTACAGTAAGTATCCACTATAAAGTATTGGAAAATTTTTGCTTCAGCCTAGTCAGGCATGACATTTCAAGATTATAACCGTAAATCTTTTGACTTTTTTAGTGCTTGTAATTTTAGAATTCTATTCTTACTTTTCATGCTGTGACACATGATTAATTTGTCTATTGTATTATATAAACATTACACACCAGGCTTTTAGCTAACAGTAATAGTAAGTAAAAATTGTAAGAATTCATGAGGATTGTATTACCATCTATGATTCTGTTGTTGCCCATGGAATTTAAAATGATTGTGATAGAAAAATACACAATACAAAAAAATAAAAAATAAACTTTTTTGTACTTACTGAAAATAACAACGACTTTTTTTCATATAGTTTATATTATAGAGCATTATTTCACAAAACGATTGAATCTGAGAACTGGCTCTAAGTGAGTTAGTTACGACAAGTAAAAATTTTATTTTATTTCAGTTATTCTTACATGTAAATATTTCATCTCGAATTTTTAAGAAATATTAACAACTTTTTACTGGAATGTATATTCTCCATATACATTCCAACAAAGAGAAGCTCTCAAATTTTAATTAATTTATTATTCAAAAATTCTTAAGAAGATAATTCAATTGCACTGTTTTTCTCATAAATATATGTCAAAATACCTGTAAATAAATATATGACTATTTTTACAATGGATAGAACACAATTATTTTGTCTGTACACTTTCAAGATTTTATTTCCCTGGATTAATGCAAAGTGGGGTTAAGACACACATATATATTTTTCCTGGAGTGTCGAGACAGCTTTATCGCTCTTGACTACTGAAAAAGCTCGTTGACTAAATCTACGAGCAAAGTAGTAAGTGCTTTGACAAAGTGTCACATAATTATACGCTTCACATTGATACTTGATCGCATGGGAGCTTTTTAAATGATGATATTTGAGAAAATAAAAAGTTTGCCTCGAAACTTTGTGGCTATATTTTATTTTTAACAGAGTTTAAGCCTTTTTTGAAACTTGTTCAAAAAGTTTACTTCATTATTTTTGCTTTGATGAGACTTTTTTATTTATCATAAAATCCACCCCATATTTTTTCCAGTCACAATTTTTGAATAGATTAATATTCTGATAAAAATATTGAGTTTTTTATCATTAACAACTGATCTATCCGTTGATTCAGCTCGAAACTTTTTCTATATTTCCAATAGAATTTTACAAATGAGGAGCATTATTGCGCTTTGGTAATGTGAAAAAAATACAACTTATATACCGTCATTCCAAATAAGATAATATGCTTCGCTATCTTAAGTGTATTTACTTTAAATTACAAGAAAATCTATTAAATTTGAAATATTAATTGAGTTTGTCATTAACATGGTAGAATTCCATTATAATACGGTGAGAAAAAAATAACAATTCATATTAAACTATTTCATATATTTGCTGATAGCTATTTTGGTTTACGCCCTCGTCAGAACTAGGTTCCGTAAGCCAAAATAGCTATCAACAAATATATAAAATAATTTCTGTAGAATTAAAATACATTATTTTTCTCACCGTAATAACTTAGATATTATGTTGGGGTACGAAAATTAATATGGGTTTCTTTTAAATAAACAAAACATGAATATGGTTTAAAACTAGGAATCGTGTCGATCTTGCTTTTCGTAAAAAATATAAGAAACTTTTACATTAAATACATATGAAGTTAGAAATACGCCCTATTTCAGGAAGAACTTTGATTGCTTTGTGTCTCGGATTCCAATACAAAATTTCACCTTTTCTTTTAACTAAACTAAACCGTATGTCACTCAACCATTCCAAACTTTAATGCGAAGAACTCTAAAAATTCAATGAATAAAAAACTAAAAGGCAAAGAGTGTAATTTACATATATGCAATGTTTTGCTGAAATCATTACAAATACAAGATTTTTTTTTAAAATCCAACTTTTATAAAACTTAAAATGAATACGTAGACAGAGAATACGGAGAATATACAATTTAATAAATATGACTTATTGATAGCCAAACTATTTTAAAACAACAACCATAATGTTTGAATAAAATATATACATTTTTATAAAAGATATAAATGAATCAATCCATCACCTGATAAAATTATATTGTTAAACAGCGTGAACTTTCCGTGCTTTGGATTTAAGGATACATTAACAGCACATCGTGTCGGGTGATATAATTAATCAAAAAATTGAGTTATATAGATAAAATGCAAAAGCTCGGTCTCGTATCGACGCTCGCTGAAGTTAGCAGCGGAGCTTTGCACTAGCAGCAGCGTCGATAAATTAATTGTTGATCCAATTTAATAACTCTTGTATAACTTGGCCGAACAAACTTTGGTAAAATCAGTCTGCCACCGGCAAACTTACGAGGGGAAATAACTGCTCACCCTTTTGTCTGTGCACCACATAAGGGGAGTTAATGGGGTTTACTTAATTTTATAAGAATTGGAATCCTTTTGAAGAGAATATCGTAATACATATTCATAAAACCTCGCAAAGTTATTGTACAATATTTATTTGAATATAAGAGGCTATTCCTCATTCTGTGTGTTTAATTAGTCAAACTGAGGCACTTATTAAACAACACATTTGAGAAGGAGAAGTGGCATCCGGTTCCGGCCTCAGAAAACCTATCCGTAATATGACCGGATGACGGCAGATGGCAGTAACATCGCAAACTGCAACATTGATTACTACTTCACTTCCGGAATAGCCTACTTGACTAAGCATGACAAGGGCTCGACACAATAAATATTAAAAAAAAAAACATTCATTTAATACTTTACAATGAATAGAACTATTTTTAATTTTAAATGAAACGTGTACAGTTTTATTATGTTTTGTTTATCACAAACCACCAGCATAATATAGTAAAAATACTAACAAATGAATATATTTTCATTTAGACACATTACAATACAGGATAGATATTATGTGCTGATGTATAATCAAATAAATAAAACAGATTGTAAATTTTAGATTATATTAGTGATTAAACTAAAGATCATAAACGGTTTCGCTCATCGCAATCACTATCAACTGATGAAGCACGCGATGCTGAAATATTCTTTTATTACTAACTAATTCAGGCCGAAAATATTAATGATAATTTGAAAAATAATTAGTAAATTATCCTTACAATAGCTAGTCTAAAAATGTTTCTCAAAATGACGAAACTATATTTTTCACAATATATTGAAGCCATAAATTTATCTACATATAAAAATGAGCTTCTAGAAGATTACCACTGAATCCATCCAAAAATATAAACCCTTTGTCGAGCTTAACGATTTTGCATGAAATCATCGTTTAATAATATCTCTTCTTTATTTATTTACTCTTTTGCAAGTTTCATCTTCTTTAGCAACCAGATTTGGGTTTTATTGGTAGTTGTTTCCAATTGTTTATACAACTAGTGCAAGAAGTGTGTTGATAAATCTCCACACTCCACTAGTTTTGAGTTCCGCCAATGTGATTTATCTTCGACCTCAATTTACTTCCGAGTATTTTGTTAGCTATCACTTTTCGGCTAAAATTTGTCAATTTTCTAGATTATATTAATTTGTTAACCTAGTATAATACTACCACGCTAAGTTTATTTTGCTATAAAAATCATCGTGTACAGTCAAATGTTGCGTTTTGATATATAAAATGGCCGGAAATTGAACTATGTATGCTCCTAAGTATATAAGTTTATAGTGACTCAAATAAACACGAACAAATAAATGTCTTTAAAAAAAAGCATTAAATGCTTGTTCTGCCAAAAACGCATTCATATTATTGTATCTTTTAAATGAAGATGAATTGTGATTTCAAGCGCATGCAATATGCAATATATGTACTATGTGCTTTTGTGGCACTTCGTAAAGATAATTATTACATATTCTGTTTTGATATGTAATAAATATAGTTGCTAGTTTCAGTGTCGTAAATTTTGATTTATAATACATTTTTTTAATCAATCCGGACAAAGGTGCAGTATGTTTAATTTATAATTGTCATTCAAAAATAAATAAATTTTATCATTAATTAACAAAGTAAGATTTTTATATACGACAAAAAATATCGTCGCTGAATTTATCTTTCTATAATTAAAATAAACCATAATGGTAACTTTGACATCGGTAGGAATAATTAACGAGTGCTGAAGTCAGAACATTGACTCGGCCGATTTATCAAAGTCCGCTTTTTAGTATCAACAGCGCTTTTAGCAAATTGTGTGCACGTTTATAAAACATTTCAACATTTTAGCAAATAAGTGTTGGAGAACCTATTTTTATTACAAATTATCCACATACGCGTTAAGCCGACAAAACGATAGTGGTGGAAATATACTTCATTTACATATAATATTACAACTTCAGTGATTTATAATTGTAAAGATTGTTTATGTTGAATGATTAATCCTATGTTCAATAGATCCTCTTTTTTCAAAGTTTGTTTTGCACAGTTTCTATATAACATTAAAAAAAGCACCGAATATTTTCTATTTTTGTGTTGCATTAACGCGGTATAAAAACACAAATAGTATAATTGATTATGGCACGTTATTAAGAACAAAAAACAAGGAACTTACAAAAATAAAATTACAGCGAATGAATTCATATCCAAAACCAGTGAGATAAGACCAACATAAGGAGCAATATTATGCAATACAAAGTCAATATCTATGTACATAACGCATGAAGTACATAAAAAACAATTCAATCAACTGTACTTTCAACAAATATGCCGTAATTCCTTCTATTTTACGACTAAATGCCTTTCTTGAAAAGCAATAAATTATGTTCAAAATCATAGATTTTTGAATAAATCGTCATAATAAACTGTTGATTGAATTAATTATTTGTTTGGTACTAGTAATCACATAGCCCTGAGTCAGCTACATACATCTAAAATGAAAGAATTAGTATAAAGTTCCTATCAAAGGCGGCGTTCAGTGTTTGGTTGAAACTCTCCTTTTGTGGAATTTTCACTTTGTGTAACTGGAAAAGTAAAAACTTTTGCATTAAGACAAAAGGTGGGGAATTATGTAGGTATATGAGAGTGGAATTCAAAAATGACTCAAATGTCATTCGGTTTCCTGTTGACGTGAACTTTACGCAACGAACTATTGTCTAACAATATCAACAACAAAAAAGCATTTTTTTTTGGTTTACGTTTCATAGAAACAAGGTTTTCACAAAATCACTTTTGAGATGTTAAATGTCGATTCTTGGTGAACATCATCAATGTATTTGTAATAATCAGTAGGAACCGGACAGCTTTTTACCACTGCGGGTTTAGTCAACGAATGACTAGGTTCACAAAAGACAAACTTATAATCAATAAAAGAAACTATAAAATAAATAATGTTTTATTTTATTCCTTAATATTTTTAGGTATTACAGTTTGTGATGTATATTTGATAAATAAATAATGATCAATTACCCTACAATTAATTACTCAAAAACATTTTTTAAGCCAAAGTTTGAAATGGCTTACAAACGTATCAACTAAATAAGCTCAGTCACTGCTTAGTGCAACGTATTTTTTTTAAGTGCAAGTGCAACCGTGACAAAGTAAAAAATACACAAACACTTTAAATTCAACGAAGCAATGATTTGAAGTGATGAAATATTATCAAAAACCTTTTTGATTGTATTATAAATTATTCATCACTTTTAAGGTGTTCACTGTCAATACTTGGTGGAATGGCATTATAATAAAAAAAAATAGTACTTATTCCAAATAAAATTTATTGCATCAGGACCGGTTTCGCTCATGGCGAGCATTGTCTACTGATAAAAAATACAACGAAACAGTTTGTATTAATATCACTGTTTCGTTGTATTTCTTATCAGTTGACAATGCTCTCCACGAATAAAACTAGTCCAGATCCATAAAATTTGATGTAGAATAAGTACTATAAATGTTTTATTATTTTTTTTAGAAGTTATTTAGTTTGAAAAATGCTTTTTAACGTAGCTTAATTATGTATTTGATGCTGGGCCTTTTTAGTCAATAGGCACTCAATTAACAAATTAGTTTTGACAAAAAAAATGCAAATATACTCCGGTTAAATAGGCCAAGAACCAGTTTGAGAAAGAGAGCCCGGTGAGTGTATGAAGGCAAATACAGAGTGCGTGAAAGTGAAACGGTCCGGGGCAAGAATATTAAAAGAGGCACTCGCGCTAATTGGAAGTCGCTATCATTATTTACATAGAGCGTTGCCATTATTTCTGTCGACCCCGCTCATCTCGTTTTGCTTACCTTACCCCGACCCCCACCCTTTTCTGCGCCCAAGGGAATAATAATAAATGTAAATATAAATAATTTTGTTAAAACGTATCCTGCTGTTCCCATATTTTTATCTAAAATATCGTAGGGAATTACACAATAGTATATTAAATTTATCTAAATATATCTACAGATAAGGAATGGTTAACATTATGCAAAATGTTAGATTAAATGCAAAATAAATATATCTGATCTTTCGACATCGGTGTCGGTTTCTTGTTCAAACCTTTTTTATTCTATCAACAGTCAGTTGGAAAAATTAAATGAACAAAAAAAAGTTTCCTTTACATATAAATCATGGGGATGATTGTCAAAGACAGTAAAAATCTACAAATATGATAAATGGTTGATAGCTAGTCTTTCTCTCGCTTTATTTTAAAAGATTTATGGCTTTTAAGTTTATTAATAAAAAAAACAATAGTAGAATCAAACGATTAGGACAAACACTGTAAGCGAAAGAGGTCTTTATTTTTATAGATTTTAAAGTCTTTTATTTACCTATAAAATATGAAGAAGTTGTTGAAAACACCGCACATTACACTATTTATAAAGTAATTAGTGTTTTTATGAAATGCATTTGATCAAATTCAACTATTGATTAATGTAGAGAAATGTAAATAGCTTTTATCACACATGATCATACTATTTATTACGAAAAGGATTCCACGAATACACTGATTTTAATAGATTTATTTGGACATGTCAGTTATAATTGGATGCTTTTATATAAGACTATAAATAATGTTAAGTTTATGTTTAATATGGTAACGTGGAACTATTCATCGTTGTTTCGCACCTTTCTTTGCTTTCACCAATTCTACTACCGAGAGATTTTTTAATGGTGGATGCTAGAAGACACAGACTCTTATTTATGTCATCGGCGTTGGCAGCTACAAGTGCGATACAAAGATATTTTTTTCGCGTACAAAACGTTAGTTAACGCAAGCACGTATTTGATTAAAAATCAAGTTTCACTTTACTGAAAGACAACTTTAAGTCTTTAGTATTAAGTGATCAAAGTTAATCTTTCTATTAATTATGAACATTTCAATTAAAAATATTAAGCATGCTCAATAATTGGTTTGACAATTTAAATAAAACAAAAATCAAGATTATTATATCGATAGAAATACTATATAAATAAATTAAATATTTTACAAACAATACGTAGTCCCGAGTAATAGATAGGGAATAATTATATGATTAATTGCATCAGTATTTACCTCTGGATTCAAAGCCTGAACGTCAAAAAAATGGAAAGGCCTATCAAAAGATTGTATGTATCTATATTAAATTTTAGTATCATATCAAACCAATAAAACCACATAACTTACAGCTAAAATCTTGTTATCAATAAGAATTATCAGTCACTTTAAATATATATTGAGAGATGGTTTTGACGTATCAATGTATCTTATTGGATCAAATTTCAATGCTTTTGTGACCTTTAACAACCTATACATCAGTGAGAAATATATTCCATTTTTTTTTGTTTTTTACCATGAAAACTGTTCTCGCTAACCAAAGGTTGCTAAAAATTTACTTCTAAAGGCAAATGAAAATAAATTCAAAACATAATATCTGTGGCAGTAAATTTGAGATCCATTAGCGGTACTTACTTTGTTTCATTTAATAAGAAACTCTCGCCAAAGTCAGCGTAATTCAATTAAAAACCATTATTTACCAATTTTGTAAGAGGACTTGTACTGCGGTCCAAACGGTTTTCGTCTAAATTTCTTAACGAATTTCATTCTGAGGCCGGTTTTTCATTCTGTCTTCCCCTTCATGGGAAAACTTTCAACTCTACCTGGAGGTTTTCCTTCACGTCGATAGTCTGTTCAATTGAAAATTGTGTACATATAAATCGAACCTTACTCATAATTGTGCTTTATCATGTAATCATCACCTAAGTTTTATAAATTTAACATACTTATACAGGTAGCATATCATTTTCATTAAATAAAAAAACTTTGTATTATATTTTTCTCTACTTATAACGTAAATGTTTTCCACTTACCTGTCACTGAAATATATATCACAAAACTATCCATAGCCTAAAAAATATTTAAGCCATGCATTTTGTTTTGAAGAATTATAATGATTTCATTCGTCGTTCGAAGAAGTAAGCTTCTAAGTATTCTATTCTTAGCAAGGGATTCACGATAAAGTCAAGAAATATTGCATACATTGATAACTAATGAATCGACTTTTTGCCTATTCTGACATTATCTTTGAAAGCAGTTGATTTTTATAAAATAATGACAATATGAATGTGACGATCCATAGCTTAGAAATAAAATAATAAAAATAATAAAACATTTTTAGTACTTTTTCCACATAGAAATTTATACGATCAGGACCGGTTTCGTATATGGCGTGCATTGTCAACTGCCGATGTTGACAATGCTCGACTTGAGCGAAACCGGTCCTGATCTAATAAATTTTATGTGAAAAAAGTACTAAAATGTTATTATATTATAATGCCTCCACCAAGTATTGACAGCGAACACCTTAAAAGTGATAAATAAAATATGTAAAGAAATGCACAGAAAATTTGACACATTATTTGTAATGGCTTTTGATTGTAAATGAATAAAATTTACAGAATGCGTAACGCGAAAAATATAATGAATCAATTTTGCGAAATTATCAAATTGCAATCGGTAACGCAACATACTATCATCTTGAAACTTAATTTCGTTCATTTTATCAAACAAAGATTCTACCTTGCAAGACATTAACAAATTCTTGAGATTATTTCAAAGCAATAAATGACAGAATTTTGTAAAGAAACTTTTGACCGACCTAAGCAAACTAATCACAATGGGCATTCTCCTTTTGAACCAAATTCTCTTTCAAAATTATAACCGAGTAATAAACTTAAATACTCTTATCAAAGCGCTTTATAGTTTTAAACACTAGCCATAAATTTAATTGAAAAACTGTATAGAGTTAAATTTAGAAAAATTCATTCGACGTTGTATTCTAGTTGCTTTTGTAAAGCATTCGACCTTTTGTTCTTATATTTTTGCTGTGGAAATTTCACTATATGTAATAAACGATTGAGACTTTGTATGTATAATAATAAAACATACATTAGAAACAAAAAAGATTTCATTACTTCTATACTATATTTTTTTTACTATGTACCTTGTACTTGATATCAAAAAAGTTAATGAAGAGCCAAACATTATAAAATATCGTTATTAAACCAACAACATAACATTGAAAGGTGAACTCGCATACTTCAATAAGTCACCGTTGGTCATTTTCAAAAAAACAGAACCTTTTTCAAAACGAAACACAACTGATCATTATTATATTGCAAGCAGATATATGTACATTAAAGTGTTATGGAACAGCTTTATATGAGTATGCCGGAAATCTAAGCTAGAGAGTTGTGTATAAAAGCTCAAACTAATATATAGTAACGCATTTTTACATAAACTAGTGAACTACTCATAAACGCCAAAAGGTTTTTGATATCAGCGTAAAAAAGGATCACGATGTTGACTGAATTCTTTGCCTTATTGTAAGGGCCTAAAACTGAATGCATTGGAACAGCTTGAAATTAATAGGTATAATCAGTCCAATGAAATTCTTAACGATCAGATCACAATTAATAGTTCACCTCTGTTAAAACCTTTAACAAACAATAAACTTAAAACAATTTAAAATAGATGCACTTAGACATTGCAGATTTTAAGTGGTTTCACACGATCCAATAACCCAAAAATACCCAAATTATTGTTTCCCACCATTACTTTAGACCAATAAATCAAACTTATTTAAATTCTTTCATGTGACGTAGGTATGGTTTCAACAGAAAGAGATTATGTAGGGCGCACCCTGTCTAGCAAAGGTATATAAGCTATCTCTAATACACGTTTTAAATATAGTTCTGACGAAGGCGTAAGCCGAAATAGCTATCAACAAATATATAAAATAATTTATGTAGAATTAAAATACATTGTATTTTCCAAGTAAATGCCTACTCAATCAATAACTAATTATTATAACATATTTTTAGTATAATGCTATTCCACCAAGTATTGACAGTGAACACCTTAAAAGTGATCAATGAAGCTAGTATGGCTAAACTTACTATCTTTTTTAAGAAATACAAATTAAAACAGTGTTTATCAGTTGATAATGCTTGCCATGTGCGAAACCGGTCCTTATCCAATAAATATTATGTGGAATAAGTACTAAAATGTGTTGTTATTATTTTTTATATTCATAACTAATTCAACGTTTTATTTAGTTTCTGTGTCGACTAGCAATCGGTCGGTTAACAAAACGCTTGGATATGCATATACATATTTATTATCTAGTAGGTATTAGTTGTATAATAAGAATGAATTGAAGGATAGACGGTAAAATTGGAGTGAAACAGGTGCGCGGGCTGATTGGCACAATTGATCCAACCAATCCAGACTAATGACCCTTAATTGGCAAAGCCTGCACCTCCGTATTATTGTACTGACCGTTCGCTCGTATCGCAATTAGTTTAATGATCGCGCTACGCAAGGTCCTAATCCAAACACACCTGTATGGCAAGTGACGAATTAAATCAACGTTCACCTTTTACAGCCGTGTTCTCTCCTGAATTCAACATCGCGGATCCTTTACGATCGTTGATTCTGTGAGATATGATTATCAGTGCACTGTTATTGTATGATAAAAACATTTCATATACGTGACTCATGATTAAAAATTATCTTATGTTGGATTAATATAAATCAATTTTAAATACATAGATGTGTATGTATGTACTATTTTTGGAAAAGCTCTAATTCACAAGTAAACATTTTTACAAGATACAAGTAAAACAATAAACGGCTTTTTATAAAGAACTATTATGTTTCAATTTTGAACATGAAAAATAACAACACATTTTGTTGTCCTTTTAATGTATGAGGACCAGGACCGGCTTCGCTGATCGCGAGCATTTTCAAAAGATATTTAGTTGAAAAGTTTAGCGGTCAGCAAAACGACCCGTGAACCTACTAAATTATATGTGGAATAAGTACAAAAAGTAACACATTTAAATCGTTTGAAACGTGTGCTATTTCATGAGCTTTTTCGCCAACTACCCGGCTTCGTCATTCGGCATCTTCAGGCTTTTCAAGTACACTAATGAACTTGAACTCACCTTGATAAATAAAAATTCAAACGATTCAGATTTGATATTGAAACTCCATCAAGCACCTGCATTCGTAATTCTAAATTATAAAAAAATGTGTTTTTTAATATAACGCCATTCCACCGAGTATTGACAGTGAACCCCTTGAAAGTCAGTTTTGAAAAACATATACTGTCGATCAAATACAATCTGAAAAATATCCAGCTGTTATCTCTTTTGTTTTTTTGTCCAAATAGTCAATTTCTTGACGACTGAAATGAAGTAACCTTTAATCGATAAAAATGCAATTAGTGATAATGAATAACATGCGTTTAATTCAATACGTAATCGTAATTCAATATGTGGAATAATCAAAGATATTTTTAATTTTATACTAAAATGAACTTCCACAAAAGCTACTGCCAAATTCATCGAAACTATTATCAGTACGTGGAAAAATCAAAGTTATTTTAAATTCAATATTATTGATGATAACGATGGTTGGATAGCTAATTCCGTTTCATATTTTTTGAAGAAACATGTTTCATTTTTCAGTTTTGAAGTGAAAATTTAATTTCAGTTTGGATAGAGTGCGAGCTTAGAGCGATCCCAGTCTGTCAGCCGACGATTGATCCGCCCGACCAATCAGATTTCAAATTTACGACGTCTGCATTCGAATATCTGTCAGGGGAAGACATGCAATCCAAACTCTCCGCTAAAGCTTTGCAATGAAATGTGTGATTTTATATAAGCCCCTACTTTATTTCATCTCTTTCAACTTGAACAAAAAAATGGATGTATTATAACAAAAGTTTAAACAGAATTATTATCATCACTCTCAAAGGTTAAAATATTAAAAAAAACTTATTTTAATCACATATTCACTGAGCATAAGAATTTTTCAATATTTGAAACTGATGATAATTTAACATAAAAATTCCTCTTTAGTGAATCATAAAAAGCAGGGCTGTGGAATCGGAGCCTTTTGGCCGGAGTTGGAGTCGGAGTCGTTGCGGTGATTTGGCCGGAGTCGTACTCGGAGTCGGAAATTTTGAAAAGTTTGAACTTTTTTTTTTTGCATTCTATATGTCAAATTTGGATTTTGGTCGCATTAATAGGGTTGATATCTAATTGAATACACATAAATAGGAAAATTAGGAGAAAAAAGTGACGATATTGAACTTTTTTCGTCGGAGTCGTGTTTTTGGTCAATGTTGGAGTCGGAGTCGGAGTCGTGGTTTTGGTAAATGATGGAGTCTGAGTCGGAGTCGGACTTTTTTTCACCGACTCCACAGCCCTGATAAAAAGGCAGGAAACTACTTTTTTACGTATTTTTTTAAATCAATAAAAATAAAATGCCTGATATATTTTCGCAATATCTTATTTTGTATTAAGTTTTAAGATTTTATTCTTGGTCAGAATATTTTTTAGATATTACCTTGAATTAAATAATCAAAAACAATATACGATCATCAATCTATTGTTATCGCATTAATTGCAAATTCGTGGTTGAAAAAAAAACGAGACAGAAAATAGCGATACAAAAACCAATTAATCCAAGTATTCTTATAAAAACCTTATAAAAAAATAGCTTAAGTTAACAATTTTATATTAACATTACAAATAAATCTTTTGTTTGTAAGTTACTTTCAATTGATTAACTTTTATATTACGTTAGGTTCCAGATAGTTTATTCAGTATTGATTTTTTTGGTTTAAGGAGCACATCTCCTGAATAAAGCTCATCGAAAAATTCTTGCTTTATATGTAAAAAAGAGAGGACATAAAATCAGTCAGGGTCCGCCCTTACGGTGTTTGCCAGGTTGGTTTTCTCCAACCTGCAGAATGTTACTACGCCAAAATCGAAACAAAATGTTGTGACAGGGGACAAAATGTCCCGTCTGCTCAGTCGGACAAACCCTTTTTAACAGAAGCAATCGATATATTGATAAAATTGAAGGTGATACAAACATATTTGTATACAGTCAAATGATACAAAAGACGTCTAAGTACAGAAATAATTTTTCTGGCGTATTATGCTTAGCAAAAATAACGTTTCGTCTGTAAAAATAAATATTTAGAAACCTAATGTAATATAACATATTCAAACGTTTAAATTATTTATGAAGTCGAAAGGTATATCAAAAGCTCTTAAGTAATAATATGTCTATAATTATACGATTAAACTTATTGTTATGTGTATCCTTTTCTACATTATTATTTAATTCTTGTTGAAAACTTTCGACGGAGGCGGATGATGGTGGCTTAAATTTGGTAATATTATATTAATATTTATTTATATAATCGCTACTTTGTTACGACTTAAAAACACGTGTTAAATCTGGTGTTTACATATTTATTTCGACATGAGGAAGTAATCACGGTTCTTTATTACAGTAAAAATATTACTGTTAATATTCCAAGAATATTATTTTTATTTATTCTATAGCGTATGCGAATTAATATGAAATAATTTAAATAAGATAATTATTAATAAAGTAACACAGTATATAACAGAAATAGGACGGCCACTTGTTAAAAAATCGCTCATTGACAGCCTCATTTCATAATTGGATTATATAAAATCATCGTTTTCAGACATCGATGTTTTTCGTAACACATCGAAAAAAAGACTATTTTATTCGACTCAAATAAGTTACTTATTGTGGCTGAAAGTATAACGCATTAAAAATTAAATATCAAATTTCAATTGACATAAATAATAATGTTGATTATCTAGGTGTTATTAGTTGTGACACGTGTATCACCTCTTTCTATTGTCTAAAGACCCTAAGCCATCAACTCGATTATATTATGTTTATTCACAAAGAAGACGGACATTGTTTCCAATTCTTTACTATAAAATGAAAAAATTATACCGTTATAAAAATAGTTTAACAATATTTTAACTTCAAATATATTATTTTTAAAACGTCCATTAAAGTACAATGCTATTTCGATCGATCACAATTTAAATAAAATGTAGGTTTACTTCATCAATTAAATAATATTGATAAAAATAATCAATATACATAGGTGGTGATCGTTAATCCATTGTAATTTTTAATGAGACCAGTGGAATATTTAATTTATTTATCTACCATGGGATTAGTCACGCTCTCTCTTCGTGTAATAGAAAGAAAATCTCAACCGTTTAGTAATGCCATTAATTTATAAGTTCAGATGAGTATCAATGTCCAAGTAAAAAAAATTATACGTTGAAATTGTGTCCTAGACGCTTCTCAAAGTTGAAAATTCAGTGTCACATGGAATAAACATCAAGTTGAATAATTGAATTAAACATTTTTATTTAAAATTGATATATTACTGCTCAAATAAATTCACTTTCAAATCTTGGATTCTTTCGATTGACTTGATTAAATTCGAAAAGTTTTACCTTCGAAATTTCAAAAACTTCAGAATAAAAAAACCTGGTGACATTTTTATCTGACACTTTTTCGAGAATTGAAAGTTTAGCGGCACATTTATAGAACTTATAAGACAGACGTGCCCATAACATACATTTCGATTTACCCGTAAATCACGAGATGATTTTAAATAGATTGTCTGTGACTTATACGTGATTTAATTAAATTTGGTTTTGAATTGTTAGTGTAGAAATAAGATAACAATTTCGTCAAAACCGATACAGACAACGTTTAAGATTAAATGAAAATATATATTCTTGTGAATCACTTTCTTAACAAACAAACGAGTGTTAGCGTATTATGTTTTCTTACAAAAGCGCCTAACTCATTATAAAACAATAAATAAATTACATTTACGCTTTATAGTTAATACCAATACAATCATGTGTAATTTTTCTTACTTTATACAATAATCATGTTAATAAAATCTCGTTCAATCATAGTAATATGCCTACTAAAAATATACTAAATCACCATATGATAATTATTATACAGTTAACTTTGCTATTCTATCACTCTTACTGGTTAATTTAATTGGCTTTGATAGTATCTTTAATTTATGCACTTTCATTTTATTATTAAGTAAATACGTTCGAAAAGCTTTATATTAAAGATTTACGCATACTATGTATCATCAAAAAGTATTAAATCAGCATTTTCTTGATTCAATTCATTCAAAACTCTGATTAAATGATGTTGTCTTGAATAGGGTATATGAAATTCAGTGTAATGGTTGAAAAAAGGGGAAAATATATGTAAATAAAAAAGCGAAAAAATAAATTTAAATTAAAAAACAAAAACCTTTAAAATTGGAGGAAAATCTAAATTTTGTAATCATTTTACTGTGGTTGTTATCTTATTTAATATTTATCAATAATATTTGATTAAAATAAAATCGCTAGTTTTTACAATGCTTTTTTGCACTTGTAATATTTATCATTCATTCAGGTAGGTTTTTATGAAAAAATAAATATTTGGTGAGGCTTTATGAAAACTTGAATGATCAAATTTTCTCATAAAGTACCAAAGCAATAATAAAAAGGCATTCAGTTACGCTGAACGATTTATTGTTTTTATTAAAGTGAGGCTTACTTTGTGTTATTGAAAATAGTTTTTTTCTAAATTTGATGTAGGTATTTCAAAAAAGAGAACATAGACCAATGCTTCCGACGTTTTATTTATTTTATTCAAGTTTTTTATCAAAACATCTCAATTTGTATATCTGCCTTATAGAATTATACTTACAAATATTTATATGAATGAATATTTATGAACATTTATGAACATTGAGTCTACAGAATAAATTTATTAAGCTTATGAAACAAAACCGATCCTGCAGTCAAGTAGTCAACGTCTTTAAGTTCGTTTGCGGTATACACAGTAAATAATTATCAATATATGCTAAAAATCATGAAATTATGTGATGTCTACATTCATTCCAACCAAACCAATTCTAAAACTGTGACATGACGACAAAAATTAGTTAATTATTTGTAGTGCCATAACGCCTTGCGGAGATGCACCATTAAGAGATATTATAATATAATATATGTTCCACAATGGACAATTTTTTTTTTTCATAGCTTTTAGTCATCATCGCGAAGGTCCAACTTTATTATTCTATTATAAAATCTATTCAAAAGTTACCTATTAAAAATTACATATTTTAATTACATGTGCTTACAAACCAGAATACATTATTCACGACGAAAGCATACCCAGTGATATAATTTACAACATATGGCTATATTCAAAACAGACAACCTCAATGAAATACACTTTTCTTTTATTGGCAATAAAACGACATTGCAAGATTCATTGTGTATAAAAAATATTTCAAGTTTCAATGTTAAAGAGAAAAAACTGTGTAATATACATAAGTAGAGTTGAGTCGAGCTGAGTGAACATTGCAGGTTATGTTTTCGTTACCTCGGAGTGCACAACTATTTCTGAAAGTGTAATAAATTACGCGGCGTAGGAACTATTTCACTACTCAAGTTAAGTAAAGTTTCCATTGAACGTTTTTGAGTTCCACCAAATTTTGAATGAGTTACAGCCCAGATATTGCGTGGCCCTCTTATATGAGAGCGCCCTTAACTTTCCAATATAACTCAACACGAAAAACTCTAGCCATTTGTAGAAAGTTGTATGTTTTTAATGACACGACATATTAAAAACAGTATTTTGTAATTTTAAAAAGTATTTATGTGATATCTTATTTCGCCTCTTGAAGGTTCATCTCCACGTTAACTATTTTTATTTGTTACCTAAACATTTGTCTAATATACCGAATGATTTTTAAGCTAAACAGCTATGGATTAATTTATAAGCTCTTACAATATTTGATAGAATACGTATCTATAGAATAATTGAACTGACCAAAGTTGACACAAACTATTGCATCCGTACAAACCCTGAGCAGTTCGAGCGATCTTAGCCCAATATATGGTAGATAATTAACTGAAGACGAGAAGAAACTTTTGTAGACACTCGACCTGTGGGTCACCTCCAAACGGATGAAGAGAGGCTACATGAGAACGATTGGAGAGAGAATTTCGAGACCGATTTAAAGTCCGTCGTCGATGTAAACAAATCGTGGCTCAAATATTTCATAAATGTGGTTACTAGAGACTCCAATTCAAGTTTCGAATACTCGTTCATTTTTCAAGTACTCGATACTCGAGTATTTTAAAATGAAGATTTATTTATAAATATTATTAAAAAAATTATAATGTTTAAACGTTGCGTCTATATTTTTTTCAAATATTTCTGCCGTTGAATATGCTATGCGAGAATTCCTTGTTACTTTTACCTCAGGTTCTGCTGACTTTTCTTATCAATTACAAGTAAACGTTGACGAGATTCTGTGGTGACAAGAGACAAAATGAAATATTTAATATTAATAAGTTAAATAACAAACTAAAGAAATAATATATATGTAGCTAATCATAATTTTGTAAGACAACATTGTTCATCAATTGATCGAAACCGATACTTTAAAAAGGTGTTAGATTAAATTCAAGCAATTATGTCAACATTTGTGTGTCTTTTTGTTTTAAAAAAGTCTTGCAAATTAATTATTTCAAAATGTAAATGCTTACCAATTGCCAATTTTTTTCTACGTAGGTACATGCATATGAAGTAAATATATTTATTTTAATATTCTTCATTTCTGCGCTGTGCAATATTTCTATTCAATCTATCAGTTTTCATTTCTTTTCACAAAACGTTCATGGAAGCTTTATATGTAAATTTCTATTTCGTTGGAAAGTAATGCAGAGATAAAGGGATATGCAGTGCAGCACATCGATGTGAAGTTGGATTGACCCGTGGATGTACGTATCTTTTGCGAATTCATTTTTGACTGAATGCACTTATCCATTTGCCCACATTACTACCACCCCTACTGCGTACGGTTAGTCAATTTGGAATATATTTTGGTCCAAGTAAATTATGATATATAAAACATCAAATTCATGAGATAAACATTTTATACAATATCAAAAGTTTTACCTATATCAAAGAGTTCTTTTTCTCCACTCTCCCTGACAAATTCTACTTTGTTCTGTAATATTTTGTTGATTCAATGTCTTTAGATCCTTAATTCCTACATTTTTTTATTCGGCATAGCATTTATTCTTTGATTTTAGTTTTGTTAGTAACAATAATTATTGAATCGGTGTTTTTAATGGATATGGTGCATCTTTGAAGATAATATGTGATTTTTTTTTATCAATAATACGTGGTCAGGATAAAATCACAAAGTTATCGTAACTTATAATTGTTTAAGGGATCTTTAATTTAGAAGTAAGATTTTTTCAAGCTTCGGCTTCAAGTACCAGCAAGGTCAAAGTCAAATCTATATAGGTATTTTTGTTCAAAGGTTTGAGATCAAATATACAATATGATTGTCCATGATGTCTTTTCTCTTTTATTTGATCGAGACTGGCTAGATCTAAAGATTGGAATATTCAAAAATGCTTATTTATTAATGATTTGAGTGGCATTTAAGTGATTTTGAATACAGATTTTGAATGATTCAATAGAAACACAGTTTTAATATGTATGTATGTCATTTCAAGGCACATATTTACAGTGTGCACGTATTTGGAGTTAACATGAAATATATATTTTATTTAAAATTTCTGAATTAAGCCGATACAAAATTAAAGATCTTCGCAAGATGAAGTCATTCAACAATAAAAACGGACAATATAGCGGACATAGTACTCTAACCATACATCCACATAGTTTCTGCCGAATCCATCGAAAGCATTATTTATATTTAATTCATCATGTGAAACGAAATATTAAAAGTGTGTATCTGTTATTTATATTTTGAAAGTAGTACTTAGTTTAAAACAAAGCTTCGTTAATAAAAGCATTAGTAAAAAAATGCGTGTACTGTGTATGTTGTTAAATAGAAGGAAATGAATGTTTTTTTTCTGTAGAAATGGATAGAACATCTCATTAGGAATCCAATACAATTTATTATAGAAAGCAATAACGTTGAAATAAACCTCCATTGAATTCGCTCCCTTCGATTAAATACTCGGATCGTATTATGTTAACTTTCTTTAGAAAACATCTGGTGTCCGTTAACATGATTATAGATTCCGCTTTCCGGTCGATCGAGTGTCCGAATCTAACCCCCATCCTCAGACTTTTGCCGGACAAATTTGATAGAAGTTTGTAGATTTATCTGCATTCACTTTGAGACAGTTTGTAGCGTCCACTAAATCTTGTGGAAAGACAACCGACTCTGAATTATATGGGGAACGGCTTCCCGGACTCTTGCAAATGTAACATGTTTACGCATGAAATCACTTCTCTGGCGTAATCGCATACATCCATATACAATACAACACAATTCACGCACATATTATTTGAAAATGATTTCTTCAATTCCTATATTGATGTCGTCATCATAACGAAAAAAAGTTGCAACACAATTTACTATTTTATTATAACTACTTTACTTCATAATTATGTCAGTTAAAGTATCTAATAAACATACTCATATCTCATATTTTTTGGCGCTACATTTTCGATTTTTTGTTGCCTGTGGAATAATATAAATGTAATTTTAGATTTTAATGTAAAACGTGCTTCGCTACAGTACATTGCGCTGAATAATTGACTTTATTATCATTCTTTCGTTTTACTTCAGTTATAAGAATATTATTTAACTCTACTTAAGTGTAATAGACTAGAATTATGTCTCTGTTTGTGACACGAAACTGCAGTTTTACAAGATTCCTCTTGATGTATTTAATTTGATTCTTTATGAAACACATTATTTATATTGTATCATTCATTTAATAATAATATTTTACTCGTATAAATTCAAAACTTTGTCACTCTCCGATGTTATTATTTTATTCCGACTCACCCGTGTGTAGTTATTCAATTTAAGTTTATACAAAACAAAAGGGGAAATTCTAAATCTATGATACAGAGCATCTCACAATATCTAGATAGAGGAAACGGGCATATAAGGGGCTATGTATAGTTCCTCTATCGTGCGTAAAAGATGTATTGCAGTTTAATTTTATTTTTTACCCTCGGAGGAAAAAATAAATGACAAAAGTTGTATCAGGCGGGCATAACATCGCGGGGGCGGCGTTCGCAAAATTTTATTACATATTTTTTACCATTCTTTATCACCTGCAGTAAATTTCTTTTATGGCAAATCAAATGGCGCGAGGGATATTACGTATTAGAGAGACATGAAAACAAAGGAACGAACGATTATGAATAAAGTACATATTATATTATAATATTTACCTACTGATACATAGATACTCATTTGGATTCGAGTGGCTATTTATTATTGCTTGGCATATCACCTTATATTTATGGTTTTCTTTCAAATTTAATTAATTCTTGTGTATTTTTTCACTTTAGGATACTCCTGAATTGACTTTTTACGGTAATATGGTAACATTGAAAATGTATTCCATATTTCAAAATACAACGCAGTTACAATATCTAATACAGGGTACCAACCTTTTTGTACCTTAGAGCAAATTTTAAAATATCGGTAGGGCGGCGGGTACCACATATTTTTTCAAAGCAAAATTTGCTTTGAAAAAATATGTGAAAAATTGGTAATAAATAATACACAAAAAAATATTTTTAAAATTATTGTTTATATTCTATTATATAACATAAATATAAGTCAGTGTGATCTTTGGCATTGCATTTTATTGGCCAGTGACTCATAATTAGGGAAGTATGATGACATTCCTGTTAACAATCAATCATAAAGATGTTCATCGGTGAGTCGAGATCTATATTTTGATGTTATTTAATTCTTTGTTGAAAATAATGATTCACAAAGGTATGTGGGCGCCATGGCGCCCGCGGGCACGGGGTTAGTAACCCCCGATCTAATACATCGTTCGACAAATTTCGCTATTTACCTATTGCAATCAGTGGATTACGATATATGGCTACTTTTTCAAGTGATATTTACTTACAATATATCTATCCCGCAAGAGATCACAGGAAAATTTTCTAAATTTATATGAATGACAACTAAAATCTAAATGACATTTTATTTATTTTGGCATATTAGTATAGATAAAATGAAATAACGCAATTTCGTACATATTGCAAAAATGGTTTATTTTAAAAGATCATAATCAAAGACGAAACGTTAATTAATTTTGAAAAAAAATGTATATTTTAAGTATATTTTCAGATTCATTTTATAACTCAAGTTAATCAAAAAAAGTGCGTTTTACAATCGAAAGTATTTTTATGTTGTTGGCCAGTAAAACTTTGTCTGTCAATTAAATGATAAAGATTTCATAGATATCAAAATTTAATTAGTGCGAGTCCGTTTCTCATCCAACTTTATTGCCATTTTCAATTTAGAAAGCAGAATTTTTATGCTGTGTAGCGTAATGAAAAAAATCTTTATGGGTAAGGTATTCGAACAAAAAGTTTTTGTTTATCTCGACAAGTAAATGACTATCAAAGTTGCTTCAATTATTTCGGATATTCCTCAATTCAATGATATTTAATTAATTAAACAAATGAGCTGTGATTTAAATACTGCCAATTAATATATAATTACCAATTTATTATTATACCAAGGAAACAAAAGGCGATCGATAAGAAAGTTTTTAGTTAATATTGATACAACTTAAATTTCTAGAATTTAACAACAATTGATATCATACGTCTAAAGAAATACGTTTTCTATGGAATAGCCATTTCGATGCGACAAAAGTAATTTTCTTCCAAGGCAATAATTTTCATAAATTGCGAATTACAATGGAAGGCGTCGAAAATCATCAAAGAAATAAAAATTATAGGCTGCATAAGTTTTCCAAGGCTTTTCTGCTGGACGTTCCAGCAACAAAATCAGACCTTCTGATCGCTGACCGACACTGACAGCACTCTAAATTGATAACAACTATACTCTTATGAATATTGCATGAAAATAAAGAGACCATTACAAAGTAGGTTAAGTCATTTGAAAGATTATTGCAAGTTTCTACGATAAATTATATGAAATATTTTCACATATTTCAAAATATTCTATTGTTACGAGATCGATTTAATTAGACAAGAAAGTGTATCAAAAACTGTAGTTATTTCAATGTTTTAATAACGAAAAAAATAACGGTATTTAAAAAAATACTTTTGTTTAAAACTCGGGAACTTCATTAAATAAATAAACGCTAAATCATCAATTTGAAAATATTTCAAAATTGTTTGAGTTTAGTCTCTCTTGAGAACTAAGCACACTGCAATTTGTATGTAATAAATTGGATAATAATTGTGGCTATTTGCTGTCGATTGACAACTTGCTTCGCATAATCATAAATATTTACAGGCCATTAAAAGTCTAGGAGCACCCCAAATACTTTAATCAGTCTAATGGGTAAAACGCTATAAATTCACTAAACTGCTCGTCTGCCCTCTAGAATATTAATAATATTTAAATTAATAAAGTACAATCTTTCAATCATAAAAATCAACTCATTTGTTTTCTTGCTGAATAAGAAATCTATTTATGTATTCTATTTTATAAACCTTATTGTGTGCTAAAACTTCTTGCCCTCTTTTCAAGAATAATTGAATACAATAATATTTCTGATATACAGTTTTTGATCAACAAAAAATTAAGTTTTCGAGAGTAAAAAACCATTTTATATTGAAATTTCTATTCTTGGCTATTCTAATATCATATTATTTTTACATTGATCTTTTCAATCTAATCTAAAGATCTTTAGCATGTGCGATGTTCTTTCTTTTTGAGTGAAAAACAAGTGTTTTTTTCTATTTTCTCATCTCCAGTAGTTAAAATTTGTACGCATTTGCAACCAGAAGAGATTTTTTATACAATGGTATTTCAAAATGACGATTTTCTTCGATTCACTTTTATATCATTCAGAGCAGGTCAAATGAATCACTTTTTAATAAAATTATCTTAAGAAGAATATTTAGGTTACGAGAGTGTTACACGAAGAATACTTCAAACGTGAGTGCAAATTGTCTCTGAGTGTATTATACAATCGCGAAGAACAGGCTGGTTAAAAAATATAATTAGTGATATTTCAAAAACACTTTTTGTTTATTGATAAAATTCGTTCACAGCATGGTAGGTATTTAAATATTAATGAGAATTGAATATAATTTTACATTTAAAAAGAACCGCCAAATCAATCGACAGTAACAATTTTATAGATTATTCCGTTTGCTGGCTATCAATAAATGTTTGAGACAATTTCAAAAGTCCAAAAACAATGGATTATTGATTTAAATTAGAGTTTCAGCATAAATTAATATCCAACATTGCATTGTTGTTCAAACGAAAACTCAGGTATTATATACAAAATATGTGACCTCTCATCCTAATTCTTTTCACAGTCTAAAAATATTATGTGATCACAAATAGTCACCCAAATGAACATAATTTATTTTTTTAATAAAATGTGCAAACACATATTTTGGTTAGTTCTTCATTATCCTCATAATATTAAATACATATCTTTGTTGAGTTGGTTTAAAGAAATATGCCTTAAACATTATCTGCACATCTAAAGATTCACAAAGCTTTACCGCCAATAATTGATAGGTTAGTTAGGATTTAAGATTTACAATGATTTAAAAATACATATAGAAATATTTTACATATCTTTTTCCATATTAACATAACACGTAAAATAAGTAAATTAGTCGCTTTTAGATGTTTACTATCATTTCTTTGTGGAAAGGTTATATATGTAAATAAAACAATATTTTATGTACTTATTACACATATAACATATTGTATAATAAATAATCAGGAACGATTGCACTCATAAACTTGAGTTGAAAATGTTCTACATGCAATATAAGCAATTCGTTACAAAAATGATTGTGTCCAAGGAATATTAATACCTGAAATGTTGTCCTTGAAACGTAAACAACCGTGTTCTAGCGTGGTAAAATCTTCGACGGTGAACCGCTCTATCGAACGACCAACGAATCCATTTCGAACAAATAGCGGATACATTGTGTGTTACGTCGATAGTTATTCCAGCTAAGAATGGCGCAAGAACTTAGTAAACTTTTCCGATAGAGTTTAACAGACCTTATCCAAATGAAAAAGTTCGCAAGCAACTGGGTCCATTATACAAATGTTTACAAATAGTATCAGTATTTAAACTGGAACGAGCACAAAGACTCGAACATGATAACTTATTCGAGCTTAATCAAACTGTTCTCAACTGGCTTAAGAAGTTTTAACATACTGGGAAGTCTTGAAAGCTGAAAAAATATACATTTTTGAGACAAAAAATTCGACTGAATATTTTGAGGCATTTCTTCAATTTCAATACTTAAACTTGTTCTAACTGTTTAAGCGGCGGAAATCAGTGATTAATTTTTAATACGATAATTTTATTCTGATAAATGAAATTAACATTACTTGTTGTTTGCTTAACTTATGGTTCAATAATAATGCAACATTGATTATCGTGGTCATATTAAAGTTTCATGATTATTTATTGTATGAGTGAATTTTTGATAACTAACAATTCAAACAAGGACTTCAATATTGAAATGAAATCTTAATAGAATTTTAAGAATTATCATCCATTTTTTCCTGGATATATTTTCGTTTATTCTATAATAAATTTTATGCAAAACATCTCTAAAATCTAATGCTCTATCTAAAATTGGGTACTATGGTGGTTCCTGATTTGCATATGAGAGATTAGTCTGCAGTTGTTATCGGCAACTCAATCAGAAATGTCCGCTCTTTGGAAAATATCGACACTTAACTCCTATGTCGAGTCTAGCTCGACATTGTATAGGTAACTCGCAATTCCTATCTAGAGTCCTACTCGAAATAGTAAAAGTTGCTTAGAAAATTATTTTTATCCTAAAACCGTATTTATCAGAATGTGTTCAAGTTTAACGAAAAGGTTAAAAAATGTACTAATGTGGTATATTTTTCGGTATTTCTTTTGACCATGTCAATAAATACGCAAACCAGGTGATAAGAATAAATTTCTAAAATCTATTGATGAGTTGCTGCAAGGAAAAAAATAATATCGGTCCCTGTGGTCTAGTGGCAAGAGCTTTGTCCTAGCGATCAGGGGACCCGAGTTCAATTCTCGGCAAGGTTGGATTTTTTCAATTGAAAAAAGAGATCTTGGGCTGGGTGTATGTTATTTATCGTTGATTTTGTGCACAACTGATTTATTATTTATCATCGAGTTAATCTCGTATGTCTTTCACAATTAAGAAAATGCCAAATATTTTTTCTCTTTTTTAAAAAAATACAAATATAAAATATATTGAGGATTGCAAAGGGCAAATGGAACTTATTTCTACAAATAACAAAAGTTCTTAAGCTAGAACCACTCAGCCTCTAAACATAAAAATGGGTTGAGTAAGAATAGAAAAATAAATCTACGATAGCACCTTAAGTTTTCTCTCTCTCATCCGATCATAAAAAAAATGGGGTGTAGCAACAGTGATAAGCCAATTTATTATTACCACTAGATACTTATCACTGATGTACTCTACATTAGCATTGATTTAATTAATAACATTTTCTGTTTTAAAATCTTTTTGACTCTCACTTTTTTCGCTGCTTATCCTAATTCTTCCCGGGTCTTAATTTTTTTTACCATTATTGTCATTTTACATGGCATCCATAAATTAATATCAAAACGTTTTTGAAACTAAAAAGATTTCACGTTTCAAAGAAATTGCAGAAAATCCTTGATTTTTTAACGGCTTGGTATCGATATTTGTTAACTTTTATATTGGTTGTGCAAATAATTTAAGCAATTAACATGTTGTTTGGCAACATCGCGCGTTAACCGAAGATTTCCGAAGTAAGTATCCATCTGTACCAACAGCTGTGTCGGGCTGGGCTAGCCGTAAATTAGGATTCGTTAAAGGCTTGAAACATCTTTGGCCTAAGTTTTAATTGGTAATTTATCTTGCGCGCAAAGTTTCCTCGCGATGAAAGTGAGATAAGCGGACCAGAAGACTTAGACTCGCAATGCCGATGCGACGTGTGGAAAGAACTCCCCTCCGCGGGACAGATGGGACCTTCATTCATTACTAACTTGCTCACCTGAATCCGTCTTATTTTTAATACTGTTAATGTTTAACTAATAACCTGATTTACATCTACCAGCTTTAAAGCAATGATATTTTTCGATACAATCGAAACAAATCGTTAAATAAAAGGTTTATGTAAGATTAATGTCATTATCGATTGCGATAATGTTGATTATTTCATAATGACATGTAACGCTTCACCTTCTTTTTTTAATCTAGTAATTTCAAAAATAAGGGTTTATAGAGTATAGCCACTATAAATTTTTGTTTCAAGTGCGTAAGTGTATAAAATTTAAACAGGCCTTTAAGTTAGAACAGAGTGAAATAGGAAGAGATAAATGCTCGAGGTTCCAATCAGCATTGCTTCATCCTCCCCTTGACCATTGTTCAGAATATAATTGCATCATTTCCAACATATTATTTGATACACGACAGCAATTCCCTCGTCGTGGAGAATTCCCCAACATGGATCAAAATGTATCTGCTATCCACTCATATGACTCGATATAGGGGTATATTAAATTCATCTTTGAACTGCTCTATATAATTCAATAAAATTCAAATTGAAAGTTGATATTTACAAAAAGAAAACGTTTCGTAGTTTGCTATCCTTTATATTCATAATCCTTAATCGCAAACATCAAAAGAAAACATAAAAATAAAGAAAACATAAGAGATTCAGAGTATGGATTCGTATAATTATTATATCAATAGCCATAATGTACATAGATCTAAAGTCGATTTTTTTCACTTACACGTATTTTTAGAGAATTCCTTTAATATTTTCGCGTTCACCCAGTATTTTGGAGGTTTTCTCATACATGCATGTTTAATGCATGCATTGCGACACTTGTTCTTTGATTTATTGAACCAAATTTAAATCGCATTATGTTCAAAATAGTTGTATATATATAATAATGTGGAGACACAACGTGCTCATTTTGTGTTTAGACTTTTAATATAGGGACGCAACTAACACAGTTCACAGGTGAGCTTTATACACGATCTTTATAAGGTTTAGTCTATGATATACTAAGAAATTTAATAATGAACTTAGTACGTACCGAACATATTTCACTCAACCTTGACTGTGAAATTTCCTTTGTTTATATACTGTATTAAAATTCCACAGCCATGATTAAATTTCTTAAAATTATGATAAATATGTACAAATTATTTTACTTGACTAGATTCACTTGAAATTATGTATAATCTATCTATCTTAGTCTTATATATGTTTTAAAAAATTATGTCTTAAATAAAATTATATATTTTCAGCTTTTCATTTTAGCCTTAAATAAAGTGAAAATTTTCCTAAAATTTCAGGATCACCATGAATCTGAAAAAGAAAAAAAATATTATTAATAGAGAAAGCATTCCATCAGGCAAGTTGCACAATTCACATTGAGCTGCAATGAATTCAACATCTTGGAAACAAACATATGGTTAAATGCATCAATAGTTAGATATTCATTCCTCATTTTGTATTAAATAAAAATATTTTTTTTCTCATTTAAGGTTCGCAAAACAAAGCAAATAATTTTGAATTGAGGTCATTCGATAAAATGTTTGTCATGGTGAGCATCTCCATGTTAGTGGGCGGATTTTTTCCACGATATTCCCATGTTAGGTTCTGGAAGTTTTATACTGTCTCCATATTTTTTTACGTCAGTATAGCATTCGTTATGCTCATAAAATGTGCGTATCTCGACTATAAAGAAAATAATATAAACGAAATCACTAGACAAATGACCATCATTATACCACTAGAAATGGTTTTGATGAAAATTATCTTGGGCAATTATTATGGTGATATTATAAGAGATCTCATTGCGGAAATCAATAACGACTATGATGAAGCAAAACGTTTGCCATTTGATTACAAAAAAATTGTTGAAAATGGAGCGATAGATGGGATACATGCCGAAAAAGTTTGGTGTGTATTATCATCAATGGTGTCGTTGGTGTTTCCGTTGAAAGCATTCCTGATGATGGGCTACAAAAATTGGAACCAAAACATAAGCAAAAAGTACATGGTGCACGAGTTTAAATTGCCGTTTTTCGAAGAATTGAAATATAATTTTCCTGTTTATGAAGCTGTGTTTCTGTTTAGTTTTGGAGTTGTTTTGTGCTGCTTACTTATATTTGTAGCTTTTGATGGTTTTTGTCTGTTACTTATAACTCACTGTCAAGCTCAACTGGTGCTATTGCAACTTAAGCTCAAGGACCTTTTTCAAAATATGGACGGTTTTAATGAAGAACTGGTACAGTACAGAATAAAGAATATTGCTGAGCATCATGAGAAAATTTGTAGGTAAATTATCAAAAAGTAATATTTTTTTATTGTCAATATTATTATGTTTCAGGATACAAAATTAAGCAAATTCAATATAAAATTCAAAATAACTTTGATTATTCCACAATCCAAGTATTGTGTTACTAATTGTGGCACGTATTTGGCCTCTTTCAGATGCATCTTTGGATTAACGATCACAAAATTTTCTTAATTAACAAAAGCAAGTTTGATTCTAATATTTTTAAATAATAGAATAACAAAATGGAGTTTGAGATTTTTCCTTTCAACGGAAAGTAAGGAAGGGGTTATAAAATTAAAGCAAAACAATCCAATAATTATACTACTAATGACGTTAGCATTACAAAATATTAACTATTGAGATGCAATGAATTAGGAAGGGTTAATCCCATCATTCAGTTAGTAACACAATACGTGGAATAATCAAAGTTTTCAAAATTTTATATTAAAATGAACTTCCACAAAGTTACTGTCGAATTCATCAAATGTAAGCATTATTTGTTTTCAATGCGATATTCTTGTAATTCCTTTCAGATTTTTTGGCCGCATGCAGACATGCTTATCAATTTTTTTCTGTAACATAATGTGTTTGACTTCGATACAATTATGCGTAACGGGGTTTCAAATAATGGAGGTAATTTTACATATTTTATTCAAATTGAATATACATAACCGATTGTGTTTTTAAACTAATTTCATGGTGAATTAATAATAATTTGTTTTTCCTTACATATTTTTTACAGTCAATCGAGACCAAAGATCTAAAATTCGAATTCTTTATGTTCACATTTGGGACAGTTATTCAAGTATATCTCCCCTGCAAATATGGGACCGATTTAAGTGTTGCTGTGAGTAAGAAGACAATATTTACTATTTTTTTAAGCCCAACAATGACTTAAGTCTTTTTTTATTTGATTATGAATTTTCATTATAAAATGGAAATTCTTTAATTCTTAAAAGTTACCATAATTTATTTTGAAAGATTCTCGCTATTCATTTCATTTAATCATTGATACATAATCATAATATCCAATGATTTGTAATTTCGACACCTTACTGTGAAAAGGTTCTTACTGCTCATGACACTGTTTTGTTATATAAGCGTTGGAAGTTTCGATTGATTAAAATTCACTTGTAACAATGAGCAAGTAAAAATGTTTCAAATCACTTATTTTAAGCATATTTTTTCACAACTCTTACTGAGAAATAATGATCCTAAAGTTTTAATGATGGAATTAATGATGACAATCTTAAAACTTTGTCTAAAAAATTTAGTAAAAAAAGTGTGCAGATGTAGTGCAACTCTGGAATTCTGTTAACTCCGTTATTCAACCATAGATAATTCTAAAATTCATATATCAGGAGGTAATTTTCAAAACTGGACAATTCCAAAATGTGTTTTTTTAACTGACGATGCTAGATAATTCTTTTGAGATCGTCGCACATTATCTGATTTTCAAAACTAACAAAATCCAACGTTTAATCGTTGAAAACATCTGTTAAATATATGACTAATTTTCAAAAGTGGACAAATACAGGAAGGCTTATTTTCGAACTGAGACAAATCCATTTCAACCAATCACATCATCGCAAAGGCAACCGCCATCTTGCCAGATTCCATACATTTGAAAGTTGAACAAAGAGACCACACGCTCGTTTTTCGATGCCAAAAAAGCAGGAATTTACCTTATAGTCATTACACTTTTAACAACTATAATGAAAAAAACGTGTAGAGAAGGTTCCCACCGACCAAAACTAAAAAAGGAAAACTGCAGATGATCAAAAATAAACGGCTTAAATCAAAGAAAAAAAGGTCAGTAAATTAAATATTTTTTTAGCTTAGGGTGCCACTTACAATACATATATTATATCCAAAAAAATATATCAAGATGATTTTATAGTAAAATATTATTAAGTTGAAAAACCTACTTGTAAAAGAATAACAAATAAGAAGGAAAAGAAGAAGAAAAGAGATTCATTGAAAAGGGTGGAAGTAATATTTCCTGTAACTGGGCATTCTTTTAAGCCACTGGATCGCGTAGTTGGTGTTGTTGAGAAATCTTTTAGAGAGAAAAATACGATTGACCAGAAGAATACGCGGATATTATTAAAAATCATGCTACCATCTTTAAGTAAGATGAAATAGACAACTGGTAAATTGCAAAACAGTAATGGAAAGAAATAAAGAAAACAGTGCTGAAGGAGAAACTTTGGGAAAAGAAAATATTTTACGCGAATAATTTATTGTTGAATCTTGCATTAGCGATTTAATTTTCTTTTTTAAATTTAAGCTTTATCATTATCTCCTAAAAATATTTTATACTGCGCAACCCTGATATTAACATCCTAGTTTCCTAGGTTTCCATCTTTGTTATTAATGACGTTTTGGGAAAATTTTGACAGCTTCCTTTCGAAACTAGACAAATCCAACTTCCTAATTTTCAAATCTAGACAAATCCAGATGTTACTTTCGAAACTTGACAAATCCACCTTTAAAATGCTTTTTTCTCTATTAGTACATGCAAAAGTTTACATTTTTACACTGTATTTGTAATTCTTGATTTTTAAACATATTTTAAAGAATATTGCTAGTAAACACAAACTGATGAAGAAGGAGGAATGAAAATCTCTCATTTTCTCAGTTTGTCCAGATTTGAAATTAAGCTCCTGATTATATGATAAAATGCGGTAAATACAAGATTTTCCGACCAAAGGGTAATTTTAGGCAAAAATGTCAATTAGAACCTTTCAAAGTAAGGTAACGATTTGACAAGCTTTATTTATAAGTCAAATCAGATTTTAAATTAAATCATCTCAGATATACATTCGTTTACTTAACATAATTTCTCTTCAGTTTAATAAATAGAAAACCTGTTATATTAACAATAGAGTGTCAACGTGGCTGAAGCAGCGTATTCAAGTGGTTGGGAGTCAATTCCTAACAAGAGTTATCGGACAGCTTTGGCCTTCATCATCATGCGTGCGCAGACTCCTACTTACTTGACAGCTTTAGGAATGGTGCCCGTTAATATGAATTCATTTTCATCGGTACGTTAATTGGAACATAATACATCAACTTTACATTCTTATTCGCCAATGCGTAGCAGAAATAAAACTAATCAGTTAGTTACTATAATAGTATCATAGTATCATATTTATCTTCGTTATTCTAAGACTATTTTTTCATGGTATACAACGCTATTGAAGCATTGATTTCAATGCAATACTGAAAGCAAACATTTCAATTCAAGAATATGTCTTTGCCACAGGACAGTAGTTCTTTACTTTGAAGTAATATATTGAATTGTTTGAAACCACCAAAAACACAATTGATATAAAATGACACTTATATTCGATTTTAGTATTCCGTATACGTTGCGAACCATATTTATTTACAAGTCAAAAAATAGAATATAAAATAAAAACTGCTTTGAAACAAATGATAATTTGTAAAGGAAATAAATTAAATTCCGTAGAGTACGCTCGGCAGTTCTTTGGTTTTTGTAATATACAGATGGACTCGGATTCATCGACACTGACGTCTGAAAAACTACCATTGATGACGCATTGCATCATCGAATTATATAACTGCCTAATCGAGTGTCAGCAGCAAGCCCACACGAAGAAATATTTCTCAATCAGCATCGTAACATAGCTTTCGAGCATTTCGGTCCAAGGCTTTGAGTTAATAACTGCGAACCGGACCCAGTTATTTTGAGACGTTACACAGCTTCTGATTAAATGATTTAGAACGCGAATGGTCATGGCTAGAACAGAGAACGATGAAATTAAAAAAAAAACACTTTATAACACAGAAATGAAAACTTGTACCAGGCAATAAATTCTCACGAAAGCAAACTAAATTGAATAGTTATATTTCATTTTAGCAAAACGAAACCTTATTTTGACTTGATTGAATAATAAACGTTATCTCATTTCAGATTCTTCACACTTCTTGGTCTTACTTCACTCTGCTGCGTTCTACAAAGTAATAAATAGGGAAACACCTGTTAACACCTCAATTCAATTAAGCGTTTCAATAAGAAACTTACCCTCTGCGTTCCGTTCTCTTTCTGTTTCTCACAATCCACCGAGTGCTCACGCCACGTTAGCGATTCTAAACTATAGGCACATTTTATTAGAATAGTTTCAGCAATATTTATATTACTCTTCTAATATATTCTTCGTGAAATAGGTAAAGTATCAGAAAATTTTTAACTCTAGATTAAGCAACATAGCAAAATAAAATTCAATTAATAGTTACTATATGATTCTTGTTTTGAGGATAATAGCACCTTTTAAAAATGGGAATAAAACATTTAACTAGTGGGAATATATTTTTCATCAGTTGAAGATGCTCGCAGTGTCATTGTCAAAATTTATGCAAGTATTTAATAATATTTCATTTATTTTAATACAAAAAAATGCTTTCCCATACTTATTATGTACTTGGGAATACTGGTTTTACTGGCTTTGGCAACATCAATAATTGAGATTAGTCAGCTCTTTTTCAGTCTAATACTTGGCTCATATCTACGATATATATCCGTAAAAAGTTTTCTCCTAGACTTGAATTTAAGTCTCTTTGAGTACATTTTAATTTACTTAAATAACTAAAAGTGTTTGGGATCGAAGAATCTGCCTTTTATCTGATCGTTCTTTCTATACTTTGTGAAATAATTTATTTTTTGATTCTACATCAAACGATAATCGTAAAAACTTCAAATATAATTTAACTAAACGTTCTAATATGCTATACCACTATGAAGAAAACGCATGTTTTTCCACGATACAAGCAGCCAAATAATTGGTTCCTTTTTCTGTAAAAGCTCATGGTTTATTTACTTTACCTGATATAATTATTATTAAATAAAATGATGTGGAAAGGTTGAGTTTCGACGGTATTATTAATCGAATAAAACAACAAAAAACTTTTCCTAACCATCTGACTATGATAATAATACATATTTGAAGAGAAATTATTCCATACACAAAATATGGAATACCGACTCTGTGTCTTGCCGAATTTAAGGTTAATTTGTTTCTGAAACACTACAGGATGCTTTATATTAAGCGAATAATACATCCTATCATAGAATGTATAGCGTGATATTTATTATCAATTGACATTAAATATGAATTGATTTGTTACGCCTTTATACTGCCTGGTACTACAATATATTCGATTGCAGTTTAAGAGTCCCTAATAAAGTAATGTCTGAGAAATAATAAGTCCTCGTAAGTATTTTTAAATGCATACGCAAAGTCAAAGCTTTCAATCTTTTCTTGCCTTTTTAATTTTTTATACGTTTATCGCTCTTAGCCGGCCGCCTTATTTCTTGGTTATTTTTATTTTTTTAAACCATAAAAACATAATATCTTTAAGGTGCTAACTGGAATTTCAATTTCAATTTCAAAATTGTACAAGTACTAAAAAAAAAGTTTTATTAACATTAAAAATAAATACACGTTTCATGTTCACAAGTTCATCAATATCATATTTTTAAGACAAAGATTTAGTCGAATTTTGAGATATATTTAAACGTACAGTTAGAAGTTTTGAAGTATGTTTCAATGTGACACGAAACAACAACCGGGACTAATGATAAATCAAGCACAATTTTGGTGATATGGTAAGGCTATTAATAAGGATAGTAAGAGGGTGACGGTTTTACAATTCAAGGAATAAAACCATCAGGCCAATACAAGAAAACTTTATTAAATCATTTACATAATGCTCCTCAATGGTGAATCAAAAAGTTCTGGTTTAAAGACAGTGATATCTATTATTAGCAAATTTTAACAAAAAATGATCTTTTAGAGACATTTGTATAATATTGTAGATGGAATTAAAAAGTGAGACTTTTTTAGGGAATCAGTTAATGAAGGCATTACGTATTATAAGAAGACATACACAAGTACGAACGCTGCAGTACGACTATACGATACATCAAGTACATGTAACATAACAGTATTATAAAAATTAACAGTTGACCATTTTCAAGTAAAAAACTGTTTATTAAATTGAAGGTAAAAACATCCTGTATGTTAGAGCTTCGAAAACTTTTTAACTTTTAAATAATTCACTTTTTGGTTTTTTGGGAGGACTCGTGTAACAATATTAATTATTACTACGAGATGATTTATTAAGGAGTATGTTAACAAGTTTAAATTGAAATTCATTATGTTGTACGTAATAAGTTAATTAGAAAATAATGTAATGCATAATTTGCGCTCCAAACTTTTTAGCTTGCCAACAAATTGGTTGTTAATTCTCCGAAACATATTAAAATTTTCAAGAGCGATTTATTTATATGAATTGTGTGATAAAATTGTATAAAGCCTTTTAATCTGTACGTTCATTATATACAAAACTTAACAACTCACGTAAATGCCTAATTTATATTACATTTTCAATGTAATCGTACATTTTCCTATAACACCTAATATTTCAATAATTATAACTAAATATAATATTTCAACAATAAATGAACTGAAAAGAATGGTTTAATTATACTATTTATTTAATTTTGTATTCAATTTTATAATCATAACAAATACTTTTATTATAATTAAATAGGAAACCAACATATATATACTAACAGGGGTGAGTTTAAACTATTTTATCAAGAAATCTTAGAGATTAATCGATCTCAGCTCAACGGTCTGCCAATTTTGAACGAGCAACTTTATTTGCCTAGTTCGCCATTGTTGTACCCTTTTAAATAATTGTTATTTTTAATTTATTGTCATTTATTAATAATTGTCATTTATTTACAATTCAAGCACTTGCTATTATTAAATATCAATTCACTTACTATCATTAATGTAATATAATAATAAAGGCTTGAAATCAATCAACTCATTAACGAGAGGTCAGATAGGACCCTAGATTTATTTTAAATATTCTTATGTTATCATCTGGTCATTAATATTTTCAAAAATCCCCGTAATTATAACAAACCCACTTAAATCATTGAAACTTGTATTCATTCAAATTTCGCTATTTTACATTTTAATAACCTTTTAACTTAGTGATCTACTTATATTTTTGTATATAAACGATACAAACTGTTTAATACGCGTCAGTTCAAGTACATCCGTGCACTTGGAATGCCTGAAGATGCCGAAAGGAGAAACCCGGTCGTTAGGGACAAAACTCATGGAAAAGTACAAAATTCAAAAAATTCAAATTTGATATTGAAATTCCATCAAGCACCCTCAGTCGAAATACTTAATTAACATGAGATTATTTTTTTTATGGTGTTTCTCGTACAGTTGTTATATTTCAAGCACCGCCGAATCCATCGTAAGTATTATTTCAAGAATTTTATAAGCTGTTACAATTTTTTCAGAAATGGCAGTAAAGATTCCCGAAGCACACTATTTTATGTTTACGGTGATAATCGTTATTTTTTGCTGATATACCATGATGACCACGATGAAAAAAAAACTATTTAATTTATTACGGCATAAGAGATTTAGCAGAGTTTTCTGGTTTTATGGTTATATTATCTATCAGTTAATCTTCGTTAGAAAATTATTTTAATAACTAAGATACAAACCTAACAATGATCATTGAAAAACTAAGTGCACTGGATAGATGCGCTGCAGATGGCGAAGTAGTTTTTAATAGTCATATCAGTTCAAATATTTTTGCCAAGTATATAAAGTACGAAACAAACAATCGTAGACATAATCTCTACACCATGATTATTCTCAAGCGTAGAATTAGATTGGCCATTAAATATTTCTGGTGAAAAAATGCAAATAAACCTGAGGAAGGCCTATTTATTTATTTAGTGCAGGGCGGTGAGTGCCAAAGAGGCTATTTCCATTGTGATATTGGATTTTCACTTCGGCAGAATGACGCGACGACGTTTCATCTCATACCACTCTATCCGACTTCCGAGCGTCGACTTCCGCAGGTAATGCTAGCCCACTGAACTCTACCTGCCGACGGGCCACTACTTCATCAGAGATGAACTTTAAAATATCGTCTTCTAAACATTCTTAAAAAACTTAAATATCATGATTGTTTTAAATCAGCCTGCATTTCTAATATTTTATCAACTCGTAAAAAAAAGAACATTCATTGTACTTCTGAGCCTTCGAGAGGTGAAGTGAGCCATGTTGAAAAATGGTGAAAACTTTTCATTGGCCTTTCAAGTTCAATCATGTTTTGTCTTTGTTTTTTTGTGGAAATATCTAAACATTTTAACAATACATGCGTGGAAGCTTACTACATAAATGAACAGAAAAATATTTCAGGGAAATAGTGTTTTAAAAGGGTTGAAATTATTTAGCCATAAACATATCATTTGAACTCTTGAGAAGTGAAATGAGCCATGTAGCAAAATGATGACACTTTTGTACTAGCTCAGATTATACATTTATACTTTGAGCTAACAATCCAACTTCAATTATAGGATACTTTAAAACTCGAAGAATATGATACTAAACTTAACTATTTTTTCCAAAAATGCCATTTGGCTCACTTCACTTCTCAGGGGCTCATATGTAAGATTTTGTTAAACGTCTTCACTTTTTCTAGATGAGGTATAAATTGTCATCAATTTTTTTAAAGTGTAAATAAATAAATAAAGTGTAAATAAATATTTAAAAAAGCAAATATACTAAATACTTTGATAGTTGACCCTTCATTTTGAAAACCGTTATATTCTAATTTTATCAAAAAAAAATTTAATATGCAGAAAATGATATAATATGAAATTATACTAATTAAAGATGTATAAAAATGTAATATAAAAAATCTTTACTTTTTTAAAAATTTGAGAATACAATTTGATACGTTTGAACGATGTATGAAGAATAAAATTCATCCCTGGATAGGCACCGACTCCCTGGAGTGAAGAGTGGCGAGCACTCAACCCGAAAACGCAGAGTGACTTTGCGGTACTAGCCTTGCTGAGTCTTACAGAACAAGAACATTGCCATATTCAAATCATTGTGCTTTCATTTTTAAATTTGCATAGCATATTATTACGAATTCTCTTAGGATTTTGATATAATAAAAGGATTAAATTATCTTTTTGTTCCTCCAAAAATCACCATTAGCCAGTTTGAAGTATAAAGGATTTACTCAGAAATTCGTCCGTGGATGTTTTTTTCTACATTTAACAACACTTGTATTTTTATGTTGTACTTTTTGTTTTGTATCAAAATAATTTTCAACACCTGAAATGAAATGAGAATAAATTAAGATTTTTGGGCTTGCTCGTTCCAAGCAGGGACCAACCAAAAAAATTAAAACTTAAGCGTGCTTACTCTTTATGTATGTCGTGTACATACATACATTCATACATACATATAATCAAATGGAAAAGTCATCCAGTCATATTAAAAGATTTTTTAAAAACGATCAAAATAACGAATAAACTGGTAAAAAAAATGTTAAAATACTTGATGAAAATATTTTTTATGTTAAAAAAAATTGGATTGAGCATTTCCTGAAATCTCCACGTTGATTACAGACACTAAGATTTATTAAATGCACTTATTTGAGTTTTTAATTTGCTGATGATTATTCATACTAGTCGATTTTTGATGTAATAGCTTGCATTGCTAAGAGGTCTTCAATATGTTAATTATAATCTATTTTTCTTACATTTTGCATCAATTTATTTGTTTAGTTATAAAACCAATTGTTTGTCATACCTTGTAATTATTACTTAAACTTTGTATAAATATCACTGTTTTGTTGTATTTCTTATCAGCTGACAATGCTCGCCATGAGCGAAACCGGTCCTGATCCAATAATTTTTATGTGGAATAAGTACTAAAAATGTATTATTATCTTTATTATAATGCCATTCCACCGAGTATTGACAGTGAACACCTTAAAAGTGATCAATAATTTCTAATACAACCAAAAAAGTTTTTGATTTTTCATCACTTTAAATCATTGATTCGTTTAATTTAAAGTGGCTAGTGCAATTTTAATTTTTTACACTATCCCCTTAACACCTTAAAAGTAATATTTCTTATGTTTTCATGATTTTTATGACTGTCAAATTTGCCTCAGATATCATATGAATTCAAAACTAAGTTTACTTCGAAATCAGTTATTTTAATAAAAATAATTGAATTCAATTATTTATTTGGAGTTCAAAAGTTTTGATGTTTCCAAATCTTGGTGAAAGCAAATTATTACATGCAACGACCGCATAATTTAGCCATATTACCCAGTTAAAATAATGTTTATTCTGCATCTTTCCTCCAACTTTTTATTCGTCACGCATAATCGTTCCGAGTGAAATTTTATGTGATTTTCCAGTTGAAAATTCATATACCGTCAGTCTTAGAGGTATTATATTATCATCGCCGAGAGAAACAAACATAAACTGTAGTGTGTAGTCGGTGCATTTAATTTGCTACATACCGGCTTGCTTGAAATGCACTTTTGCATATTTGAGGTTTGCTTTGAGGCAAAACAGGAAATATTAAACCTCAGAGAGATGGGTTTTAGTATTAAATATATGAACACCCAGACGTACTTTAACTTATAATTTGGATGATCTTTAATTCAATAAGAGTGGTACGATTAAAAAAGTATATATTCATATTTCAAACACTTAAAAAGTATATTGCTACTATTAGTATTGTAAATAAATAAAATTATTTTTTTTAAATGAAATGTCAATAAAATACAAATAATTATGGTAAAAAAACTTTAAATAGACAAATAGTTTTAAGCATTTAGTTCAAACAAATGAAAGCAAAAAATAAATATAAAAGTTATTTAATTTACATTCACTTGGTAAATCTATAATGTACACTGTATATATATGAATATATATATAAAGATATTATGAAACTATTGAAATCCAAGAGAATCACATAATAATTATGACAGCATGACACCATCGTCGGATCTATTCCTGAGTACTTAACAAAATATTGAACTTATCTAAAATATCAGTTAGCTTAGTGTACACATCTTTAGGTACGTAAGCAAGCTACCAATAATAAGATTGCAACTATTCCGACAGTCGCAAGTCTAGTGCAAGCTTATACAATATAAATAATGTTTTTATGAGTGGTTGAGTGCGTACGCCGGAAGTGACATCATAGTTGGCGGCGAAAGGACGCCTCGACGCCCCAAATTTTCATTCGGCGCAAGAAATTTACAGATTCACATTAATAAATCTCATATTATTAGATAGCACATCGTATTTCAATGTTAACGCCTATCTCTGGCACACTTTCAAATTTCGAGCACCCACATTTTCCAACAGGGCGCTTCTTCGCTCAAATTTCGCTTATTAAATTTTATCACATCTATTAAAGTATTCAAAAGTTCATTATATTTTTACATTCATGGAAAAACTATTCACATTATAAATGAAAATTTTATTATTTTCTATTGAATGATATAAAATTTCATTTCTAAGTGTTATATTCAATATTTTGTGGAATAATATTTTTTTAAATATGCCATAACCAACCTGAAAATCAATTTATTTTAAATATTCTTTATGTTTTAAAAAAATTCTCAGTTAGCGTTAACAGTACAAACAATATGTAATAATCATAAGTTCAAGGATTTGTTTTATGTCAATTATATGGTATAAGTAAATTTTACTATCTTTTTTCATTTCCGTTTTAATTCTTAACATTTTACCTTTAAGATTTAACCGTGGGCTGAAAAGCATTTTGTAAAATATGTTTTGTAACATTTTCCATTTAACATGTAACATTTTAAGCTGATCAGTCTCTCACAATATACGAAAGCGGTCCTAATGTTACTATTTCACATGGACGTGAGTGAGTTCAGACGAGTACTGTTTGTTATGTATTATAGTTGATTTTGTCGGAACTCACTCGGTTGACTGCTTTGAAAATTTCTAATGTGATGTTAATAATAATTTTTCCTCCCTGTTTTATTTTATGACTATTGTAGTTTTCATCTTATTTTTATTATTTAATTAATTTGTGATTTTTACTATATATTTACATGTATGTATGTATATACATATATATAAATGCATGTATTCATATTTGTCAAATGCATGGCGCATTGGCGTCAGCTGTAATGCCATGATTTGCTTTCTCTTAAATAAATAAAAAATAAAAATAAAAAAAGAAATAATATTGCATAAATATTACAACAATGTTTATCTAATTATATCTAATCCCATACTTCCCAAATGATCCCAGATTCATACAATTGATTCTTGTGAAAAATTTCACATCCCTGATTTTATTATTTTATCAGCAGGGGGTTTGATCTGAGGCTCGTAATGCATCAACGGCCTAACAGGGGTCCACAACTTCACATAAAGCACGAAGCGTAAAATTCATATCGTTTGTTTTTTCACACGACAAAGACGCGTTAAAATTTTTGGAGAAAATCAACTGCATTCGTAAGTTGATTTATTCAAATTGCAAGGAAGCAACGCAAGGACGCAATAAAAGAACGCTTTTGGCATCCCAAATAAAATTCACTGCGAAAATTTGATATTCGTAAAAATGCTGACAAATATCACATGAGAAACAGATTTTGTTTTATTCTTCTCGATAAAAATAATGTCTACGAGATCTTTTTTTATATTCAGAAAAACAATTTATGGCATTGTGATTATATGTTAAATAATTCTAGAAACTTCTTTGCTTAGTAATATAGTTAAAAAAAAATAATATTCAACAAATTCTGTACAGTATTATTACGATCCCTCGCTGATCGAATCTTTTCTGACCATATTTCTAAATTGTGTAATAATAACTACAAATTTTGTATCCAACAAGATAACGTCTTTTCACCAATAATTTTAAGCTAAAATCGCTCGTAAATAATCAGGATACACATTCAACTACATTCGTATTTGACCTATAAACAATCATAGTTCATTTCAAAAGAAATCCTTCATACAAAAATAGTTTCTGAATAGTTTGTCAAAAGAAAACCAATGAAATAATTGCTGGCCATCTAATTGGCTCGTTGCAATCATCAAAAATTTTCCAAAATTAACATATTGCATGACTTTGTGGAAAAAAAATGATGAATTTGTTGACCACCGTATTATCAATCTTGCTCACACTTCAATAGTGGACTGTCTTCGATCTTTTCTTCAAATTTTTTAAAGAAAAAATGCAAGAAATCATTTATGTTTGTGATGTTTTCATCCCTTCGAACCTTACTCTATCCAATCCTTAAAACGGAGTGGAATTAAAGCAGTTTGTCAAATTCCGCTATACTTTTCCGAAATCCACACTACATTATTTTCCTGTTACATTCTATTGCTCGTGTTTAAGAATGAAGTTTACTTGATACACTTTTATATTGAATGCAATTTAAAAACAAAAAAACTTCAGTGGCTGATTCAACGCAAATTGTTTTAAGCGACAACTGGCTGTTGTTCAGTCACTCAACATTTAACTTTAAGATAAGTTAATCATAGTGCTAGAAATGGGCTTATATTTAACTAATCACCATCCCTATATCCTGTTATCGTATATAATCTGATAAGTAGGAAGGTATGTTTGAAATACAGACATCCATACACTCTGATCCATAAACCAATGGTTTGATCAATGAAATCATTTCAAGTACATCCGTGCACTTGGAATGCCTGAAGATGCCGAAAGGCGAAACCCGGGTCGTTAGAGACAAAACTCATGGAAAAGTACAAAATTCAAAAAATCAAATTTGATATTGAAATTCCATCAAGCACCCTCAGTCGAAAAACTTAATTAAGGAATCATATCTATTTGGTGCTCTTATCGGTTACAGGAGCACAAACATACATTGATACACAAAATATGAATTTGCATACGATTGCAAAGATATCACGATTAAACTGCGTGTGCATAGATGTAAGTGTGTCAACTGAATGAACGCGTCGCCAATTCTCTCGGGGATTTCTCCATGCGATACCAATTTCGACCCCCGCTTCCTCCCGGAAAAGTCACGTTTTCTGTAGGCGTGGGTTACTGCAGTCCTCCGTTTCCCTCCCATTGTGATCGTATCGTAAACACTTAATTTATTGCAACAGATTTTGATACAGCGATACGCACTTTACCAACATTTTGTTCATAAAAGTTATTACACTTTTTAATTAATTATCAATTTGTATTGCTGCAGTTCTTTTTAGATTTCTTTGATCTAGCGATGTTCTGGGTGGAGTTAAAGCGAGACGTCAAACGTGAGGTGAGATCGGGTTAGACTAAGATTGAGCTTCAGTGTGTCGTGCGACGACAACTAAGGTTAGCTTAACTACCTTCCCGTCATACTATTAACCTGTATGAATCTTCTGTGATTCTTATAACGCCAATTGAAATGAGATTAGGTTAGGTTTAAAATCTCATTGTTGGCAACATTGAGAATCATTGTTATATTTTGCAAAAAATCTTTTCTCTAGCCGTGAAATACTCTCAGTCTTAATCTGCATTAATATTTTGGTTAAATAATCGGTTTTTTAATAATCGTTTTAAATAACCTAACGATTTATTGAAACTGATTGCCTGTTGAGAAGAATGTATTCACTAAACAAATTCAAAAATGATTCATAAATAATAAAATTATATACCATCTCCATTACAAATATGATATGTACTTATTTACAGTTGGAAAATATGCACCACAAAATATTTTGAATGAAATCTTCTTCGCGCTTTTTGTCTGGGTTAGGAACTAGTTAGTTTTCAGGAACTCCAAACCCAACGGCTCGAATTTCAAAATTAAATTTAAACCTCATATAATATATATGTTTGAAATGTATCCCTATGATTAAAATAAATGTACAAAAATAATGCTTTATCTTTCCAGTCCCACTTAATTTGAACAAGATGTAGAAAAAGCCACCAAGAGCATTTATTCCTGTAGTTTCAACTGTCAACACTATACGAAATTGGTAATGCAGGAACTGATTTGTCTGTAAAGCTTTTTACAATTTTTTTTGTTGATATAAAATATTTGGTTTGCAGGTTAATAAAGATGTTGAAACTTAAACAATTGGTAAATCCTCTATAATCGAAAAATAATCATGAATTTGTTGCATATAATTTCAATCTAAAGAATGATTTTTTAAATGATAGATTATGCGAGTGATACAGTTTTACTGAGTCTTTGAACATACTTTGAAGGTTCAAAACCGTTATTTGGTTCATTAAAACAACTGTTATACTCCTCTCGTAATAAAATATAATCCACCTACATACATACATATGTATGTGAAATAAAATAATTTTTAAAAGTCTTGAAAGCGGATAGGCATATACATTACCATCTCTGTTCTCCGGAAAGACTTATAACTGCTATGTTAATGATTTTATTAGGTGAAGACTCTTTTAAATTATTCGATTTGCATATTTAGAAACGAATTTTGCTGGAAACTTTGAGAAGCACAAACATAGGGTGTGCATATTTCATAATTTACAATATTTTGAGAAACGCTGAATTTAGATTAAAAATTAATTTCATTTGAAAGTCTTTTGTCCCTTTTTGCAAATACTATGAAATGAAAACGTAAGTATGTACTATTCGAACCCCCTAGCGTGGAGATTCACCAAATCCGCAAATTTTGCTATTATTTTCGTTGTTCAGATGTGGGTCAAACTTACAAAGCACCTTAAAAGGAGGTAAATCAAGTCACATATAATTATAGGGCCCTTAAATATTACAGTGTTTTTAATAACCCATCATCCTAAGTGAAAAGCGCGTGATTAACGGTTTGCAAATAAAGCTTCATCTTCTGGATCACCAGAGACCGATTATGAACAATGTCTGATGTATTCATAAAAGACTGCGTTTAGTTAGGCCACGTGCATCGTATGAATGAACATGAACCAACTGTACAAAATAGTCTCCGAGAATCTAATAAGATGAAGCAGTTCAAGTTTCACCGGCAAAGACGGAACTGTTTATGGCTATTATTGTATGTATGGATTATCGAACCTCCAAAATGCGCTACTTTATGCGTGAAAGTTTCTCGAGGCTAGAACCCGAATAATGAAGGCAAGCGCACTTAAATTTTTTTGTTGTCTTTTTCAAATGTGTGTCACCCTAACTCACAGTCTACAGGGTGTCCCGAGTAATAGTGAACTTGTGTCCTATAATATTCATGAGCGTCCCCAGAGAAATTTCTTACCTTTCATGTAAGATTGTGAAAGTTTCGAGAAAACGGTCTGAATGGTTAATTCATGAAAATTTATGCAAGAAATTTTGATATCAAAAGATTTTTTAAGCATTATTTTGTGTGGAAATTGCTTACTCTTTGTGGAATTTTATTTATGAATTTTGATGATTTTTTTAACACTCGAAGAAAACTTTTTCTTTTTTTTAGTAAATTATTTCGTCGACGTTTGTTGAAATATAAATGTAAAGAATATCACGGTGCCTGTAATATTATTTTAATGTAGAATAAAAATTGATACTTCACTGCCGAGCTTGTATAATGTGTAACACTTCATTCAAACAGGAAGGTGAGCTCGATAAGCTTAAAAAACCATTGGAAAATAATCGCAAGTTTAATCAGTATTTAAATTTGAAGCAAAGAAAATCATACCGATTCATATAAATTTTAATTCAAATGCGTGAATTTTTGTGCTTTTGAAATATCTTTATGTCTGGATATATTCTCAAAAATGAAGCATAGATTGACAGGATGGAACTAAAACTGTTTTTACCTCATTTCTCATTTCTCATTCACAAAAATGTTATATGATTATGTTTCATCAATTAAAGTGAATTATTTCATCTTTTAGAAAAAGGAAGTTGTAAATGCACTTCCAAAAAAAATATCAATTGATTTCAGCATTCTAATATGAAGTCGAAAAATCGTCTTTCGACTGAAATATCAGTTATTTTATTTCAATGATTTAATATTATTAGTAGGGCAGGGCATGAAGTCGGTAAAAAAAAGTTCGACTCAGACTTCGACTCCAACATAGACCAAAAAAACGACTCCGACTAAAAAAGTTTATACCGTCACTTTTTTTTTGCCTGATTTTCCTATTTTTGTGTATCCAGCAAAAAGCCAAATTTTACATATTAAATGCAAAAATAAAAATTTCAAACTTTTCAAAATTTCCGACTCCGAGTACGACTCCGGCAAAAAAGCCCCGACGATTATTAGATAATAAATTTAAGCTCAAAAATCAAATTGACAAAATATATTCAATATTTAATGCTCACTTAATATCACAAATTAGCTATGATTTAGGGGTGTTGTTCTACTTCCACATTTATTTTATAAAGATCTTCATGAGTTTCAGCTGCAAAAAATTGAATTTCTTTGTTTGAATTGATAGCCTTGTTATTCAAAGTATTGTGTAACAAGCAGAGACTCCAATTCGAGTATCGAGTACTCGATACTCGAGTATACTCGTCCGTTTTTCAAGTTCTCAATACTCGAGTAGTTTGAATAATACTCGAGTAAATACTCGTTCCTAGCTTCTGAACATCTCTTTCCAAATTTTATTTACAAAAAATATATACAATATTTTACCACTGCATTGCCGAACGCGTCGATTTTGCGATCAGGAAATATATTTTTTGAACGGTTTTCCAGTTTGTAGGCTATAACTTTATAATGACGAGATTTTGTGGCAAGAGAAAGAATAAAACATTGAAAATAGTCTTTTGATTTACCGACAAGAAATGCATACATATGCGACAAAATAAATTCGGAGAATTTTCCATGCCTTTACTGGTAAGGGGTAATCAAGTAAATTAATTTAATTATTATTAAATATTTTATTAATTAATTTATATATTACTTTATTCCGATTAGTATATAAATAAATAATATTAGTATAATCAATAAAAAAACGAAAAAACGGTGGTGAGAAACGGATAGCAAAGCAGTAGTGTGGCAAAGCAGTAGTAGGGGTAAGTTGCATTCTACTGAGTACGAACCCATGACCCGCGAACAATTTTGGGTAGCCCACCTCGCATCATTTATTTTCATTTAATATTTATCCTAATAGCATATTGCTGAAAATATCATTCTTTTACTGCCTAAATTCATTGCTTAACCCTCGACTAAAAGTTTTAAAATATTTAATTAAATTTTGACCAACTTAAAAGTTAGCCATCCCTGTTACAGTACTAGTTGCCCTGTTTATGGATTTTATTATCCGTCAGTCTAAATTAAAATCGAAACCAGATGGCAAGAGTCTATGATGACAAAAGCATTGAAAAAAAATCTTTTGACGCCAAAAAGATTCAGCTGACATAATAAATTCTAAACTTTTACATGCCTTTACTTGTTATTTCATATTTCTTAGAAATTTATAACAGTCACGTATCAGGGGTAATAAGGTAAATTTTTAATTAATATATTAGTTGTGTTAAATTATTAGTTTATTCCGATCATATATAATACTAGTATTGCTACCCGGCGTCGCTCGGATTAAGCGACCAATAATTATTTAATGTTATATTATTCGACATAATTATATCACAAAATCTAACATCCAAAATAGAGTTAAAATAAAATCACAAACTTTATTTAATTTGATGACAGCCCCATTCTCGCCCATTAAAATGTCCAAATTCAAGAAAAAAATCTAATTTGCTGTCAAAGAAATGTCAAATAATACCTTCACGTAAATAATAAACATTATTATATTAATAAAAGCCGGGAAAAGTTCAGTTAGAATTTATTACATTTTGACTAAATGTCTTCGCCGATAAAAATTCAAACATATTTTCTTTCATATTCGTTTTTATAGCAACTTAATGACCAACAATGCAAAAGGGAATTACAGACATATGTACATACATACGCCGTTTCGGTTTTATATATAAGATTATTATAATCAATAAAAAAAAAGAACTGGTAATTCTATTGCACTACGTATATTTTATATATGATTAGATACGCGTTCAATTCAATTCATTGTTAACGATACCGAAAGATTATTTTCAACTGCGGGAATAATTAAAAATAAAACAAAACTTAAATTTGAAACATTTAATTCTCTGTTATTTTTAAAATATGTGTTTAGTAAAATGAATTAAATGTATTAATGAAATTAAATAAGCTTATATATTTATTTATCACCTATTTAATTCAAAAAAATGTGACTTAATAGTACATATTTTGGTACATCTCAAACTACTCGAGTATTTTATAAATTTTAATACTCAATACTCGAGTAGTTGAGATGACGAGTAATTGGAGTCCCTAGTAACAAGTACTCAAATGTGTTTCACCTTTTTGAGAAGCAAGTTCAGACTATCTTTCTATTAGAAAGTTTTTCATTGCATCGTGCGCACTGTCGTCTGTTTATTTTCTATTCTTTTTACTATGCATTCCAAAGTTAGATTAATAATTATATATACCGATAATCGATCAGTGATTTGGATGGTGAATGACTGAAGTTTACCTTAAGCTTTTCAATATTAACCTTTCAGCTATATAATGCAATGCCTAATTCAAATAATAATACTAAATATTGTTTCATGTGATACCATGGTCAGTTATGTAAATGCAAATTTCTTATTAATACTATAAAATTGCGATATTATTCGAATGAATATTAACCAATAATAATAATATTATCATTACATTTACCCTGCTTAATTTAAGGCTCGATAAAACACTTATATTCAGAAAATTTTAAACAAATAAAAACAACATTTGCTATCTACATCTGGTATCTTTTAGAAACCGTTTATCCCAAAACAATGGACGCCCGGGGGATATTTACCCCACATTCAACATTATATAGCTGCGCCATTGGCAAAGAAGCTTTGGCATCAGTCTCATATTGAGCTTGTTGTTAGGACGCTTTTTTATTATTAACTAGCATACTAAATACCACATTTTGGTTTCATAGAAAATATTATATAACTACTCCGAACGTTTAGATAACACTTTCTTTGATCATCCACATTTAAGTATTATTGACGCTCGGAAGGTTGGATGGATTTTTTGACTATTTACACTGTTAATTACACAGTCCATATATACACGGGTGATTTTTAAGTCAACAGTTTTTTTGGCCATAATTTCTCAAGTACGACGAAGAAGCAATGAAATATCAAGGTATTGCATCGATAAATTTAAGCAAAGAAGAATCAGATAAGTAAATTATCAAATTTGAATTGTTTGAATTTTATACTTTCTAATAAGTGTTGTCGCTAAAGACCCGGGTTTCGCCTTTCGACATCTTCAAGCATTTTTAGTGTACGGATGTACTTGAACTGACGCGCAGAAAACAGTTTGTATCGTTTATATACAAAAATAAAAGTTAAATTGCTATTAAAATGTAAATTAGCGAAAATTTTATGTGAACAAGTTTCAATGAATTAAGTGGGTTTGTTATAATTATCGGGATTTTTGAATGCAGTATCGAAAATACTAATGACCAGATAACATCAAAGGAATATCTAAAATAAATGCAATGTTTTATCCGACCTATTATTACTGAGTTCATTGATTTCAATTGCTTGAATTAATAATTAATGCTAGTAAATGTTTGAATTATTAATAAATGATAATTATTTAAAGGGGGTATAACAATGGCGAGTTTGGAAGATTGAGTTGTTCGTTTAAAATTTGTAAACTATTAAGCTGAGAGATGTTAATACCATATAACATAATATAACATTTTATATTCGCCCTTGTTAATATGTAATAAATCAATGCATGAGTTTATATGAAATGCGTGAATTTCAAAAAGTAAATGATTTTCGAAGGTTGAAGTATCTATTAATAAGATTATGTTGCTCGATGCGAAAACAAATTCATTCACATGGTAACCATTAAGGAAAAAAGCCACCTCTCGTGGCTAAGCGGAAAACCACATCAAAATGTATGAAGAAAATGTAAAATTTGTTTAAAAATGTTAAACCTAATTTTCAATATAAATGTGTTTTACAAAGATATCAATACGAAAAACTATTAACTTAGGTATTTTACTCTAAAATAATAACTGTTCATTTGTCAATCGATAAGATAGGATTATGTCAGCGCTTTTGAGCCAATGTAACACTATTATTTACATCATTCCTAAAATGTTACACATCCCTGTTGTAAGTATATACAATACACCATATGCAGTCTTGCCACAAGGGCGTAAAATGGACATTTAAGAAGTGTGTTCTGTACACCCCATGTGTATGCATACACCCCTGCTTATTCGCAATTCGATTTTGACTAAGTATGTGTTTTGCGAATTCAACGTACAATATAAACACGGATTAAATGTAGAAATGTATTCTTTAGATCGCTACGGGTATATGTGTATATTCTTACATACTTATACATTAATATAATGGATTGTTTTGGGATAAAACCCTTTTCAAAATATATTTTTGGCACTGCTCGCTGTCAAAGCGGGCAAAAAAATATTATGGTGTTTTTTAAAAGCATTTATTTATTTTACCACACACAAACCATCCAAATATATTTTTATCTTTTTAATCGGTTTTAATGCTTCATAAAATATATTAGGCCATCGTAACGTCGGTTATATTAAATGTCTAGAAATAAAGTATGTATAGTTGAAAATGTATGGTACAGAAGGTAAATCAAACGAAATTACGGTATCAATCATTACCGATTATTAAAAGAAATATGTTATTTTTTAAATTATTTGAAAAATCGTAATACATATGTATATTCTACAAATTTAGCCCAGCAATTTCCATAAGGTTGACAAAGTTTATGTAAATTCCTAAATATCACAATTTGCAGCACACATATAATATGTAGGAACATACATATTTATAATATACTAGCTGTACCCTGCGCGCGTTGCTACGCCAGTTTCTAAAATAAATTTGAAGGAAAGACATTACACAAATATTCAAGTCAATTTTAGTGTACGCCAGAAAGTTTCGCGGAAGTGTACTCGAGAAATTTGTAAAAAATCGATATCAATTTTTGGGGGGAGGGGGTTGTTTGGCGGGGTGGGGTTTGGGGAGCGTATGGGGGTATGCCAAAAACCTTCGAAGAAGTGAACTCGAAAAATTCTTAAAGTTTAAAAAAAAATTGGGGGGGAGGTTGGGGGGTGGTTGGGGGAGGGGTTGGTAGGCCAGAAACCATCGCGGGGGTGTGCACTCAAGGTTAGATTTTTTCAATTGAAAAAAAAAAATTGGGCTGTGCCAAATATTTTTTGTAAATATCTTATAAAAAAAATAAAAAAAAAATATAAAATAAATAAATTTGTAAAGTTTCACATCGATCGGTCGAGCGGTTTAGTAGTCCATAGCGGACATACATACAGACATTCATTTTTATATATATAGATAGATAGATAGATATATTTTTAGACAGATTAATTTTTTAATTTTTTTTTAATTTTTAAAAAATATTTGCGCCAATGCGCCAAATAGTCTCGATGGTAATGTATCAGTTGTGCACAAAATCAACGATAACACCCAGCCCAAGATCTTTTTTCAATTGAAAAATTTGATTGCTAGGACAGGGACCGACATAGCTTCATTTGCATTCTAAAAAATAAAAGAAATTCTGATTAGTCGATGAGGATGTGGATCAAAACGTGATTTGATTTACTAAATCCATTAATTAACTCAATTTAAATTGCCGCGGTAATAGAATTATGCAGACGTATACAACACATATTTACCTACTATATGTTTGAATAATTTAATGAAAATTTCCCTCTGAAATAAATCATTTGACAAAATAATGAAGGTTATATGCATACAGATTTTTATTCGGGGTGTCTGAATATTTTCCGTACTAACTTTTCTTAAGTCGTCAAAAGCCGAGACGCAAACCGTAATTTGCACACATCCCACATTGGGCGTTTCGTATATTGCCGTCGTTTTGAAGTATTGCCATCTATCGGCAGGCGCCTGAACACAATGGCCTCGGTTTCTTGAATTTCTTGGACAAAAACAATCGGACTATTCAAATGCCAAATTTGCTGTTTCTTAAGCCTCGTCTAAGCGTATGTAGTGAAAATCTCACTCAAAATACCATTTAAAGTATGCCACATTATAGAAATATCCGAAAGTGCACAAATGTAATTAAGATAATTAATCACAAACACAAAAAATTAAATCTGATTGTAGAACTTAAGATACGTCACGAACTGTAGCGTAATGCCAGTTTTCCATTTTTGGCTTTATCTCACAATTTATACAAAATATTCTTTTGAATGTGGTGACTAACTTGGTACTTCAGTCACTATCCATACAAAATTATGTTAATTTATTAAAAAGGATGAGAAGCCAAAACTAATTATGTTCCGCGTCGTTATTTGGCTTCACACTGCTTGTGTTAACTAAATTAAAACGCACATATCAGCTGGTGCTATAACGTCACAGATATCATCTTCATAATTGGACACGTTGCAGAGATTAAGACATTGGCAATGTTTTGGTGACATCTAATCATTGTCAATTGTCTCTTATCGATGGATATACTTTTTAAAAAAATAGGATCGAAAAAAGCGAATATCTGATGAAATGGTACTGTAATACCGTAACGATACAACACAAAGGCATTTCCTTCAAGTTTGGTTCTATCCTATGGACGGGTAGACTATCGAGACTCGACTATCCCCAATTGGTATAATGTTCAACAGTTTCCATTGCGGTCACAGCGGATGCCTAGTCTGATCGTAGCCCCTAAAAAGTATCTGCAGATATGGGCAGCTAGCTCACCAGTTCGTTTACGCAAATGCCATCCCGCGTGGATACATCGCGAATTGGGCGCACGCCAAGCTGTTCTGCTCTGCGCTGCATTGAAATATGTATCCAGACTAGCAATTTACATTTTTTTGACAGGGTCTTCAAACCATATCCCATGTTTACGAAAAAACCCACAAAATATAGTATTATACACACATAATTTTAAAAAACATATTTATTCAAGATAATATTCATTATTATTCAACAGTTTTACAAGAATCGAAAGAAAACACATATTCATATTGGATTACAATAAATTGAGTGACATTAAGGAAACGCAAAAGTCATTTTATTCCAAAGTCCACATATCAGCTGTCATAAATAGGAAATAATAAAATAACGAAGCTTTTTCTAGGGCGTTAAATCAAGATTCTCAAAGCTTTCAAAATATGGCTAAATTGGAATAAAATAAAGATTTACTGGGTCAATCTCATCAATAATGATAAAATTTTAAACTACATAAGAGATATTCCGCGAATAAATTGCATTCTTTTATTATAAATGATTCCAAGTTATCGTGCAAAGTAGAAATCGATCTTTTTGGTTTATAAACACTCGACCATAAATGGTCCAGTAAAAAATGGGTATCGTAACTAGGCCACTATCAGTCTAGAGAAGACGATACCTAGAGAAGAATCCAATAATAAAAATAAAAATAAATGTCACTGTAGATCGGTAGAAATCGATTTATTAAATATAAAAGGAATAATAAAAGATAGCATTTTTATGGCTTGAATTGAGAATACATACTGCATGATACAGTTGTGACAATTTGACTGACTGAATAAAATCTAGATACGCGCTTAGCTAAATTCTTGCAGTAGATAAAACAGGTCATGAGAATAGCTAGATTCCACTTTCAGCTCAATATTGCGATATCTATTCATATCAACCACCACGCATAATCTGCAAGAAAATGTTGAGTGCTTTGTCGTGTTGAGAAGGCGATCATGCATTTAGGACACAAAATCAATAGAAATAACACGTCACTCATAATTGTAGACCAGAACGAATATTTCTTCCATATATTTTTCATCGATGCTGAGAGTTCTTAGGAAGTTAAAATAAACATACCGATTGCAAGGTCTGAAAATTTTATTAACCATTAATAATACACTCAATCGCATATTTTTTTAAAATTCCTGTGTCTGTTTTTCAATTCAACTATATTCTATATACAAATGCAAAAATAAATATGAAAGCAACTTAAACTTTTGTTTCAAAATCATTAGATATCCTGAAATTCTAGCCAACCATTATACTGAGGAGGCTATGGTAACAGACAAACTATACTATAATATATACAAATTATTTGTCACGTTTTTTAGAGCTTGGCCATCCCTTAGTGGGAGGAAAGTTGTCGCAATAATAACAATAAAATCAAAATAACTCGATTGTTACAACTTGAATGGAAATGTGGTTTCACAAGCATGTATTGTTTTTTGTTCCCTGTGAAATGTTCAATTATTCTTATAAATGTCCTGGAAACTGTTGACAATATAAAGTGTCAAACGATTTTAGGTATCTTTTTTTAACTTCCTTAGTATAATTCATATAAGCTTTAATTTCTTGTCGGCTGCTATTCTATTTTAATGAAAAAAGCCATCAAAGATTTTTTTATACATGGCAAATTGTTAATATAACCGCTGAAAACAATTGACGATTAAAAATCTTTTAAATCCTTGATTGCTCAGAATTGTCAGTGATCGATGACCTTATGCTGAAATAACTATCAATTGTTTGATATAATTTTTGTGGAATACTAATGGAAAAGAAGGCGACTATAATTTGAATCAATTATCAAAAAAAAATGTTAAATCGTCAATCTTATTTTACTTATATGTCAAACATGGTAAGAGGTAGATACAAATAATACTGAGTTCATTAATTTAAAATCGGATGGAAACGGCGAAGAGATATTTAATATCATCATGCTGCTACTGAACTAATGTTATTGAGTGAAAAGTTTCAGACATGTAGTCAAATCCCGGTGTACCGAAAAATCTCATAACAATGTTAGCACAATAATAATATTATGTTTTATTACTTTCATGGAAATGAATCAGAAAGCCGCATAATTTATTTGAATAATTGCTATGCATATGCATTTGCATTTTAAAGCTCAAATATATGTACTGCGGCAATTTTCCGACAGAATGGAGTTAGTTTGTTAACTTAGTTTTATAGCGCGGCTAATCCCGGCTCGCGAGTACAAAATATCCGACAACTAACTGCTGGACCACTGAGCCGCTAATGCTTCATTTACATATTAAAATTTAATTATTTCGAATTAATGAGATTTCTGATTGAAATTAAATGTAGTAATTTATTTTTGGTCAATTCTATTTATCAATTACCGACGTTATTCATTAATTTCAGTTAAGATTAATAACTGTTGTGAGTGAAAAACACTACACCAATTTTTATCGTTCAATGCAATTATAGGGGAAATCTCGTAACATGATTTGAATAATTGTCAAGGAATAATAACTGCGCAACACTTGAAAATACACCATTTCTTGGGAAAGCTCATTTACTTATATTTTTGTTTGTATACGAACATTTACATAATTATTATGTTTCGTTCAACAATATACAATTGACCGCCAAATTTTCAATCTAGAAGCTACGCTCAAAAAGCTTGAAACGAAAGCTACTATGAAACAGTTGTCATAAAATTTTGATGACCTCTAGTTACTGTATGTCAACTGTTCAAAGGCAAAATAATTAACTCTTCAAATGCAGTATTTTTTTGGTTTCTGACCGCAACCGCATAGAAGCACCCTACCGCTAGAGTTCCGTTTCCGTGGCTCTACTTTTCAATGGAATCAACCGAAAAAAATAGAACCTACTATTTACTCAAATAATCCATGACAAAAGAATTTCTCCCAAAAATGGCCAGAAATGAATATAAATCCACATTACTTTGGCTGTATAATATTATCACATATGCGGCCAGCCGCAGTAATTTTGACTAATGTTAATACTTCAGCGCTAGACCCCTTTATAACGTCTCTGATATCACCTATTAAAATTATGAACGTTATAAAATTGATTTAGTACCTTAAGGTACCCAAGGAATGTTCTGAGAGATAATGTTTCATTCCAGGGGAATATAACTGTTCACGTTTTTCACTAAACTCTTGAAAAAATTTATATATTTTATTTTAACTCCAAAAGAGCCCAAGAACTTTTGAAAAGAAGTATGCACAATTATTTAAGGTCGAAGTAAAATAAAAACTAATTTTATAGGTTACTTAAACATAAATATTGTTATTCGTCACGATTTGCAGTGTTGACAATATTCGAACGATGATCCGCTGGTTAAAATCCTATTTAGTTAGATCCTTGGAAATTTGTCAATCTTGTATATAAATTTTTGCCACTTTTAAGGTCGTGACTGTCACTTCTTGGTGTCGAGGCATTATTTTAACATCCTGTGACATCTTGTTTGACAATAGGTTATGAGACAATTTATCCTTACGTCCTTTATAAATCAATCCCTATTAAGATATTTTGTATACTATTGTTAGGTTAAGGAGCAAGGAACCTGATCTTTTTCATCTCAGATGACTCGATGGTTGGTGTAGTAGTTGAAGTAAATATGTTGGCAAAAAAAAGTGAGGTTAAGTGCATTTTATTGTATATATCAAAATCTATGTCGGTTCTGCATCATGAACATTTGCGAGAACACATTGCAGAAAACTATAATATACTCATTTACTGTTGTGGTTGCATTAATCACCTGCCAAACCAAATTATTAACAGTTAAATCCATTTTATCAACATTAAGAGAAACTCATTCAAACATTTCTCGTTTATTTAATGATTTGGTGCGGTTCGTTTTAATTTGAACTAAAACCAACACACAAAATAAATTAAAAATTTAGCCATAACAAGAATACAGGTTTGACCATAAAATAATATGGAATATTTGTGTGCCATTTACATTGGTTTCAAGATTCAAATAAAAAAAAAATCACTCTTAAAATTACGTAGCTGCATGTGTTATCAAAGAAAAGTGAGTTCTGTGTCTTATTAAAGTACATCTTGATGTTATAAAGCATTAACAAAATATTTTGGTTGGTATATGCAACTCATTGACCAGAAAGCAAACTAACCTGTTGTAAAATAAACACTTTTTGAAATTTCGATTAACGATTGATAATGATTGATCAAAACCATTGTTTTGTAATGAAACTATTTGATAAAGTTCTAATTTTGTCTGGTTGTAGAATATGTTTATTCACAATAGAGAATACATTATTTATACAAATATACAATAGCAGAGATTATAGAATTTAAGCTCTCATATACCCCTCTACTTTTACATTGATTATATTCCTTAGCTTACATTTTTTTGTTTATTTGTAAAACTATCCTCAAAGATTCACATTCCAATTTAGGCTATTTTTTTAAACCCATCTACCAAGCAAATTTGGTTACGGTGCGTAGTTAAATATATTTCACATCAATTAGTGATATCATATTTAAAGCTATTGACCGATGGACATTATAAATTTCACCAAAGTTATTAGAAAATTAAGCGTTATTATTATTGATGCGGCTCATAATATACAAAGTACGAAGCAGTATGGAAGGTTTGCCGTGTGAATTGGATATTCGGTGCGGCCACATAATCAAGAAGTTTACGCTTAAACCGGTCGTAACTTATAATTAGTATTTTAACGATATTTAAATGGCCATTAAGGTAAGTAAGAGAGTTCGACTCTGTGGTTTGGAAATTAAAGGTTCAACTGTAATGCGTCGACTTGAAGCGTGGCTGGTGGTGTGCTCGAATTATACAATTAAAATTAATTACACCATGATTGTTTGACCCGGAAAATATATTTGTTCTAAGTTTTCAACTGCATTTTTGAAAAAAAATACCACATAATACTGCTTTTAAACGTTTTTTATAAATTGTATGTAATACAAAATGAAAAAACGATTCATGTTTAGCAAAAATATTGTGTCCAGGATTGCTCATCAAGACAACAACAGTTTAGATTGCCTTATCGCTTATTGAGAGTCATTTATCTTGATATAAAATTGCAGAATAAGTACCTACATCGAATTGCGTTTCACTTTACAAATATAAAGTCGTTCCGCCATTCAAGTATTCTATTTTCCACAGATACCAAAAAATAAGATACAAACTAATTTATGTGTGTGAAAATATGAATCATTATAATATAAAATTTTCAATAGCTTTGATTATTACTAATTATTAAGTTATGTTTAATTTTATATTTAAAAGAACTTCCACAAAGCTACCGCTAAATCCATCCAAAGTATACAACATTATATTTGAAAATAATAACACCATTTTATAGAAATTATCAAATTAAAAAGCTTTTTAAAATTATGAGAACTAGAGAAAGGTTTCCTTTTTGTATATTTTTTCTTGCGAATTCGTCACTGGTAATAAATTAAATCAACAGTCGAAATTTTAAGTTTCAAAAGCTCTTTACATCTCATTTTAATCATGGTCGTCAATTTTTGAGATACACCTTAACTTACATATAAAATATTAAATATCGTGAAATACTTATTTCAAATGTACTTTTATAAATGATCATTGCAGCTTAAACGTTTAAAATGACAAAAGACAGTTTTTTATGTATCTTTCACAACAAAAAATATAAATTAATCCATAACAAAAAAATACCTTTTTTTATGTGGATGCCCCACATTTGTTCAAATAGAGATTGTCAAAGATGAGAAACTTAATATATACCTACGTACTCTGCTAAGCTTTCGTCATTCTCTTTGAAAGAAAAAGACTTCTTCTCAGAAACAATCATTCCGATTCGTCAAACAAAGAAAGCCATAAATTAAGAGGATCACATCTTAAGTAGAAAATAATGCAAAGCATTGAGTTCATTTTTAACCTAGAATAAATTTTTCCCAATATTTAAAATTACAAAGACATAATTGTATGCCTACTTTGTCATTGATGCATGGGTCATTGTGCTATTATCTAGTAGTTGCAAAAGTGGTACAATAATGTCACAAAAGGTTTCATCTTTTTTCGCTTAGTAAGTTTACATAGCATTTTAATTATTTTATTCCATATTCATATTAATTTACTCGATGGGCCATACGGCTTAATTCCAATTACTAATGTACCATGTACCTAATGTTTTTATAGGCTCTTTTGAATTAAGAATAATTATAAGAGAAAACAGCTGTGTCTATATAGGATATATAATACATGGAAGATTCATTGAGATACTAAGAAATTGCCAGAAATACAAAAGGTTGCAAAAAATATATATGACATATGAGTTTTTCCCTTTAAGGAAAAATTTTCTATACCCTCTGAGTAACAAAAATAAAACTTTTTTTGTTGTTCACTTAGCAATTGGTCTCATTTTATGGATTGAGATTTTCACTCTCTTCAAATGATCAGCCTATGTATAGGCGTTTCATTAAGATTTTCCGTTTTGAAGTGAAAAACTAAAGATTATTACAATTTAGAAATTATTAATAAATTATGTTATTCCGCTTATTTTTTACATGTGGAACAACGACTTTCTATTTTCAATAACCAGGACATTTTCCAAAAGACGGTCACTCTATTTTATATTTAATTTTTGTATTTGTTCAATCCTTATTGGAGAAGAATTCTCTCACATCATAGGTATTATATCGACGCAAATCAAACAGAAAAATCCATAGCAACTCAAATTTGATTTATTTAAACAATAAATTTCAATTATTTTATCAAACAATTGGTTTTCAAATCTAAAAATCCACCAAAAATATTTCGTAATTATGATTAAAAAATATCAGTTATTTCACTGTTTTATATTGCTCAAGCTATTGTTTCATCATACAAAATATTTATAATATAAGAAATGTTCAGTCAAAGGATATTTGTTTTTACTCGTCAAGATATATATCTAGCAGATAAATGAAAACGTATCAATATCGACTTCATCATTTAAATTAATATGTTCGATTGATCGGAATCTGATAACGAAACCGCGGGTCCAGTAAAAAAAATAAGTTATTAAGTAGACAAAATTAAACAATTACTTTAAAAACAATCATGATTTAAGAATACTTATTCTATTTGGTTGACAATTTATAAAGAGGCGTTAGTCTTTTCTGCGAGTGTTTTTGGTGAGGGGCGCAGTTCGCACACCATCGTACTAAATCAGCAGTGTTTCTTTGGGTTGCAAAACAAATTTTGGCGTGACGAACCAAAAACAAAGAGCCTCATACCTTTCAATGTCTCTCAACAATAACTTCTTAATGGGAAAAATGTGTCAAGGCGAAGACTGGCGGAAAGGCTTTTGCGGCGACGCTTTCCCACCAAATGGAAGAAATAACGTGACGTCGCTGCCGAAAAAGGTTTCTGATTTTGTGGTATTGGCATACTTTACATGCTAATCACACTTTATTGGATATTGACGATAAAAAACAATGTTGATTCAGTTTTTTTTTCTCTTAAAACACCCGTTCCCTTTGTGGAAAACATGACCACTCTAATGTGTCACGTAACCCGTCAATTGCTTTGCTTTTGTCTCACATTTTTTATTTGATTATTTTGACGACATAATCAAATCTAAATTTACTTGTATTTTTTTACATGAGCAATCTTAACGATTTTATAGCCGTCAGTTTATTTGAAGGTATGAAAAATGGTGAAGCGCACATCAATACGTAGTTATAAAAACTAAGTACAATATGTTTACAATACAAATGTCATATTAAAATTTTATCAAGTACCATCACTTGTTGGCAGTTCGATTTAATTTAATACAGCGATGCAAAATGCTTTTAATTAATTTTCTAGGATGCGATGAATCGATAACGCTTCCGGATTTTAATTAATTCATTCATAGTGAAAATCAAAAAATAATTTATATTCTTATTAGACTAAATAAAATGTTCATCAAAGCTTCTCAAAGTACATCAGACTGAGCGCGAATGCTTTCCTAACCGGTCGCACTTAATTAAAATGTTTTCGATGGGAAATGTCTTTATACTACTTCATTCAAGTCAGAGCTTATTTCCTTTTCTAGAGCCATCATTACTGTCTTTGTCGCTGTATCCATTGTTTGAGGTCCTTCTATATAACTAAGCATAAATCCTACTGCCATAGACTACCGTTCTTTATAAAGAGCCTTTATGGTAAGAAAGTTGAGCGTTGATTGCGTATAATATTTGAATGGCATATTCTCTTTTAAATTGATCATATTTTTTTGCGATTATAGTTTAATCAAATTTGTAAATACATTTTACGTTTAAATTTTCGGAATATTCGTCTTTTTGCAGTTGATGCTGAAATTTATTAGATTCAAATTTAATATTTTTTTAAAACACCACCGAATGAAGACATTTCAACATTTTTTCTCACTCCATATTTATTGACTCCATTTTCTCGATTGTGTAATACACTGTGTTAGTTAATAGGTTTTCTAAGAAGGTTTTAATGTAGCAATTATCTTAGATTATTTTTTTTATGATTGGTAGCAGTCTCTTGAAGTTGCATGTTTGAAAATAGATAAATGGCTTCGCTCGTATACTTCATAGATATTATGATTTTTCTAGAAAACCAATATTTGGTTTAGAAATGACTTTGATAACGTAATTATCTGTTACATTTGTACGCTATTTAAAATGCAATCATATAAAAAAAACTCCTAATGCGGTTTAGTTTTGACGACGAGGGAAAAGACATGCTGGACTTACAATAGTAAGGTTGCAGGTTAATCTGCAATATCTTTGGCAATATCAGAATTCATGAGTTATTAAAGGAGAACGTTTGAAGAACTCTTCATGATAGCGATAGGACTTATCTTGTCATGCTCATAAATAATCGAACCATATTTAAAATAAGGTTTTAATCCCTTTAGATAAAATACTTATACATAATTTTTCAGATACCAGTGCTTGGAATCCTTGAAGATGAAGTCTCCAACGGGTTTTAAACATTGAGCAGCTACCAAATATCTATACACAGTATATAGCACAATAAAATTTACAGGCACTTTGATGAACCAGCTCTACTAGGCCAGTGAAAAAATTTATTCTCGCTGAGCGAAACCGATTATAATATATACAATTCACCTGTAAATAATGCTTTATTTCATCTTTTATTAATTGGATTTCTTTCCGGTAAAAAATGATAAATAATACCATTCAAGTGATTTTTGAAACAGTTTTAAAAAACAATGTTCTTATATTATGTTCTTATGTTTATGAAAAAATTTCTTACATACTGTCGCTATGGCCAAAATATTTTATTATTCAAAAGTATATTTTTTGTACCTAAAAATATTCATCAAACGGATTCCGTAACATTCACCACAATAATTCATCAAACAAAAATTGGTACTCAAGTACCAATTTTTAATTATAATGTTGTACGTATTTGTTTTCAAGTGACGGCAGTAAAAATGTAGTAGAGACTTGTCGACTTAGACATGAAAAAGTATAGTCGAGACGCAAATATTTTCGTAGAATGAAGTGTACTTTGGTTTCTAGGAATAATGGTTATCGGATGATATTTATCGAACTCACTACAGTTTGCCATCTGCTATTGGCTGAACCGGAACAGAGCATTCCGGAAAATCGCTTCCAATATATTCTGTTCAGAAAACATCAAGCAGTCTGTAAAATACGAGCAAATATAACGCTCAATGTTTTTAAAACCGTGAATTATGTACAAAACTTTATTTCTGTACTAAGATTCTGAACTATTCATAGTTTACTCTCCGATTTCTGTCAAAATAATTCCAAAATGCATACATATTAATTTGTAAAGCACTTTTGTTTCTATTGATGATCATCGCCGTACATAATGAAATCGATACTAGCTTTATTTTAAAAAAAGTTGTTATTAAACATTGCGATATGACTATTTTTTATTTTTTATTTTCTTTTTTTTTTATCGCGGTAATTAATTTCAGCACGGGCTTCCATTCTAGTTAAGCAGACACCAGTGAGATTTTTATATTTATTTAAATAAATTCACGCTATATTCAACGTGGAAACTATAATATTACCTTTTTCCATAAATTAACAAGTTTTATTTTAAGCGATTGTTGGTATTATATAAGATATACCATTATTCCCTGAAAAAATACATTTTTTCACATTGAAACCCCGTATTCGTCTTAAAGATGATTAATCCAATATTCCTTTTTATTTAAGCGGCATTGTCTAGTAACTACTAATAAGATGATATCTGAGCCCGAAAATTTATTCAAATTTCAATTCTCTTTTCAAACACAACACAAACAATCTCCCAATCCCCCAAATGATTATTGATTTCTTCCAACGTGGTTTTTTAAACAAGCGTATTATTCTCCGAATTAACACTTTCGTAACATGAAAATATTATATTCATATTCATGCGTAAGTCATTGTATAGTTCAAAAATGTACAAAAAAATCACTCTCGTTGACACCAAGTCAGCTTGAGCTCAAGCCACTTCATTAAAACGTCCTGGACAATGGCTCCTTACCCCTGCCGATAATTTGAAAACGCCTAATGCTCAGTGTGATAAATGAATAGGGTTTCATATTTAAGAGGGATATAGGACTGATAGTACTCGCAATGAGCGAAACCGGTTCTGATCTTCATAAAAAATGTATATTTGTAACTTCAAAAAAAAATTGTTTTATTTTTATAAATATTATTGCGTTTCCACAAAGTTATTATTGAAAAAAATGTTTAGATAACTTCATTGGGAGACCATTTGCTCCTAATTGGGAGCCGACATGAACTTAAATATTTGATAATAAAAATTGCTTTACGTTTTGTCGTTTTTTAAAGTAATTCGTTTTTTTTTAACCTTGTCTAATAATTTTATTATATTCATTCAACGTTAAAAATACTTAACACAACCCTACCATACATGAAAGCTTTAATTTTAAAATATTTTTAAGATTATCTCAAAATAGACAATATTTAATTGAAACGCTTCTTTCAGTAAATATTAGTATCAACTTGTTCGAGCATATTATACAGACGCAAGAATGTTTGTGAGTAAAAGAATTCTTTCGGATTCTTTTGATTTTCTTTAGAACAACGTTATTGAATTCTTAAATTCTGATGGTTTGAGTTATTGTTGGGAAATATTTTCTATTGAAAAATATTTTGTTTAATTTAGATCTCAAAATGAACCCGCGATTGTATTATAAAAAGAATATGAAGAAATTTTTGTAATAAAGTCGCGTCTATAATGAAATAACTGCCTCTAAGTATGAATTTTTGTGAAAAAAATATTATAAAAGCTCAATGATTTTTGATGCCAAAAATATATTTCATTGAAATTAATCATACAAAACAGTTTACAATTTAATAGACTTTTCAAAGTGTAAATATGTCCTAGTTTGAAAAGCAGATTATATCATAAAAAAATAATTTATGCAAACATATTTATAAGCTAAAAATGTGAAAATGAAAGTTGCCTGCAGTAACTATTTTAAACATTTACGAAATCGATCCTTTTATAGCCGTTTATTTTTTTGAAAGATTTGCTCAAAAATGTTATATTATCAGATTCATAATAAACAATGATTGGCAACAAATATTACAAAATAAAATTGATAGCTTTGTTTCGCGTATTGTGTAACAAATAGCGACACGTTTTCGACGTTTTGAGAAACAATTAAAACAAAAGTGTCCAAATAAATATGTATGCATATTCAAAAACTGTAAATTTCAGTGTAAGTCTAATTATTTTGTAAAAAATAATCCAATTATTTATTCACTCGATATGAATAAATTAAAAATATGCCTCGTTTAACATGGCAAATGTTTTCTACGGTTTCATTTTAATACGTCTCCTGTTTTCCGTGAGAAAAAATGTTTGCTTATTCAATTTTTATAAGCACACATTTTAAGGTGTCCACAAAGCAGCTTTTCGTAGAAAAAAAAATATTACTTCTCGTCTCGCTGTTTGCTATCATAAGTTGTAATAAAATTTGACGACAGTTTTATTGCGTTTACTGACGCAAGTTTCTTTGGAAGTGCACTGACGCTACTCATACAACCACATCTTGTAAATTTTCGTATGAAAAATTGTTAAATAATTTCAAGTTAATGAAATATTTGACAGTGAATAATTAGGTTTTCGAATAGGTTTTGATTAGTAAAACCATATAGTAAGTAGTAAGTAAAACTATAATGTGTACTGTTAAGCGAGGTTTTTGTTATATGAACCTTAGAATTAACAATCTTCAGCTTACATGAATTTTTAGTGTATTTATATGAATCATTTTATATATTTTTCTGCACGGCGGTGAACACAGGTTTTGTAAATTTAATTTATAAACTTAACATTGATTTTTACATGATTGTTCTTATTATATCCATTATACATATATTATAATCAATCATATAACAAAATATTTTATTTTATTTTGGGTATAAAATTAGAATTCAAGATAGATTCAAAAACATGATGTCTTGAGTTTGTTTATTAAAGATATTTTAAATCATTTATAATGTGTTCACTGCCAAAACTTGATGGAAAGGCATTAAAAAATAATAATTAATTGTTTGTACTTATTTGACAATACATTTATTTAGATCAGGACCGGTTTCGGTCATCGCGAGCATTTTCAATTAGTTTAAATAAACTTACTTACTAACTTACAACAAAATGTGTACAAAAATGGTATGTTATTTTTTAATATCATAAAGCAAATATAAAGGTGCTAATGAATTTATTTTGCATGGCGCAATAAAAATGCGGTATCGGTACATACCGCTAAAAATACCAATCCATATGCTACATCATTTTATTGTGAAACGATAAAAAAAAACTCACATTGACGACCCGATGTAATATTGATGATCAAGTGTGGTGTAAATTTTATATGACCCTAAAAATATTTGAGTAGCTTTATATAATATGTATGAAATAAACTTCGTTAAAAAAGAGTGTCATAATATATTATATCCTCTGCTTAGCAGATAAAATGTTCCGTAAGTCCGCAAAACCAGTGTGACTCACAACGCCTATAAAACCTTTAATATTGACTGAGTAATAAAAATATATACGCACGACTTTCAATATTGCTTTGAAAACAAAGGAAAATGTCGTTTCATCGCTTCGTTTCAATGCATTCGGCATTTAAAAATAACAATCGAGACAAGTATTAAGAATATTAAAAAACTTTCGCTGTAAAAATTTTCACAATAAGGTTTTGTTTTCGAATGAAAATTTAATAGAAAAGATTAAATTTAGTTTCTCGCTGAGATAAAAACTGCTTGCTCGGTAAACATACGCTAAATTTTACGGTTTTATTTGCTAGAATTATGTTCATCATTTTAAATAAAGTTTATTGTTCTAGTAAATTTTCGTAAACATATTTTTAGGGTATTATCTATCCACTGACACTTTTTCATTTAAGAAATATTTTCGATTCAAAATGGCATAGACAAAATTTTTAGCCATTATATTCAAATTTTATAAGCTTTTTGGTTCTAAAAAAAAAAAAAAAAAACATAATTTTGCAGGTTCTATTTAAAACATTTATTGAAATATAAACGTTAATTTTACAACATTATTTATTAGATCAGTAATTAATTTCCCATTATATAGGAAAACACTATTACTTAGCTAAACACCTTATTGAGTTGTCTTATATTGAAATACATCAAACAGAAAGTGTTAATTAAAGTTATTCGCTCAATCCTTAAGTCACTCCTCTTCTGTATGCGTATGTTTGATAAGGTTTCGCAATAAGGAACCGGAAGAGTATCTAATGTATCACATGCAGTATACAATTATATTGAAAAATTTGACGTTGAAAATAAATTTTAAAATACCTACATATATTTATAACTTGAACTCCATTTCCTCAGTTCAAATAGACCGAGACAATTTTTATATCCATGAAAGTATTGCGATTGCCAAAATGGCTAGCTTCTTAAAAACTTTACAAGAGTCAAGAAACCAATTATGAAAAGAGGACCAGTTATAATAGTTCTAACATAAATAGCAACTGGTTGAAGCTTTCTTATCAGATAAGGTGACAATATGACAAATATCTCAGCAATCATTTGAAAGCGCTGAAACATTCTTACATAAGGCGGATAGATCGTCATTACATCGCCGGTGGCAAACATATAACAATCCTAAAAGAAATCATTGTTCTTCAGGAAACAATTTCGTTGGCATATTTTTTAACGAAATATTATAAACGGAAAACCATTATTACTCAGTTACCAACTAATAAAATATGATCAGTTTTCAAAAAATACATCGTATTTTTAATGCATTATCTTTGAAGTGAAATAAAGTTATTTCCCTTTATCTCAATTTAACAATATGGTGCTTCCAAAACAAATCAGTTTAGATTCGGTCGTGTTGTCTTCCTCCTCGTCTTTATTAACGACGTGTCTATCTATTTCCCCTCGACAAACGACAAACGACAAACGACAAACGACAAATAACACATATTATGGCAACCAAATTACAACATTTAAAAGCAAATCACTGTAAACTTAAATTATAATACGGTATACTTGGGATTGAAAATGAAACAAGCTCGTGAAACCGTACGCTTCTCACAAGGATTATGCTTTAGCCCGAATAGAAACTGGTCGCTTCGGACTCACTGATTGTCAAAAACTCAACTAATCATTTTGAATCATTGATGATATTTTGTGTCAGTAGCAATTCTCTAGAATAAAGCACGGTTGCAAATTCTTTATTTATTTTGCCATTTATCAGTGCACTGCCATTTTATACATTTAAATATTATTAAAAAAGTTTATGTGATTTTTTAAATTGTATTCTGAATATTTCTGTCGTATAACCAAGCTGTCAAGGCAGTTGAGTTTTATCTCATTCGGTTTTGGGGTCGTGGGCTTAAATCATTTGATAAGCTGTATGATGTATTTAATCGACGTATGGATTTTAACGCATAGGAGAAACAATAATTCTACCAATATTTCCTTAAATCTATCACCGTTTCGTTAACCTTCCCAAAAAAATAGATTAAGCGACTGACTATCAAATATAATATTTCTCACAATACTCTCATTACTTGCTCGCTTTTCACCAATAATTTACGGTAAAAATATTGAGTAGGTTCGTATTCAAACAACATAAACAGCTATCTAAGTATTTTCATATAAAAAAAATTAAGCGTTATCCCATTGGCCTTTTTACAGCGTTATTTCGTATCTAGCAAAAAAAATGTTCACCAATATACTTTTACTATGCCATCTGCACCGTTATCATCTGCAGAAATGAATTCAACATAAACTCTATCGCGTTATTAACTACACAAACTCCATTTAAACGTTATTTAAAAACAATTTTTAGCAACGGTTTCCTGAAATTTTCACTAAAGTAGCATTTTAAGACACATTGGATTCCTCTGAAAACGGAGCATTTCAACACAAGACTGTTTAGTTTCACTGCTATGGACTATCTCTATTTAGGAAAATGCTCCTATTAGATATACATGACTTAACTCGCATACTGGCAATAAAGGGTTGCCGCAATAATTTTGGTGTATCTTTAAGGGCTTTCTTGTGTTGACTAAAAGGCTAAAGATGTTCCGAAATATTTTACTAAGAATTATAATATGTCATAGAAATAACATATTGAATTATCTGCATCAGTTATTTTAAAGTCTTACTACTTCTTCTTTCACTCCGCCAAAATGTACACCAATCTATCTTTTATTTTACACAGGAAATAATAGCTGTGTTTATTGTATAAATAATCTTAGCACACTCCTAGAAACTCAAAAGTAGACAGTATTTAAAAAGCAAAATTTATTAAAAATGTCCAATTATTTTATACAAATTCCTCCATTTTATAGATGAACTTAGCATATCAGGATCGGGGCAGCTTCGGTGTATTAAAAGGCGAAACCAATCCTGATCATTAAATAAAATTGTGATATTGTTTTCGTACTTAATATGCTTTATTTTTTTTAATGCAATGCGTTAAAATACATTTATTATTATTTTCGATGGTTTCGGCGGTAACTTTGTGGAAGTTCATTTTAATATAAAATTTAAAATAACTTTGATTATTCCACGTATTGTGTAACTAATTGTGACACGTGTTTCGCCTCTTTCAGATGCATCTTCAGACTTACTATCGCAAAGTTTGCTTAAGTAAACTTTTTTTACTTAAGCAAACTTTGCGATAGTAAGTCTGAAGATGCCTCTGAAAGAGGCGAAACACGTGTCACAATTAGTTACACAATACGTGGAATAATCAAAGTTACGCCGAATTTTATACATTTATTATTGTTCAAACTTACTAATAGAGTCTTGACAATAATAAACTTAAATCAAAATAAATCTAAGTTTTAAGACATTTTAATGATTTTTTTGTAATGCATGCACTTCTGTGTAATGTAGTTTTTTTTTTAAAGTATTCAAATGAAAGATTGATCGTTAAATTCACCTACCCCTGCTTGCGTCGTAGATGCTTCGCCAGGTCTTAAGCACGTAGAGCTTGAGCAATGTAGAGTCGTATATCGTATTAGTGCAGCGTTGAGGCTTGCTACGCCATACTACAGGCTATCATTGGCGTCGACACGATAGCTCGCCCCAGACATTGATTGACTACATTTAAAACGAAGCGATTTCTTTGTTTAAGTATCGCTGTTATTTTGAAACGATATTTCTACGCCCGTTCAGTCCAGTTGATGTGTCAAATCCCTCGTATTAAAATATCGGAAATTTTTTCTTTGCATAAAATCAAAACTTTTTATTTGTCCTCCAAATACATTTCGATACGTTCTCGATATCTAGAAATAACTCTAAAAAACATCGCGTCATCTTTTTATTATTTAATTATATTTCAAACAAATTTTCCAACTAAATAGTATCTTTATTTTAGAGGAAAAAAACATTTAAGCTACTCATTATATTTATACTGCATAATGTGGTAAATAAAAATACTATTTATTCTGCATAGAAAAGTATTATTACGAAAGATTTTTATTTGTGTAGCAATCTTAATAAAATAATCATACAGCCATTTCAATGTATGTTTTTGTATATTAATATCAACTCTCTTCTTATTCCAACTTTAAAATGATGACCCGGTTTCTTGACTGTTACATGTGTATCGTATTCTTAAGACCAAATTTATTTTAAAAAATATCTCACGTTCTTATTGATTTTATTGAATGCTCGAGAAGTCGACACTTTATACTCTTTTTCTATAAAAGAAAATGATGTTTTAATATAATGAATTTTAAAAGAAAGATCAATCATCGTTTAAATTTGTTTTCATATTGTTATAATGGTTTAATTTTAAACGTGTCAAAATATAGTTATAGTAATTATATTTTCAAAAATATGAAGCATGTGTACCCTTAGTGAGCTTAGCTCAACAAAAGTTTTTCAACTTCAACTGCTTATTGCTCAGTAGGTTAAGCTCCTTTTTTAAAAGATAGTAAAGACGGAAGGCTATGGCATGGCTTAGACGGGACTGGTGGGCAGCTAATCGCTCTCGCTACTCCACATTTTAGGGTTAAATGGTTAGGAGGGGTATCAGACATTAAAACATCACTTTACTTTATTATATTCACACTTTCCAATCAAAATCTCTATATATTTTTATTTGTTTTATCGTAAAAACTTTTCTACTTTTTATCTATTGCGATTGTTTTCATCATTTAAATAAATCAAAATTATATCGGGAAATTATTTTTATTCGCTCAGCCAATAATAAATAAATAAGGCAAAAGCCTTAGCTTACAAGAATTAATAATATATATGTGTTTACTTGAAATCTGACGAAAAAAGAATGTGGTTTGCAGAGAAATGGAAAATAGACGTGAGTGGTTTAATATTGAACGCTTAAATATATTTTGCTGTGGAATATGTCTACTTTGTATATGTAAAATATTTATAAACATACCAAATAACAGAATAAAAAAATGATGAGTTCCCACCCTAAAAGTGTTCTTATATTTAACATTAAAACAGATTATTCTGTTGTTTTGAGTGTTATTAACCTAAAAATATTATCGTTTAAGTATGAAAAAATAATAATTTTGTTTTATTACTTCCACATATATCATGTAAATATCGGGAGCAGTTTTATGTCTTTAATTTATTTAAATTTACCACCAAGAATTGACAGTTCATATTTTTTAGATAAACATAGTATATTCATGTATTGTATCATCTTATGACTGATTGACAAAAATATTTTTGCACCGGCAAACTCAGAAAGACACGAAAGTTTTTTGCCAAATCGCTGAAGATGTAAAAACACACAACTCGTTATTCCAGCATTAAGTTGTTATTTTTTTATTCAAAAAGTATCTCGAATATAGATGGACCAAATATTGTTACGTTGATGTCTAGAATATTCAATGAAAAACTCATTTTTGATACGTGTACCTTAGTTCGAAACAATTTTAGTTGACGATATATCTATTGATTGAGTAGGCATTTACTTGGTAGAACTCCATTATAATACGGAAAGAAAAATAACAATGTATTTTAATTCTACATAAATTATTTTATATATTTGTTGATAGCTATTTCGGCTTACGCCTTCGTCAGAACTATGTTTAAAACGTGTATTAGAGATAGCTTATATACCCTTTGCTAGACAGGGTGCCTCCTACATAATCTCTTTCTGTTGAAACCATACCTACGTCACATGAAAGAATTTAAATAAGTTTGATTTATTGGTCTAAAGTAATGGTGGGAAACAATAATTTGGGTATTTTTGGGTTATTGGATCGTGTGAAACCACTTAAAATCTGCAATTTCTAAGTGCATCTATTTTAAATTGTTTTAAGTTTATTGTTTGTTTATGGTTTTAACAGAGGTTAGCTATTAATTGTGATCTGATCGTTAAGAATTTCATTGGACTGATTATACCTATTAATTTCAAGCTGTTCCAATGCATTCGATATATCTATTACGATATATTATTCTAATTTTTAATCTTTTCATAAGCAATATTATTTCATTATTACGAGAGGATCATTTTTTTGATCAAAACTCTATTCTCAATTTAAGAGTTATAATACACAATTAAAGAGAGTATTTTTTTCTTGTTGCTATTTTATACAAATTTATTTCATATTTTTTTGTATGATAATTAAAATAGAAATTAAATCAGCAGTCACGAATCGATACTGTAACATGATACGTACATTATTGTGTTATTAAAATTATTCACCTAAAATATGACGCTTAGGTGTGGACGTTATAAGGTAATAAAAAATTTTCAAAGTTATTTCGATACAATATTACATTGAAATAATACCCACTGGGAGCTTCAAGAGAGAGCTTAATGTAGAGTTTAATCTACCCCGCTTCGTACACTCATCTGTAATGTGATTACTCCAGGCTTAAGGGGATGAGAAACAAACCGAAAGCTTCTCCGTCAATAAATATCGTGTCTTGCATTGAAAATATTCCTCGATATTGAATCAATTCTTGTTCTTTGTTTTATATTATATTTCACGTAGCCAGACACGAAAATAAATTAACGTTTAGCCATACTCGTTTACAAAGTAGTTAACCTTTTTTTATTAGAGTTCTCTTTCGATTATTTTGAAGTACAGTGTTGTGCTTACATATGTAATTTTCTATTATATTGTTAAAATTATTTTCAATTCGAATTAAAAGACAATATCGATAGATATTCTTTTTCACCATTTTGTTCATATCTCAGTAAATTTTCTTCTACCATATCAGAAAGGTCTTTGGAATTCCTTTCAGCCACATGGAACTGCAGAATAATCACACGAGAGTCTGATTTTTTCAGGGTTTTTATAATGGTGTGTATTCAATTGATTCAGTTGGCATTTACTTGGTAGATCTCAAAGAAAAGATACAATGTATTTTAATTCTACAGAAATTATTTTATATACTTGTTGATAGATATTTCGGCTTACACCCTCGTCAGAACTATGTTTTAAACCTGCATTAAATCATGTTAATATACCGTTGTAGACAGGGTACACAATACATCTTCTTCTCCGTTACTCTCTCGTTTCCTTCTCTGTGTATTCAAACCTACCTAAAATTGGATATTTATGAGGAATAAGATATTTTAAAGATGTTTTTTTTATTATATCGTCATCATGTCACGAACAAAACTTAAAATAACCGTCCCATTTTCTAAAAATAATAAGTCCCAATTCATGGTATAGCAACACTAGTTTTTATAGATAAAATTAAAAAGCCACTTAATACTACAGACATGATCATACTTTACTAATTTTTTTAAGAGTTATTTTAAAGCGAACATCACTGGACACAACATCGCAGCGATTTTTTTATTCGTCTCAAGTAATTATTTCGCGTACTATAATACATTTTGCAGTCTACTCTTACTCTTTATGTTACAAATGCTGTTTCAATCCATCAATATGGATTTCTTATGCGATTTAAATAAAAATTAACTGTTCTTTTAAAGTTTTAATTACAATTTGCAGACACATTTAACATTGCTTCATTTAACTGTAATATTTTATGGAAAAAGTTTTTGCACTTTAATTCGTTGACTTTAAAATTGAACATGAAAATTTATCGATTGTTTTATTTTAACTATAAAAAAAATGTAAATATAAAATACAGAATAGATTGGCTGAAATTACTACATATGTATGTCATGTTTTTAATGTACTTATTTCAGTTGTCATGTTTGATTATGCGTAAAACTAGTTTTAACGCTCTTAATTAATAATGAAATATAAATGCATTCGTTTGAATACACTGCAAATAATACTGTCATCGAACTAAAAACCGCAACTCGGTAACAAGCATTTGTAGTAAAAATAATGTTCAGATAACTTCATTGTGAGGTTATATGCTCTACGTTTGGAGCGGACATAGATTTTAAAAAAATGCTGCCATAAAATATTGGGAGCGTATTCAAATATAAACCATTCAGATTTGTAAAGCACTTCTCGCTTTAAATGAGATCTTTATGGATTGAAATTTGGTGAGATTTAATTTATCCAATCACGTTGAGAAATATCTTTTAGGCAAAAGACAGCATTTATTTTACTTAATTTTGTCACCTTTCTTCATTTCACAGGGGTCATCCAGTCCTCAAAGCTTTCTTTCAGAGGCTGAAAATTATATTCTATATTATATGTAGTATCAGATATCTTTACCAAAAATACATTATTTATATAGTATTTTTTTTAAATATTTTTTTTTCCTACCTTGTCAATTTGTTGTGTTCAATAAATAGTCGGTTGTTTAGTCGGAAGCATCTCAAATAATAAAACGTTTTAAAAACACGAGGTGCAAAATTCATATTAATTTTAATTAAATACCAGGTTTTATGGGCTCGTGAAGCCATTTGAAAGGAATCGTAGTTTGAAATATTAATTAAATTTTTGAAAAACAATTTGCTAAATGAAATTTATAGCTTTCTTAAAATATCGAGGCTCAGTGTACCGTCCCGTGTATGTATAAAAAATATGTATTGATGAGTGAATCACCCATTTTAGTAACAGTAAAAATGAGTAACACTACAAGCAACGTGAGTTCAAAAACACTACATTTCCAATATTTTACAATTACTATACCTGTAACCATTTCCCACGCAGCTGGAATATCCGTGTGAGATATCCCGATCGGAGTTAAACCCAATGGCTCTACACCCAAATATAATACCTATAACTATTTCCCAACTAACTGGAAAACCGGCGAATGCTATTGAAATGTTACCCGATACACGAAGATATTTTCAAAACCTAAAATAAAATAATTATCTTGTAGCATGAGAAAATTTGAGGTCGATTTTAAAGCACGAGTCTTAAGACTTGGCAAATTTTCTATCTGATTACAAATTAAAAGTTTAATTCAGATGGCCCATAACGCCTTATAGGTAAGTTATATTGAGTTTTGGCTCTGTGTAGTTTTCACTGCGCAAATAAGATAAGAAGATGTTATCCAAGAAACGTGCATAAGAATATCCTGTGGCCAATACTTGTTTGATGGTTTGTTTCTTATTAACTTTGAATAAAAAATGATTATTATAAACCGTTTCATTTGGTTTTTTCGTGGTTCTCAGTCTTTATTTAATATATTATTTGTTCTTATTTATTGATTTATAGCATTTATTAAAACTCATTTTATTTTTGCAAACATAATGTATTTTTAATGTATGATTTATTTACAATTACCGATTAATTACAAGTCTCCATTGCTTTTTAAGAAATCATAAATATTTTAACTGTTGACAATTGTATCCAACATTTACAATCTTATCCTTACAAAAGTATTAATCTTGGCAGAAAAATAAATAACTCAACGCTAACGTCACTAGTCACTCCTCTACTATCACAAGTCCAATTACTTGTGACGACATTAGTGTATAAAATATTCTTCATAATTGCTCGAATCAAACAACAAAATTTATTTCGATCAAAATTATAGTTTATAATTCATATTTTTGTTTGAATTATTCAATGGCATGGTAAATGCATTAGCATCCTATGCAACCATCACCCAGATTACACACCACCGCTCAGATCCCTCAACAGCAGGGCGGTGGAGTCAGTAAAAAAAACTTCGACTCCGGCTCCAGCATTTACCAAAACCACGACTCAGACTCCGACTCCAACATTGACCAAAAACACGACTCCGACTCTGACAAAAAAAGTTTAATATCATCACTTTTGTTTCCTAATTTTCCTATTTATGTGTATTCAATTAACAACCCTAACAATCCAGCCAATAGCCAAATCCCTGCTCAACAGACATCAACATTCACAACAACACAGATGAAAAATATACAAGAATCATCCTCATTAACGGTGGATATTCACAGCTATAATACTTTCGATGGATTCGGCGGTAACTTTATAGAAGTTAATTTTGATATGAAATTTAAAACTGTTTAGTTTATCCACGTGCTCCACAGCACGTGGAATATATAAGTTACAATACATTTTATACTATCCACTTCTATATGGTTGTGTTATTATATTTTGTATAACATAATTAACTAAAAACATCTTTACTTATATCGTTTGGTTACCCTTCTTTGACTTTCCGTTTTAAGCAAGATCAAACAAACTTTGCGCTAATCTTATATCAAAGTGAATTTTAATGTTAGAGAGTATGTAAAAGCTTCGAAATACTCGCTACACTCACTCCAAACACTAACATAGCGTCTAACACTAACTAGCAATGAGATACGTACCACTCGGTCGCCAGATTATAAAGATTATTTACACAGCATATATTTTCATATATTATTAATTTATTGCGTCATGTTTATTTAGAATTCAACACCAGTAAACAAGAAAGGCTGAAAAGCTTATATTAATTAATAAATAAACAAAATATAAATGTATTGCACGTTCATAATACGTTTAAATTAAACATCTATTGTACCGTTACAATTTTATGATTATACAAAGTTCTCTATTTTGCAATCTTTACTTTAATATTTCAGGTTATCACAATTTTATTGAATTGAATAGAAGAGAAAGAAAATATCATCGGCATTCAATAAAATCTTACCAAATGCAATTATCATGAAAAGGTCTTACAAACATCACAGTTATTTGAAAAAATATCTTCTTTTACCACCAAATTTCAAAAAATAATTCGAAATAGGAATAGAATATTACGCATTTTTAGGTTGATTACAAATGGCCGAACGTTTTTCCTGGGCAATTAAAGCTCTGTCACTATCTCCTCTATGACTTCGATAATACACTGGTGACTTTTATAATAGCCGTAGAATCATTACAAATTTTGTGTTTTACTTTTTTAATATACTGCATTTCCGCCAATAATTGCCAGATCAAACCTTATATTGGATTTATTCACATCATGTCAGTTATCGCTAAAATGGTTCTCATAGCGAATGAATATTATTTATATTTGATTTATTTTATAGTATAATTCTTAACTACATCCTGATAAAAGATTCCTATTATGTATTGTTAAAAAACAGCCCTTCATTCAAGGTTTGAAATTTTAATTGCATCCATTGTATCCGATATTTCAATCCACAGATACCTAGGGAAACTTCAAATATTTTTTCTAGACAGAATTTTATTTCAAAAGTCATATTTTGTGGTGACAAAAGATGTAATCATTATAGGTTATATACATATTGTCTCTTTTTATATTTCCATTGTAATAATATATTATTTTTGTTGATCGGTAAATAAAATTAAATTATATTCACTTTTAGATGCTTGCTTAAGTCGTAATTCATATTATAAAATTAAGTATCTTTTATGCATGTGTACATACATCGTCACTTTTAATTCCTAATATCTAGCATATATTCTATCAGAAGAATAATTTAAAAAAAGCTTTGGCAATAACTAGTTGTTAGTAAGTTGAACATCGTCTAATAACTCGTTTATTTAAAAGAGGATAGTTATAGAATATGAAACTATTTACTACTACTAAGAAACTACTAAAAAAATAATATAAATAAAAAATCTCTCTACGCCATATTAACAGGAAATCAATACGAAACCACAAATCGATTGAATTATCACCGTATCTGTTTGTACATCCATCCGTTGATTCAAACCTTCGACCGTACAATATGTTATCTTCAACGAATGTCCACTTGGTTACCGTGACGGACTTGTCTTAGATTGAAGTGATCATCATCCTGAAAAAATTTTGGCATGAAAAAGTTAATAATATATGGCACAAATATATAGTATTTAAATTATCATAATAATATTCTAATGATAATCTAAACATCAATTTAGAAGGTGTTACGTTGTATCTTATTCGATGACAAAATAATCAACTGTCAAAATAATAAAAGCTCAGCTGTCGTGACTACCAATACGTGCTTTGAGTATTGAATTTAGTTTCTAGTTTAAGTATTCCTGTAAGTTGTGGGTGACATGACAGTTAGAAAGATATTCAAAGGATTCTGTAAACATCAATTGCTGTCAGTTTGACAGACGGCTTCCGCTAGTTTTCACTTTCGAATAATAATAATGGAAAACATCTCGCTTGTTTTGTATCGTTATTAATGGGGATCTAAATTTGACGATCAAAATAAATACAAACACTGATATACTGACACAGTAATATTATGCTCAAGTATTTCAATTGAACGGTTACAGATTCCAATATGATCGATTTCATTAACACGCAATTCAAATTTTAAAAACTGAACTTTGCTTATGATTATATTTCCTAGGCTTTATTTAGAATTGGTCAATAGAAACTTGGCTATACGGTAAGAAAAATAACAACGTATTTTAGTTCTACATAAATTATTTTATATATTTATAGCTATTTCGGCTTATGCCTTCGTCAGAACTATCAGTAGTTCTCTTTCACGCCCTGAGTGCATGAAATACGAGGTATTTCATGCATCATCGGATCAATGGATCATCGAACGCACTTTGTAACGGTTTTTAACGGTTTTGCTACGTTATTATGACATTAAGTGGGGCAATCTCCGCTAACCACGGATGATAATGGGCATTTAAGAACCGCTTTTTATTGTAATTATTTAGTTAGAGATTAGAGAGCCTTGAGTGTGCACTTGAGAGCCAGATAAATCTTACAAAGTGGTTGAGGTAATTCTCCCAAGTGTAAGTCCTGGAAGTAGCCTTCAAGCTCCTAATCTTCTTCCTAAAGATAAATTCTCGTTTTCCTGATATCGCCTTCGTATCGTTATAGTTGTGTTTTGGCCTTTTATTTAAAATCTGTGTGTGCGTAACGTGTAATTTTCTATGTAAATTCTGTGTCTAACTTTTGTTTAACTTAAAAGTAAATAAATAGTGTGTGCTAATCGCACTTGTTTAACACTTTGAGATCGTATTTAATTAAGAGCATCCTGATTCTCATACCCCGATCCCTAAATTCGACTTCCCGAGTGTCGGACCGGAGGTTCCCTCTCATTTAACGAGAGAGCCGAGCTCAAGGTCGTCTCAATATGTACATGTTTTAATACATTAGGAAGTATTCTAATCACTAAAAAAAAATTAGTTCAATAAAATAAATTAAAATATTGATGTGAATTTTTGTTGTTTGTTTGTGAACGGATGTTGAGATTGACACCTCAAATAAACTAGAATGGTTAGCAATTTTTATTCCCGCTCGCTACTCGCGCCACAATGTGCGAACAACTAGCGCCAAACAAAGCATATGCGCCGTCAGTCATCGCGACAAGGTGACAGCACCCGTTTTTATTGAATACCCCTGCCGACAGGCCGAACGTCATCGAGCAATGTGTTCTGTGCCCACATATCGATGTCGTCAGCTAAATACCCACATCGCACCCGCCAAATAATCGGTGGTGTCTTAAATCTGGGGATATTTAAAATAACATCTATTTTCAATATTTTCGATGGTTTCGGCGGTAACTTTGTGGAAGTTCATTTTATATCTATTTTCAATTTTATATAAATATAATATGTGTAAATGTATGCTTTAGATTCGACATCATTAGTTGATGGAATAAGAGCTGATATAATAAATTATGTTACTCTTATTTTTACTTCAGAAGAGCTCGAATTTAACAAACTTCGAAAGATACTGAATTCATGATCCAAAAAACAGCCTTTTTGACAAGCTGAAACATTTATTACTCTCAGCATCTCTGAAAACTTTTTCGCAATATTATATATGTACATATGTAAAATAGCTACAAGAGAGACAATCAACATCTCTCTCTTCATAAAACCATAATATGACTAAGCCTAAGAGCATTGACTGCTAGACCACATGGTCAACTGTTTTCAACAAATGAATATATACCTATGACAATCTTGTCATAAAATCAATGAAAAATTTCATTGCAGTCGTAAATTTTCTGTGTTTTAACAAAAATGCAGCGCACTTCTTTACTCTGAATTCTTATGTAACTTTTAAATATTTTAATTTTAGCTCTGTAACAAAATCTAATAAACAAAAAAGGAATACTTTCAACTGCTTAATAATTGCCTAGTTTTTATATAATTATACTGTTAAGCAATATTGTAAAAAAACAAAGTGTTATATGATGACATAATTCACGAAAGAAAACAAATTACAATAAGTAATTAAAATGAAAATCACACGTTTGAATCTTGAAGGTTTAAGGTCGCTCCAAGATGAATGTTTCAAATATGTAGATTTAAAGGGATATCCGTTGTACGTACGTGTATTTGTTTGTTATCAGTTAATTACTTTGAAAACTTTATCGTCCACCGTATCGCCTACGAAACTTTTCAATTTCCTACTCATACATTAACACCAGTGGCGGTGCAATCACCGGTCACACCATAAACAACCAAATTTTAAGCTTTACGAATTTATTTGTATATTTAAATACACAAATAATTATTTTGTTTCACTGATTATATAACTGAATGTGTCATGTTCTTCACGTGTCACACTTTGTTAAACAATCAGCGCATCAGGAAAAAAAATGACTACTAATTATTTGGTCAGTTTCTAATTCGATAAATGGTCAGTTATAAATACTTAAAACGGTCAGTAATAAATGCTTAAAACGGTCAGTTAAAAATAATAAATGGTTAGTTAAAATAATAAATGGTCAGTTAAAATAAAAAGAACATGTCATAAATTTTCCCATTACGACCATATTTAATAAAATTCACAAGCTGTCAAACTAAAACTAATCATTCTTTAAAAAAACTGACAATTTAAATTAAATCCTAAACGTTTTTAATAAATAACTAACCATTAAAATATATTACTGACCGTTTTATTTAATAACTGACCAAATTCACACTGACACAATGACAACTGACCGCTTATAATATTAACTGACCATTTATTTATTTAACTGACCAAAACTTGAATTAGTTACTGACCCATTAAATACATGCCAAAAAAAATCAACAAAAGGATTTTATATTAGACTGTTGCCAGCTACGATATATCAAAAATTGAAAAAGGACAATACCTTAACATACGTTAATTAAGGGCTTAGATGACTTTTATCCCTTATGAAAGCAGTCCCATGCTAATTATCATACCGCATGGCTTTTAGATCGTATTTACGAATCGTCGATAAGGGTTGTCACACCTAGTTTATAATATTATGTCAATTTTGCACCCCGATTGGCTATTATAAAATGATTTTTTGTTGAATTTTTCTTATGATTGTATGAATAATTTATATTTATTAAATTCGTTTGAAACATATATACATGCAAACTAATATTTACGTAAATATTGTAAATATTTTATCAACAGTTTTGACAGCCCTGATAACTTCTATACACTTTTTGTTGAATATCTTTTAAGAAAACTATTAAAACGAAAAGTTTACATTCATGTAGTGAGCCTTAAGAGATCTCGGATACATATTCGACGTGATAATTTGAGAAATATTATTTTTTGACGCCTTAAAAGTAGTTGCCCACCGGTGTGTCGTTAGCTTTAGAACGGTTAAAACAATTCTTTACTTACTTAGACAACAATCAAAAATATTCAGATAACCTTTAAATTTAGTATTCATTAAGAAATATTTCCACAGTGTAATAAAAGCATCGTAATAAAAATACCGGAGAAGTAGAACAGACATCTTTTTTTTCTGAGATTTGGTGGGCCTCAGAAATTTAAACAAACAAAAAATATCAAAATACTTTATACCCTTTTGGTTGGGCTGCGGTGGTAACGGTGCATAATGTAAAGTATCCGTATTCATATACATCCTCCACTGATTTGTTTAATTTTAAAAACAAAATTCAAAGTATACAGAAAACTACAAACCGCAAAAAAATCATTTAAGCCCGTGGGCTACTTGTTGGATATAGCTGCGCTTAGCCATTACTTTAAACTTTTAAACTTTTAAACATGTGAAATATTTTGAAATTTATTTAATTAAATATAATACCGTTCCACCATGAATTGAAAATTAATGCCTCTTTAACATTCTTTTTTATAACTGACCAGCCAAGTTCATAAGTAAAAACAACCAGGAGTTTTATCGTTCCATAAAAATGGTCGAATAAGGCTATTAAATACAATTATGTCAAAGTATTCAATTTTTACATCTCGATACACGTTCATTGGTGTATTACTATATATGTGTATCTTCTGTAAGTCTATGTTATTCGAATTCGGTTTTCATCTCGAAATATTTCATGTGTGTTGAAATCACTGCAACGAGAAGCGTACCATCTTCCACATAAAAACATACTTGAGGTAGTCGATTGTTCTGACATACCATGGATTTATCCTATTTTTAATGGCTATACTATTTATATGGCGATGCTGTTGCTTACATGAAGATAACTTTGATGAGCCTTATTGAGACCATCTACCATCACAAAAAAGATAGTCATAGCTTAGTTTAATATTATGAAAACAAAACATGTCCGAAGAAAGCTTCGCGAGGCTTCACAACATGGGTCTTATTCGAATCAGCTATAATTAGTTCATCTCAATACAAATTACTGTCGGGGTTTTTTCTGTACATATTGCGAGTAAAACATGTTATTTCATGGTGAGATTTCGAGTTTCTGGCCATATTTTCAAATTAAGAATAAATATGTCCAATCAGAATTTAATTTCCAAATTATTATTTTCAGCTATTCTTAAAAAATTTATAATTTTCGTTATTAGATAAGTAATTAATTATTCTCTTTTGTCATTCTTAAGTATTAGAATATCAAATATTTTTCTCGTTGAATTTTACGTAGGGCAAAGTTTTGTGTTGGTATTTTCCCAATGACATTTAATTTATTTATTGTATTTCTCATATTATACATCACAGCCTCGTTTCAAAACATTCTATTGCATGATTTAAATTAAGTGTACAAATAATCCAGGCTTAGGAACTCCAGCTACAATTATTTCTCTCTTAAACTCTGCCAACACTGTTTTAACCTCAAAGAAAAATATTGCATTGTTCCTTTTGATTAGTGTCTTTAAAATAATTTGCATACTCCTAGAACGCGATAGGGTCAGGCATCAGAGCCAGGGCTGTGGAGTCGGAGTCGGAGTCGTGGAGTCGGGGCTTTTTGGCTGGAGTCGGATTCGGAGTGACAATATTATACTTTTTTTTAAGTCGGAGTCGTGTTTTTGGTCAATATTGGAGTCGGAGTCGGAGTCGGAGTCGTGGTTTTGGTAAATGCAGGAGTCGGAGTCGAACTTTTTTTTACCGACTCCACAGCCCTGGTCAGAGGTCCTCTTTATGTTAAGACTCTGGTGATGCAATGATCCATACATATTTTTTGAATTTTACAATTCAATTGGAATTTTTGTGGTCAAATATACTCAACCATTAAACGTTTTGTAGAATATAAAGCATTTTTTCAAATATCGTTCATGCTGGCGATGGCATGTTTTACAAATACACATCAGTTTCTGTATGAACAAAGCGGTACGCCTACCGCACTCAATATATAATTTAATTAAGAAAGCAACCCCAAGGGGCTGTTCTTTCGAATCGCTAAATTCATGACAATATATCCATAAAATGGGAGCAAACAATTTTAATCACAAAAAACGGCTCAAAGATGTCCCGAAAATTTTGCCGCCGGCGGAGCAAATTCTCCCCCCACCATCCCACCTCCTCTCTGCGCCCGGCCCGGAGAGACTCCGCTTACTGCGTGATTTAAGCATTGGCGTATCAAAAAATCATCAACGGAGAATAAAATCAAACAGAATATGTTTAACCGCATCCAATCATGATGTAAAGCATACATATCATGGCAGACGCGGTGGGACGCCTCCCTAAAGGGGCGGCAAACTTATAAATTTTTTCCTGTCGTCAAGTGGCGAATGGAAGTCTCGAGGGGACTTTTTGTTAATCATTGGACCAGCCAGTTCATATCTGGCCATGGTGGTTTCGCTGCCAAGCTCTTCCAGCTTGGCCGGAGGGTAGATGGGCCGACATGCAAATGCGGCGAAATACAGGATGTTGACCACATACTGTGGGATTGTCCACTAATGTCGGGAGAAAGAGAAGAGTTGCTCAAGGTGGTAAGACCTTCTGTCGGACCCACGGGACATGCGGACTTGGTGGCTAGTAAATTGAATTACGCGGCCTTCAGCAAATTTGCGGCGTCGTACGGCAACAGAGCGGACCTATTCGTATAGTCCCCCCGCTTCGCGATCGGAAACTAGAGTCATTTCACTGTTTTGCATTTTTAATATTTTAAACTTAAATGATAGAGACAGTCAGCACACTTAAGTGCAAGCCTCCAAGTACTTGAGCTTCTGCTCTCGGACAATTCCTGCGATCAAAACTGAACAGATACGCTTCACGTTGTTACGCCACGGGACACGTCTGCTGAAACCAGAACGTACGGCCGTGGCGGGTGGTGGTTGGGAACAACGCATGCTAACGGGGAATTTTAACAAAAGAACTAGTTGCTATTCAGTTATATTTGGTAATATACAGTAAAAATTCATTTCGGTTCGATACGCTTCCTGGAACCACAGTCAATAGAGAACCACATGTTGACAGATGAATGCAATAATGATCCAGACCCAAATTGGATGTAAAATCTTATAGATGATTTTTTTAGAATTCGCGTTTTAAAATAGCGGAAGAAATATCAATTCCTTCAATAAAGTTATAATATTCTTCTTAGATTTACGGATAACAAAGAAAAATATGTTTTTATATTTTTTTTTTTTTTGCTATTAATATTTTATTCAATTTATAGAAAAAAAACCTAATTTTATCCAAATTCAACTCACCACTGAATTAGCAAGCGAGTAATTCAAGGTTTATAATAAAAAATAATAACACATTTTTAGTACTTTTTCCACATGAGATTTATTTCATCATGTCTTTCCACCAAGTATTGACAGTGAACACCTTAAAAGTGTAAAAAAGGTTTCTTGTAAAGTGGCAGACTAGAGCTTATAAAGCTATTTTTTCGTTTTTGTAAATAACGCCGATCGACTAAGTTCGGTTCATTATCATGGTGAATGGCGATTGGTTTAATGATTTTAAAATCTACTTTTTAAAATTATGCCTTTCCGCCAAGAAGAAGTAAGCGCATCAAAAATGAATAATATGATGCTTTCTTCAAAAATCATTTTTTCATTTTAAACTTACAAACAAAAAAACACTGTCTTTACTTCGAACGAAATTGACCATAAACAATTTAATAAAATCAACTAAAAACTATTTTTTTACTGTCACAATTAAGTATATTCATCTAGGGTCACAATCAACATCGAAGCGATCGGACGTGATTTGTATGCTATCCCGTAATAGTTACAATAGTCGTTTTTTGATCATTTCGTTAATTTTAAATACTGTGCCTTGTGTATGTACAAGTCATCACGGTTCTCGCCGCTGGATTCTGGATTCTCCTGCTAAGGAATCCCATAATTTCTGTGCTGCTTTATTGGAAAAAGTACGAATAATATTGTTGCAACCTGAAGCGGTGCACATTGTGCAGTCGACGTCCCCGGGTCGGCTCGGCACGAAGTATTGTGAAAAAAAGGAATATTTACTGCTGTGACTATTTTGACTACTGTGAAAAAGTGTGTACAATATGTTTTATTTTTTTCTTCTAGACACAAAATTTGAATGATTCTTTTCGACATATTGGCTCGGATTTTGAAATTTAAGGATTTTATTTAGTATTGAGTAAAAGAATATAAAGTATTTAATGTTTTTTAATACTCGAATACTTATCTCATTACATAGGTCAAGCAATTCGTTTTAATTTTGTTTATCTGGCGATTTTAAGACTAGCTGCATTGTTACTAAACTAGTTAAAACATAAACACTTTAATATAATCTATATGAAGTAGGTTTTACTGACCAAGATTTTTTTATTTTACATAATATTTACCGTAAAACGGGGTGAATAGAGACACTTTTTACCCTTCACGACTATGTATCTTCATGCCTGCGCCACATAATTCAAATATGAATAGCTTGAAACATGTTTATATAGTCCTACTACACATTCATGACAATATGTTTCAAATATTCACTATCGTTATTAAGACAATGTCAATTTTGTTCGAAGTCTCTATTCACATTGAATCGGGGTGAATAGAGACGAGACAGAATGAATAGAGACAAAAAAACAGATTGTAATGATTGGAATATATAAACCTCTATTCTATATGAGTCTCTATTCACCCCGTTTTATGATACTTATTAACAAAAAAAAAACATGATTTTATTTAATTTTCGTGCAATAAAAGAGTTTATAAGGGGTCAAAAAGTAAGGATGCAAAAGCATCAACCTTAAACACGTTTGTTTCAATTTTGGCCAATCATTTAGTTGGTTTGGATTTTCATTCGAGAGGTAATATTATAGTAATTTCAAAGAATTATATATAAATAGTAAAAAATACATGGATACTAAGTAAAGTTGTGCTAAAGTTCAATCCTTGTTTTTGTCTCTCTTCACCCCGCAGTCTCTATTCACCCCGTTTTACGATATATTATTAGTCTATTGAAAGTTTCAAGAGAAATATTGAAAAGTTTTATCAGTATAATTTTACATTTAGAATTGAACCTAAAAATGTTTGATAAAATTTTATCTGAAATCATATAATTATAAAATTTAAAATACACACATTATACTGTTAATTTGGGAGCAATACCCGTTTATGTTTTTCAGATCAATGATATTGTTTCATAAAAAATGTTGTGTGCTTGGTTTACAGAGAAATATATTAAAGTAATGTATTAAAACGCATTAAACCTCTGAATTTTGGGACATTGCAACCGAACAGGTAACCGAGTAGTAAAAACAAATTGAGGTTAAGCATCCAATGAAATTTTATTCGCTTTAACCTTTGGGCGGTCCTTGCACATAAGTGGTCATAAAGAAAAGGAAATGTCTTGAGAGTTACAGTTATATTCCCACCATGCACCGCAAAAATGATCAGACGGCACGATGAAAAGCCAATAGGCTTTTGCGATGATCCCTTATCCCTTTCGAATTCGCTCAAATCCCGTAATCGAAATTAAATCAACGAAATCCCCGGGGAGGCCAAATCCTTTTATTGTCACCTCGTCCTTTATGTCAAAGTGCCTTTCGAAATCTTAATTCTCAAAAGATATATTGGGTGTTCATAAAATCATTTTAAATTAAATGATTTCTTTTAATGACATAAGGTTCTTAAAAGATTCATTTTCGAAAATCCATGTGACAAAGCAAAGAAACATTAACCTTTGTTAGTAAAACAATTATCAGAAAAATATCTTATAAGTCGCAAAACTGATATTTACATTTGTTTTGAATTAGCTTTCAATATTTTCATATTTTTCTAAATTATTCTGGGTCATATAATTTAATTAAAAACAAATTTCAGCTAGACGACTAAATAAATAAAAATTCAACACCTGGATATCCATCAAAGAGTCGTTTTAAAATAAGATTCATTCTCACTTTTCATGATAAAAAATGATTATGTTATTTAATATTTCGATTTGACAAATCATATAAACATTTTTTTTCTGAAAAAGTGAATTCTATCCGTATACTTCTCATAACGTAATGTAAATAGGAAATAGTAAATACAAATGTAATGCTGCTTTATCCAAGATTGCTAGAAATAAGTGGACAAGCCATCTACTTGTCCGACTTGTCGGCTTGCAGTACTTGCACATAAATTTGCTTGTCATAATATTCTTTTCAATGTTTTTGGCACCTTTTGTTTCATTACAGTTGAATGCATTAATTTATTTCAATACATTACAGTGTCAGAACCTGAAAACATGAAGAGTTGGCCATTTTTCTAAACAGTCTAAATCAGTGTTCCCGAACCGGTGGTCCGTGGCCCAGTGCTGCGCCGCAGAGACTTTTCACTGGGCCGCAAACAGTATGTCAAATTTCAATCATTTATTTTAAATTCAAACACGCACGAAATCAATCAATTCAATAATAATAGGTCGCATAAAACCCATGAATCATCTATAGACATTTCCATGCTATTATCTGGTTATTAGTATTTTCGATACTACATTTAAAATACGCGATAATTAAAATTTACCCACATTATTCATTGAAACTCACTAACATCAAAATTTCCACTTATTCATATAGATAACGTTTATAACAATTAAGCTTGATGATCTACTACTATCTTTTGTATATAAACGATACAAACTGTACTATGCGTCAGTTCAAATACATTCGTGCGCTTGAAATGCCTGAAGATGCCGAATGGTGAAACTTGAGTCGTTAACGACAAAGCTCATGGAAAGTTACAAAATTCAAACGATTCAAATTTCATATTTAAATTCTATCAAGCACCTTCAATCGCTCAACGATATTTATCGTGCTTTTTATATGAAATAAATTAAATTTTCAGGTTACAATTTTTTTTTTTCATTCAATAAAGGTTATTGAACATGGCGAACTGATGTGCTTTTCTTTTTTAATTTTTAATTGAAATACAATATGTATATTTTCATTTGCTTGAACTGTTTTCGTTATAAAATATTTTCCCTTTAATGCATGAATTATAGCAGTGGTATGTTCAAGATCGTCACGATTCATGATGTGAAGACAGTCAGGGAGGAAGTTGAATGAGAATTGTTCGGTCGAGCTCTGATTGTTCCAGTGAAGCTTTTTCAACTCATAATCACTGAAACAGACACTCAAACAGTAAAACAGACACTAAAATAGTGAAACAGACACTTACACATTGAAACAGACCACAAAGGACAGCACGGGCCTTGTCACCGCAGATCCAAGGATCCACGTTTCCCATAAAGCAGGTCCACGGCGATGCCACTTCGTGGTTTCGTGTCCGTCCTCGGTGCGGAATGCACTTATTCGAGACGACAGACTCTACATGGGCTGGGAATCGTTTCCCCTGAAAGATTACTCAGGAGTTATTAAATGCTCGAGGTGTCGCCTATACGGCCACATGGAGAAATTCTGTTCCGCTAGAGATGCCACCTGCAATTATTGTGCAATCACAAGTCACGTGCGCGCTGATTGCCCTAACACAGGAGAGCCTGCCAAATGCGTAGCCTGTTCACGCCACAAACAACCTTGCGACCATCCATCTAAATTGAGTGTCCAGCCCGACGGCAACGAAGGCCTGTATCTTTGTTGCTAACCCAGAACTGGGTGTCCTGTGCTTGGCTAACGTCACCAGTGAGTGTCTAGCGTGTGCGGAAATAGCCTTCCCTGATAGGTATAAGATAGTAGTCATCTCTGTCTACTTCGACTTTGAGAGTCCGACGGAACAAATGGTCCGGCTGCTCGATGATGCTCTTGCGGCCATTGGTGATAGAGATATTATCATTGCGGAGACTTCAACGCTCAGTCCCCACTATGGGCCCCGATAGACTATCCGACGGACGACGGGTGTGTGATCGAAGATCTAATAGTTCTGCGCGGCCTTTTGTTAGCAAATGACCGGAATTGCGCACCAACGTTTGCGCATGCCCAGGGAGCAACTCACATTGATGTCACCCTGGTCACTGCATCGATGAAAAACTCGCTAAGTGACTGGGGCGTGTGTGAAGACTCCTCGGTTAGCGATCACCGGCTGATAACGTTCGTTCTGTTGTTCAACAATAATATTGCACCCCCCGTATCCTCACGAATGCCTGCTCGATTCAAAACGAGAGACAGGAAATGGGAAAAGTTCGAAGAGACAATGATGAAAAACTCGACAGAGCAGCTAGGAACCCATCAATTGATGTCGAGTTAGCCGCCTCACGTCTAACTGCGGACATAATAAATGCGTCAGAGAAAACTCTCGGTCGCCGCAAGCTCAGACCACAAGGACTACCCCTTTGGTGGAGCAGAGAAATCACGGATGACAAAAGAAATGCTAAAAAATCAAGAAGGAACCTGCAAAATGCCCGATGCTCGCCGAGTCTATCTTACCAGCTCGATCTTTTGGCAGCAACGTACCGCGCAACTCTAGGCAAATATAAAGTCACTATACGCAAGGCAAAGAAAGACCACTGGATGAAATTCGTCACCGAGAAGGGTGGGTTAGGGAAAATCATGGATTTAAGAGCAAAAGGAAATTCATATTGAGAGGTAACATAACACATTTTTATAAAATTGTGGAGAGAAATTGTTTTTACAGCTGCAAAACATTAATTTGGAAACATAAGTCATTTCTTCAATTTACAAAAAAGCGGTCACTGTTATGCAAAACTTGACTTCATACGATAATATTTTCACACCTTTTTATCGAAATAAAATAAATAATTCACAATTAACCCTGTGCAGCATCTGCAATATATTTTATTATATTCACATTTTTTTCCAAAAAAAAAACATTAATTTTTTTAATAATTTATTTTGATGATTTTATTTTTTAAATTAATTATCGTTGTCGTCAACGTTAATATTTCAAGTCTTCATAGTCATCGTGGGAGCTACGATTATTTTGAGTACTGGCAACACATTTGTATTAAGATGCCACCATAGACCAATGAACCATAGATATGATGTTTATCTATGGATATGATATTATAATAAACATAAAATAATATCGCGCGGTTGAACACAGTTTTATCTAAAATCACAAAATGTCAGATAGGGATTTATTATCAGATCAAGGTTTAAGACTTGACGGCAGAAGAGCAACTGAATTGCGAAGAATCAAATGTAAACTTGGAGTTTTTAACCAATCTGATGGTAGTGCATATCTCGAACAGGGCAATACGAAGGTTCTCGTTGCGGTTTACGGCCCTCATCAGGTAAAATTATATTTTCAAACAACAATACATCATCTTAGAATATCGGTTACTAATATTATAATTGACAGGCACTTCTCTTCGCGCAATATTGTTCATTGATTTTGCTTGATTCTTGATTGTCAATCTACTTAAAAAACATATGATTTTTGAGGTTAAATTAAAGGTTAAAACATTGTTTATTGTAAAATGAAGAGGTCAATCTGACGCCAATGCACCATGCATGTGCCAAATATTATAAAGGCAGTACATGTCATAATAAATTATAAGTTTTTAAAGTAGAGAGAAGAGAATGATGAAAAATTATTGTCTACATACCTACAAATCATGTAACAAAAAATTCTAAAGAACAATACTGAATATAACAAATGTCTAGTAAATTCTGAAAATCTTACTTTCTATCTTACTCTCTAACTAACTGTTATTATTTTCTAGGCTTCTGGAAAAAACAAAGGCTCGCAAGATCATGTCATTGTCAATTGTCAATATAGTATGGCGACATTTTCAACAGGTAATTATGAATAAATGTTGTCATTTTATACAATCATGTTAATAGCTGGCTCCTGTTGAAGTTATATCACGCTGTCAATGTTTGGTTCAAGATTTATTCTGTATCATTGGTGGCTTTGTCAAAACAATTCATCATCAAATCATGGAATGTGTCATTATTACAAATGTTAAGAATATTAAGATTTTTTCTCAAATATTATTATTCCTCATCCAGAACTGAAAGGTTATATATTTGTGAATTATATTTCATTAAAAATTTACACTTCAATGTATTATTTAAATTATCAAAATATAAAGAGAGAATATAAGCTAGCGTGAAGCCCTTCACTCAAATTTATGCAATTTTCACAACTGATTTCAGGCGAAAGAAAAAATAGACCTCGTGGAGATAAAAAATCTCAAGAGATGTCAATAAATCTACGACAGGCATTATCAGCAGCAATCAAAACTGAACTTTACCCATATTCTCAAATTGACATATATGTGGAAGTTTTGCAGGTAAAGAAAAAATACTAACATTTAAATAGGTAATATAAAAATCAAACATCTTTAGCAGAAAAGAAAGTATTGAGACTAATATAATTCCAGTGGCGTGGCCCTTTTACTATGTTACTTTGGTATGCAACTTGGCATAAGAATATTTCTAATAAGTTAAAGTCATCTCCGAGGCACATTTGAAGTAACCCAATGCTGGTAACTGCTGACCACTGAGGTGATCAATGTGTTACTATTTACTAAACAATTTGGGAAATAAACAAAGTAGTCTTATTTTTATATAAAATATAGATCTATTTGTCAAAAATTTACCAAATAGATATTCAAGATTGATAGCTATGACTAGTATTATTCCAGTTTTAGGGGAAGTAAATAAAATGGTGGTATGTTTGAATTTAGGGTAATTATTAGTTATAAGATACCATTATTAAGCTTCACTGTTGATTGCATCTAACATTATCTATTTCTACAATGAATAATTCACAGGCCGACGGAGGTAACTACTGCGCCTGCGTTAATGCTGCGACATTGGCTCTCGTAGATGCCGGAGTTCCGTTGAGGGAGTACGCCTTTGCTTGTACAGCCAGTCTCGCCAATGGAGATGTTGCCCTAGCCGACGTTACACACTTAGAAGAGACCATCGGAGGAGCTAATCTTACTGTTGCAGCATTACCCACCAGCGGTAAAAATATTAAATTTTGGACGATTTTCTAGCGAAATATTCAGACACAAGTGTGAATCCTTTTGAGGACCCCGACAGTGGCTTTAAAATATGGCCATGGCCTACTTCATTAAAAATGTAAAACGATACATTTATACTAGAGGTTTGCACGGGCTTGAGTGAGCCGCTGGGCAGAATTTTAAATTTGCGCCCTTGCTGACCTTTAATACAGTACATTTGTGTATTCAATCTAATAATAAGCATAGTTTCCAAATTAATTGGATTTTAAAGTTTTATCATTTGAATGAAACACACAAATCAAAATTATTTCAGGGCTCAATGGTTCAAATTGTTGAGACTTGTAGGACAGTTTTCGATGGTCATGATCCTTCGTATTCACTATTTAATACAAATGCAAAAGCAATCAAGTTAGTTAGCTAATCGTATCATTAATAATAATTTGCATTTACTGCCCACACCATTTCACAAAGTAATTGCAATATAGACTGGTAAATTGATGGAATACTATTTTAAACACAGTGTTGCCGGGACACGTTAAATTGTGTTTCTTTACACTTGGCTGTTTGCGGGACAGGTATGTTTGTGAAAGCATAATACAATGCCACAATTAATTAATTTGAGTCCTACTTTACCACATTATTAGGGTCAACGTTTTAAAGTAAAAAAATCAAGGGCATATTGAAAAATCATCCACTGCCATTCAGTCAAGAAAGACCAGTTGTTTACAGAATTCATGACTACTTCGTACTGTAACATACTTCACGTTGTGTTAGGTTTCTTGTTACTAGTTACATTTATTAGTGGTTCACTGTCAATACTTGGAGGAATGGCATTATAATAAAACATTTTTAGTACTTTTCCCACATAAAATTTATTGGATCAGGACTGGTTTCGGTCATGGCGAGCATTGTCAACTGAAATCATCATTAACATTGTCATCAGTTGACAGTGCTCGCCATGAGCGAGGCCTGGGAACAGCACCTACCTGAATCTCATTGGACATCCATTGTAAATAATCATTGTTACTTAATTGGTTTTTGAATGTAGTAGGTTGTATTGCTAAGAGGACTTCAACATTTTAACTATAGTCTATTTTTTTTATTTCACTTTGATTCATTTGCATATTTGTATTACCAATTGTTTGTCATACCTTTTAAGTCTTGCACCTTTCTATAAATAACACTGTATATTTGTATTCATTCTGATACAAATTTATTCAATATGAAATAAGTACTAAAAATGTTTTATTATACTCCCATTCCACCTAGTATTAACAGTGGACACCTTACAAAAGTCATCTGTGAGTTATTGTAAAGCGAAAGTGCAGCAACCACAGAACACTCATAAATCAAGTTTGATGTCAATGACAAGATTGGCTCCTAATACAGGCAGACCCTCCCATTAATGTTTACATTCATAGAAATTGCCCTTCTTCTGTCCATATTTTTTCTGCTAACTTGAGATAAGGTAAAGGGTTTTTCAATAGGGACGCTCAAACTTTTGAGGTTAACACTCGTACTTTTTGACGTTTTGACGCTCAATTTTTTTTGAGGTTAACACTCGTACTAGGCAAATCATCATGGCACACACCGGAGCAACGCTTGCAAATTATTCAAATCTACTACCAAAATTCGCATTCGCTCACCGCAACTTTAAGAGCATTACGACCATTTTATCGTCGTCATCACTTGCCTGCCACATCAACAATTCAACGTTTGGTGCAAAAATTTGAAAGCACATTGTCGCTACACAATGTTCCAGTGCCAGTGAGACAAAGAAATGCACGAAGTGAGGAAAATATTGCCGCCGCTAGAGCATCTGTTCTTGATGACCCAAATGAGTCACTGACACGACGTTCTCAACAATTGGGCATTTCTGTGACGTCATTGTGGCGAATTTTGCGAAAAGATCTTGGCCTACATCCATACAAGATCCAGTTGACACAAGAACTAAAGCCGCTTGACCATTTGAAGCGTCGCCAATTCCTCAATTGGGCTGCACAACAATTTGAAAATGATGCTGAATTCCATCGAAAAATCATCTTTAGCGACGAAGCTCATTTTTGGCTCAATGGATATGTAAACAAGCAAAATATGCATTATTGGGCAGGCACCAATCCACACGTGCTTCACAAAACACAATTGCATCCCGGAAAAATCACTGTTTGGTGTGAATTACATGCCGGAGGTGTCATTGGACCATATTTTTTTGTTGATGATGCTAATCGTCATGTTACTGTGAATGGTAATCGTTATTGCTCCATGATAACTGATTATTTTTGGCCTCAATTGCAAGGTGTGGACTTGGCCAATATGTGGTTTCAACAAGACGGCGCAACCAGTCACACGGCACACGCAACAATTGATTTATTGAAAACCAAATTTGGTGAGCGTGTTATTTCGCGAAATGGACCAGTTCAATGGCCGCCTAGATCATGCGATTTAACACCATTGGACTATTTTCTTTGGGGCTATGTTAAATCTTTGGTCTATACCAAGGGTTCCCAAAGTGGTCCGTGCGGACCCTCAGGGGTCCACGAGGGACTGACAGGGGGTCCCTGTCAGGAAGAAAAATAAAAGGGGGTCTACGAGATGTAAATGGGGGTCCACGGATTTATTTGACAAAATAAATTTGAAAAAATTCAGAAAAAAGTTATTGTGTTGAAAGCTTTTTGTGTAATTATCTGCAAAAAAATCATTTCTCGATTCAATTGGATGAGTCAACTTTACCTGGCAATGAAGCACTATTAATGGGATATGTTCGGTTTATTATGGATCAAAAAATTCACGAAGAACTGCTTTTCGCGAGAACTTTGACAACAGACACTAAAGGCGAATCGATATTCAAGGTTTTGAAGGATTACTTCATTGAAAAATCGATCCCTTTATCAAATATAATGTCGGCAGCAACAGATGGAGCACCAGGCATGTTTGGACGTTATCGCGGTTTCATGGGCATTTTAAAACAAAATATATAGAGTGTTTGCAATTCATTGCGTTATCCATCGGCAACATTTGGTAGCCCTAGATTGCATCAATCTCTTCAATTCGTCATAAAAGCGATAAACAAGATTCGTAGTAATCCGTCAAATTCCAGGATATTTGCGCAGTTGTGTGAAGAAAATGAAGAGGATTTTCGGAAATTGACACACACACTGAAGTACGCTGGCTCTCTAAAGGTATATGTTTAACGAGGTTTTTTTCACTTTTTGAGAGCATTTTGGAATTTCTGGACGCTAAAGATCGAGATTTGAAAGAAAACCTAATAAAATTCAAAGCAGACATTGCCTACCTGACTAAATTTAATAAAAACAAAATCCATAATCGAAAATTTTCATGGAAAAATAAATTTGATGAAACAAAACATTGGACGACGAGAATTTTCGCAGTTTCTGAAGTTGTCGTCGACAAATGTTCATGAAGATAATTTTAAAATTACGTAGAACACCTAAAAATGTCCTCCACGAAGACTTCAAAAGCAGGTTTATATTTTAATTATGATTTTAATAATGAAAATACCTCCTTGGATCATCAATCCATATATAGAAGAAATGGATACTGTACAAGACATATTACAGGAAGAGTTAATAGGACTTAGCACAGACGAAGAACTCAAGGTAGAATTTAGAAAGGGTTACCAGCAGTTTCGGCTGCAGAAAGATATCCCTGTGACTTATCCTGCATTATGGGCCATCGTAAGAAAATTTTTAATATCTTTTCCTTCTACATACCTCATGGAAAGAGGCTTCAGTGCGGTAACTAATTTTCTTACGAAAAAAAGGAACAGGTTGCAAATTACAGAACGTGGTGATTTACGACTATACCTCACTAATTTAAAGGCAAATATTGACCAACTTATATCGAAGCGTCAGGTTCATCCCTCTCACTAATGAGAAGGATGAACCTGACACTCTGAAAAAAGAATTCTTATTTAATATTATTTTAATAAAGAATTAAAACTTTTTTTTCACTTTCCACTTTACAAAAACTTATCGAATTGTGTTCACATTTGTGTTTGAAAAGTATAGAAAACTTCATTATTAGGCAACCGGGGGGGGACCACCAAAAATGAAATTCTGGTTTAGGGGTCCACGGGGGAAATAAGTTTGGGAACCTATGGTCTATACCAACAAGCCGGCGACGTTACAAGAGCTAAGAGAAAATATTGAACGCGATTTGGGCCGAATTATGTGAAAAAGTGGTGGAAAATTGGATTCAACGATTGAACTTCTGCAAACGTGCCCGCGGTGGTCATGCGAGGGAAATTGAATTTCATACATAATTGACACTAAATGTACTTCAAAACATAATAATTTTTTTTTAGATATCTTCATTCGTTTTTGTTTTATTTAAAAAATAAAATTGAGCGCCCTTAATGAAAACCCTTTATAAGGGGGAAATCTAAACACAGAGAAACAGTGCATATTCCACGTTCCCCCTAGCCAGTATGTTAAAAATTACATAATCAAATAGCCAAAAGTTGACCATTTTATTATTATACTACATGTTTTCTCATAAGCACCTTTTTCTTTACACACAGGAAGCATAGCTTTGTTATCCATGTCGCAGAGATTCCACATAGATCATTTACCTAAAGTATTGGAAACAGCACTTCAAGGATGTAGAGATATTCAAGTAAGTGTATTCTCTGCGTGCTTTATAAAGTACATCGATCTACTCTGTAAGAAACTGTTGTATTATAATAACTTATTCCAATTTTCTGCTGTTTTTCTATAGATGTCACTGTGTGAGTAATTTTAATCACTTTTTACAACATGTAATTGCCCAAATATTGAATATAATTTTCTTTCTGATTTATTGAAGTTGAAACATTTACAGCCAAATAATTGCTTTGTATCTCTAATTCATAGCTGTCTTTCATTAATTGCTAAGTAATCTTAATAAAATTTACTTAAATGTAGAGTTGGCAGTGAAAGACTTCCATTATATCACAGTGAAAAATTGATAATTTCTAAAATACATAAATGTCTTTATATTATTCTATTTGTATTTTCAGGCTATTCTAGATCGCGCGGTGAGAGTTCACCTGGCTGAAGTGGGATGTTCCATTGGTTGGGGAATGCAGTCTTCATTGACAAATTAAAAATCAAAGATATCTAGGTTTCGTGCTATAAATTATCTTTTGTATATTAAATTTAATAATGAAAATTTGTTAACTATTTTTAATATTGTTCCAACATAATTTGTTAACATGGTCTAAGCAAAATATTATATTGATCATTTTGATGATAAGGCAGTTCTATAGCAGATGGCTATAATCAATGTATTTGCATAAATCACAATATTGAAACAATCCATTTATGGTAACCATAATTTCATAAAGTGGGTCCACCTCGGGTTGGCATTCCCTTCAAGAGCTGCGAGAACCATGAACAGGAGATTGAGCACATTGTAGTGACAATTTTGTCAGTTAACGCCCTCAGGCCTGACATCTTTGCCATCTTACACAAAGATTGCTTCGCCAATGGCACTTTCCCATTATTAAGCCAGACGCGATATAGGCTTGACAATAAGAGCCTTTAAGATTGTTTATGATGCCATTTTCATGGGCATTGCAGACTACACTGCAAGTGTATGGTTCGGTAATTGCTCACTCACTGTAAATACTGTGGCCTCAACAGTGACTCTTACGAATATAGAGGTGTATGCTTCTTGGATATTCCTGTTTGAGCCAACACCAGCGCTAAAACTGATGAAACAGATATGCCTCACGTTGTTTACGCGCCAAGATACATCTGCATATACTAGATGTGAGGACTAGGTGGTTGGTGGTTGGTTGTTGGGATCAGATAAGTAACATGCAATTTATGTATACATTCCTAGTCAACAGGTAACATTGACACACAGGTTGTTGGCTGACTTGAAATAAATTTTGTTGCATATGTTACACCAAATATATGAAATACATTATTTCATGAAATTGGCAAAATTTTGCATAATTCTTGAAAATTGCAAGCCTATTATTCATGAATTAGAAAAATTATCTGCCGAGTGCGTGAAATCGTAAGGATAAAGAATTCTTAAACTGTCAACATGACAGCAGAAAAAGTAATTTTAATAAGGATGGTTTTATTAGGATGCGGGACGGCTTCGGGTTAAGGTTGTGTCATTAATTGGATATGTAACAGTTCTACAAAATTATATGTACCTCGTATTTTTTAATTCTAGATAAATGCACATATCTTTTCAACCCTGATGTGTTTTGATGAAATTTCCACAAAAGAAGCCACACAGGCTATAATCAGTTTGATGTGTGACAGGCCGGGTGATATAAGTCGCACTATGCAAGACAGTATAACTCTGCACCTCACTGCAATAGGCAACAGCCACAGCAACCTCGCCGTTTCAAATGCTTCGCTTATAACGAACAGCCCGGATAACGATGCAATTGAGTGCGTGTTGAAAAGGGCGGTGCAGAGCCACATGCGCGAGCTCTCTATAGGGCAAAGCAAGCACGTCGCTGAAATGCTCACAGCAGTCGAAGAAACTATTGTTAAACACCAGCCAACCGCAACGTACGCTGCCCTATCCGCGCAGGCATCATCATGGTCGACTGTCCTCCGCCGCAAGCGCCCCGATGCACCCAACGCTACCGGTGAGCCGATCTTCCCGGTACTGCCGCCAACGACAGCCAGACCCGGTGTCCTATTCTTCCCCACAGAGACCAAACACTGCGACGCCACCAAAGCGTCGCTCAAATCAAACATCAAGCCAGACAACCTTGAAGTCCGCATCACCGGAGTCCGAAACATCAGGAACGGAGGGAAAGCGAATGCCAAGGCTCATAGTATTCAACATGCCGTCGGCGAGACAGCCGTCAGACTGGCTGTGCACGAGTCCACCAAAGACTCCACTGGCCTGACACAAGAGGAGGCAGCCACAAGGCAGGGCCCAAAAACACCAACAGATGTCATTACATTATCTCCTGTGCGCCGGCAGTCAGACTCGCCCTGCTGAAGGACGACCGCGTGTTCATGGGCTGGGAGTCTTTCCCCGTGTCTGACTAGTGCGTAGTCGTTATCCCCAAATCCGGCAGTCGGCCCCCCATGGACCCCAAGGCTTACCGACCGCTAACCCTTCTGCCCGCGCTGGGCAAACTACTTGAGAAATTGATATGTAGCAGGCTTGAAACCCACCTGAGTAGAGTCTCTCCCTTGTCTCGGTTCCAATATGGATTCCGACCGCGTAAATCCACTGAGAATGCAATTCAACACGTCATGGACACGGTTCGGCGCACAGCCCGTAAATGCTGGGCGTCTTCCTGGACATCGCTGGTGCCTTCGACAACGCTTCATGGCCTTTAATTCTGTATAAATTGAAACTTCGAACAGGTCCCGGAAGACCTATTTGAGCTCATTCGGAGCTACTTCACCAACCGGGTCGTCCTCTCCGTTATGCGTTTGTCTTTTCTGGTGAGGACTTGGGCTTTCGCCTAATCCTCTTTATCTGAATATTTTTGACTTGTTTCATGGTGCACGGGGCACATCTGTCATTCACTTGTCCATAAGTGATGTGGTAAGCTGCTGAATGCAGCTTACTGCTCGGGCCGGAATCCATCTGTTTGCGGTTGAAGAGCAAGACTAATTGAGGCCGGGACGCCGTCGAGGTGAGACTTGTGCAAGCAGGACCATCGCTCCGAGCGTTGGTACGCTGTGTATCGTCGTCGTGTCGATGTTCATGCTAATATGTCCATCTTTGCGCGCGCGGCTTCTTGGTGTGATGCGTAGATGATGATGATGATGATGATGATGCGTAGTTGATGGTAGTGGTCTTGAACTTGTGTTGGTTTAAGTTTCAGCGTGGCTTGATGCGGTGTACCACTTGGGCCGGTGGTCAACTGCCCTATTTGCCACTCATCTCGAGTTTCTGGTGCTTGATTCCCGGTAGGGTTAGTACCGACAGAAGAGCAAGACGACGCGCCCAGGGCTCGATTCACGTGGCGTTCCAATCAGTAGCTGGTCCGTGTAGAGAGTGCAATTGCGTGGGTGGTCCTCAAGAGGTGTGACGTTCGATCAGGAACGTTGGTCCTTGCGGTAGCCGGTTGGCTGCGAGTTGTTGTGAAGTTCTTTTTTTCCTTGGTGTGTTGTGTAGATGATGATGATGATGTGTAGATGGTGTTCGTGTGATGTGATGGTTTGATGCTTCATGTGGTGTACTGTTCGGGCCGGTTGTATGGTTGAAGCGACCGCGGTCTTGATTTCGCGGCAATCCAGTATACTAATTAGTTCAGCGCAGAGCAAGCAGCGACGGGCCACCAAGGCGAGACGCGTACAACAAGCAAGTCGGCCCATCCGTTGTCATGGTGTTGGTGTGATGTGTAGCTGATGATTGTGTTTGTATGAAGGCTTGATGCTTTATGTGGTATGTTGTAGGCGGTTGTTGTGGTGTGAAATTTCTTACTGCTGAGTCGCCGCCGAATATCCAAATGGGCACAACCCTAGTTGAGTTAGCCGATAGGGTTACTTACCTGCCAATAGATTAAGTTTCGCCCAGCACGCTCGGCTCGCGGTGTGTCAGGCCAATCAGGCCTGCCTACGACGCCATATTTATGGGCATTGGAGGGTACGCAGCTAGTGCGTGGTCTGACCGATGCAGGTTCAAATTTATAACTAGAGTACTATTAACCGGACAACAATCTGCGCTTCTCGCCATGACTTAATGACAGCAATTACGCCCTGCCGGTATTGGCAGGCGTCCTGCCGTTGGATCTGCATGTGCAAGTTCGAGGCGCTACGACCCACTTTATGGCAGGAAGATCTGCAATGATCGGAGTCAAATTGATAACTCCCCCTCCGGGCCTTGCGGATATCGACAGGTACCTCCACCTGGGTGCAGCTGCGGTCGACGAGGCGCTTCAGGCTTGGCAGCCACGCTGGGACGCCCCCCTAAAGGGGCGCCAGGCTTTTAAATTTTTTCCTGCCGTCAAGTGGCGAATAGAAGTCTCGAGAGGACTATTTGTCAATCATTGGACCAGCCAATTTATTTCAGGGCATGGTGGTTTCGCTGCCATGCTCTTCAAGCTTGGCCAGATGGTAGATGGGCAGACATGCAAATGTGGCGATATACAAGATGCTGATCACATTCTTTGGAATTGTCCTTTAATGGGCGGTGAGAGGGAAGAGATGTTCAAGGTGGTAAGACCTTCTGTCGGACCCACGGGACATGCGGACTTGGTGGCTTGTATATTGCATTATACGGCCTTCAGCAAATTTGCGGCGTCGTACAGTAACCGAACGAACCTATTCGCATAGCCCCCCGTTTCGCGATTCACTGAGACGATATCCTGCGAAAGGTCGATTTAAATATATGTTGCAATGTTTCACTGTTTTTATCGAAAGTAAAGTTTTGTAGAATTTACTTGCATGCATAAGAAATCTGTCTGTAAACTTATACCTACGCTCGGCCTGACGTATTGGCCCACGGAGTTGGCTAACAGAATCTTCCCAGCCAGACCTATTGGCTTTCTGAGTGCTAAGCGTTAAGCTTATGAAATTATTTTTCCATACGATTTTATCACGTATTAATAAAATATAAATCATACCCAAACGATGTAATTTGTCATGAAGATCATTGTAGTTATTGACTGGTATATTTTCATATAATCTAAGACACTTGACACATTTGGTTTAGTTGCAAAAAATACCACCGGAGCGCCACTATCTATTTTGTCCAATGCATGATATAAGCAGAAAAAATACTGGCGAATTCATGCACTTGGCCGGTAATTTGTCGTTTTCATGAATAAGGTAATGGGCTTGCAATTTTCACGAATGATGCAAAATTTTACCAATTTCATGTAAATTCTCTATTTCGTATATTCGGTGTAACACATATATACAATTTTACCACAAATCAAGTTATTTCTGTATGAAATAGAAATGAGTATTTTTTGACATTATGATATAAGAAATAGATGATACTGTGCAGAATGTAATAAAGAACATTTGTAACAATACAGCCACATGAATAAAAATAAATATGCAGGTTGTGCATTATTCAATTATGTTTAATGAATCCTCCCCTACCCTCATCCCTTAATCCTTTCCCTCCAAAGTAAAAGGTTATGTGACTATTACTATCAGTTTAATACATCATTAGGGAAGTTACATATGGAGTATTTATGGTCCACATAATGTGAAAATATGGATTTCATAAAAAAAACATTACAGGTCGAAATTAATATTTTGAAAAAGATTGTTTATGTGTAAAGTATAATTTATTTTCACAGCAAAATGGAATCCATACAAATATGAAAATGCAAATAAGTTATGCGTTATTTTGAACATAAACATACATAAAAAAATCTAAACATGGCTAATCTATTTATAAATTTTTCTTTTTAAGTAATATTATTCTAAAAATCATCATTATATGTAAGCTTTACACTGCTTTGAGTATTGTTAGTCCTATTCTAATTCTCCAATATTATTTATTTTCTTTGTAAACACCTATTACATCTCTCTCAAAAGAGAAAAATTTCTATTCTCTTATGAAAAACGATAAACCTACCAAAATTAAAAATTGTACACTTGGGAAGCCTACTGATTTAAATATATTCCAATTACAATATTATTTTACAACACATTCAATTAAATATTTCATACATGAGCTAAAATCTAGGGATAATTTTAAAACTATTACAGATTTTTGATTTCATTATTTATGTAATTTCTAAACATTTATAACAAATTCCACTCATTTTTACAGTTGTGAAACTGAAAACACCCACAGACTGATGAAAATATTATTATTGATTGAGTAGGCATTTACTTGGTAGAACTCCATTATAATACGGAAAGAAAAATAACAATGTATTTTAATTCTACATAAATTATTTTTAAATATTTGTTGATAGCTAAATCTGACGAAGGCGTAAGCCGAAATAGCTATCAACAAATATTTAAAAATAATTTATGTAGAATTAAAATACATTGTTATTTTTCTTTCCGTATGATGAAAATATGTTTGCAACTCGATATTTATTGATAGAGGCATTTTGGGTCAATGCTGCTGCTGCTTATTCATACATTTGCACTCTTATGCCATTTACTCGTTGAATAATCATCAAATACACCAGTTCATTTAATACTTTATATGTCCACATATTACAGTATAGAGAGCCTCTTTAAGTTAAACCATATGCAAATGGTTTATTATATACAATGTTATTACTAATGATAGGTAGTGCTCAGCGGAAGGATACATTTTTATATCTAACTCTTATGGTAATTATAAACATCTTGACAATAAGAAGACATTGAACTATTAGTATTAAATGAGATATTTAAGGAACTGTTTAAATTTCAACAATATTTTCGTTCAATGTCTATAGAACGCACAGGAAATATAAAAAATGGTAGGTATGTGATGCAATATGCCAATTGTAATTCAATAGAAATGTATCTGTTTAATTGCTTGGTGACCAAAATATTATTATAAAAACAACTGCTTTAAAGTTATTCTAGTGCAATTTCTTCTCTTTCTCTGCAACTGAACATTATTCAAAGGCGATTGTTGTTCAACTATTTGCATCATTAGCAGATGTAGCCCTTCGAAAACCCTGTCATAGAACTACAGGGATTGATGCAAACACTACATGCAGTGTATCAAATAAAAGTTAATATTTTTCAGTTATTACAAAACACCAAAAAGTAGAAACAAACATAATGTTATTGAGAAATTCATGAATAATTTTTATTTTAAATTTTTATCATTATTTTTCCATGAGGAGAGGATACTTGTGACAGTTATTCATTGGGTAGTACACTGTGCATACAAACTTTTGAAATAATATAATATATTTAGGTAGTGTAGGATCCGTAAAACACTGCCGTTCCCTATAACATAAATTATTTTTACTAAGCCTTGATAAATACATGCAGTTTCTTCACAAACCACGATGAAATACTGTTCTTATAATGGAATTATCTTACATATTCGTTATATTTACAGAATGATAATATTTACAAACCTGAGTAAATGAATGAAAATAAATTACATGTTTTAAAACTAGTGTATTATTTAAAGCAATTCAAAAATTCTACATTAGTATAATAAAAATAAATTAATACTGAAGCATGATAACATTAAAATAAATTTATTTTTGGCACTGCAATAAAACAAAATATTTTGAACTATTGAGTCATGTTACATATAATATTAATTTACTAGAAAATTAAAGCCTTTATCATTATTGAAGAAGTACATTATATTAAGTCTTTATTCTGCCAACAATATTGTTTTCGAAATTCCAATATTTTCACACATAGTGTCAAAATCTCACTGTGCTTATTTTTCGAGGCAAACTTTGTTCATTTGCACAAAGGTAGAGCAAATACAGCACATAATAATGTGAACCAAAAGTGTTTTGTGACATATCTCATAACGAAACGCTCTGATATATCAGCACCAAGGATCACATGAAAAAAAAAATCTGTAAGATAGATATTGCTCATTGAGTTTGGCCTGTTATTGGATATGTGGCGCTATAAAGAAAAATGCTGAACACATCCTATTGGAATACCATTGAATGTATCGGGAAAAAGAAGAGCTTTGCTGAGCTCAACTCATAAAAGCTTTGGGGTGTCTATAGAAATTAATTCTCTCCGTAAGTAACCTATACACGGGCAATCGAGCTTCACCCTCCTGTTACAGAAAAAAGCTATAATTTATGCCCTGGCATTTTTACCAAGCCAAAATTCCAACATTCATTGCTTTGCAATGTTAATCGTTATTTTTGTCATCCTTTTGACTTTGCATTCATCGGCTTTTCAGGGCTCTTGGAAAATGAAAATAAAACGGTGTGCTCACCGTATATGATCGCCCAATGTAAAATATTGAAAAATATTTCTTATGTGGAGAAACGACACGTATTCCGCGTTCCCCGTAGCCAATATGTTAACTGTCAACTCTCATTGAAGTATTTATATTTATAAAAATTCTGTTTTAATTTTATAAATCTTATCATTACCAAACGACAGTTGTACATTGCCATACGATGAATACGCATAGTGAATTATTTAAAAGACAAAGTCAAAAAAATGATATCTTCTAAAAATCGGTCAGCTTAAAATAATCATGCCTGATCGGATTCATCACTCAACGTTTACAATCTCTTCCTTATTTGCAAGTATGTATATCCACAGTTTTAATACAAGTTTTACATTCCACGTAGCAGCACCAGTGGAATTTGCATTCACAGCGCTCGCGGACCGTCGTCTTCAACGTGTTGTACCCTCGACCGCAGCACATAAGATCGCATCCATCCATCCCTGGCGATGTTCTATTGCAAGACCTGCCTGTGGTACCCAGAGAACCCTGTAATGAGAATAAAATTCAAAAATTAATGAAATGAATAAATGTGTTTTATTTGTTACTAGTATTCGAACCTGGCTTCGCTCGGACCAGTTTGGGGTTATGTTCAGCTCGGCGCGTAAATTCAGACGGGCCAAGTTGAAACAACTTTTTTCAAAATTCAAAAGTCTAGGTTCGAACCCGGCTTCGCTCGGACCAGTTTGGGGTTATGTTCAGCTCGGCGCGTAAATTCAGACGGGCCAAGTTGAAACAACTTTTTTCAAAATTCAAAAGTCTAGGTCAATTAAAATGGAATTAAAATGAACATTTCAGACTGGCATTGACATTTCTCAGCCCCTTTCATATATTGACAGCCCCATTCTCGCCCATTAAAATGTCCAAATTCAAGGAAAAAATCTAATTTGCTGTCAAAGAAATGTCAAATAATACCTTTACGTAAATAAAAACATTACTATATTAATAAAAGCCGGGAAAAGTTCAGTAGAAGACTAATTTATTACATTTTGACTAAATGTCTTCGCCGATAAATAATCAAACATATTTTCTTTCATATTCGTTTTTATGGCAACTTAATGACCAACAATGCAAAAGGGAATTACAGACCCACAAACATACATACGCCGATTCGGTTTTATATATGTACTACTCGATATCGAGTAATTGGAGTCTCTACACACACATTGATAACGAAACAAATTTACCGTCGAAACTTTCGCGAGCGAAATCAATTCGTTTGTTTGAACTTGCAACAACAATGCAAAAGGGAATTACAGACATACATCCCCCGTTTCGGTTTTATATATAAGATTACAAGAACAGTACAAACTTGAATTTGTTGGTCAATTTGTGGCTTTGTCAGTGATGTTAAAAATAAATTGTAAACTATATACCTGCCATTTTTTTCATTTAGCTCCCCAGTCAATTTACATTTTTGGAATTTATAGATTGACTTATTAACAAAAATTACATGATATCGTCCCTACAAAGGTTTTGGTAACATTTTGGTGATTCTGAATTAAATAATAGGTAAGGTGCACAAAAAAAATATGCACAGTCTGCCAAAAGGATGTTCTTGAAAAAAAAACTCCAATGCATGGGGGTAAGATTAGTGGTAAAGAAACAAACTTATTTTAATTGACTCAATATTTGTTCACACTTTTTGCTCTCCTAAAAAGTAGAGATTTGTCACGAATGCTTGGAAAAGTCGATATGTCATTTGTATCACACTTTCTCATGTATACTCGCCATAATAGATAAAATTATAATGTGGCGTTACGTTAAAATTACCAAGGCAGGGTTCTTGAGACAGTAATTCGGCGAGTCTTCCAAGTAGACTAGATCCTGCGCCGTGGGAAGGCTGAATCGAGGATCCTTGATTTGCAATTTTCCTCTCTTGCTCACTTTCACCTCTGTTGCTCCATCGTATTTGTCCCGTAAGTAGTCACCTGAAAATGATGAGAAGTATTATGTTAGTCTGGTGCTGATGTAATTTTTTAATAAAGTCACCTACGCTGCGCTTCGACTTCTTATGCGTCGCCATCGTTAAAGCCATTGCGGCAACTTTTGAAGTCTCTCCCTGCTACGCCAAAATTTACGCTCGTCACTGTGGCCATAGCCTAAGGAATGATTTTCACCTGAGCAAAAAGTATAATTAATAATCGATAAGGACAATTCCGGAAAATCGAAAATATCATAATTGACAAGTATATTCAGTATAAATCATTTTTATTTCTTTAGATTAATACATAGCTTTAATAATAAATTATTTCGACGTGACAACGTCTTATAAATCGATGAACGCCCGCTGCACGCACGAAAAAACATGACTCATTGTCCCGTTTGTCGCGTTACGCCGAAGGCAAGCGTGCGAGCGAGAGCGCGGATAAGCGATAGAGGGGCACGATCGGCCTACCGTTCGGATTGTGCCGCATCTATCTCTCTTCCACTCGATTGGTCGATGCGTCTGAGTAGAAAAGAGACAGCGGCAGCACACAACTTATACACCTACAATACCTACACGTGATATGTTTACAACTGTTTATAAAGTGAAGTGAAATGTTAATGTGGTTTTCATTGTTTATATTACAACAACAATTGCGGCAATAAAGGTAATTAATTCTTGCATATTAAAAATCTGATTAACGTATAGCAAATATACTTTAAATAAACAATAAATTATTTAGATTTCATTTCACTCCTTCTTCGTATCCATACAAAATAATGATATTTTTTGAACAAATCAATTATCGATTTCTGCTTAAAGCTAGCTTTTCTTTTCGATGCTGCCAAATCACGAATACTTCTTGACTCTCAAGCTACTTCATGGCGACATCTAGACACTGAAAAGCTTCAGAATGTGTAGGACCAATATCTCCCCCCTCACAAATCTCTTCTACGTCTTCTTGATCTTGGGCCTCTGAGGTTGTTATTTCTTTAATTATTTCGTCATTCAAAATTTGGAATCCAGGATCGTTTGCATCGCAATTTAACCACTCGGTTGTATCTTCTTCGTCGCATCAGCACATATTGAAAGTTGTGTTATTGCTTCCGCAATGTCTCCTCTATCATTTTCTACTTCGTTACTGGAACTTACTAATGGTCTTTTCAAAATTTGCCACGTTGCTATCAGCAAATTTGTAATATTTTTGTTTATTTTGACCAATCCGGATAATCGAGGTTCTACTGTATCGGTATACATATTTCCAAATGTACACGACATTATCGTAAATCTAAATTTTAAAATATTATAAACTTCACATCGTATTACGAAGTCATATTTGAGTAAGAATACGACGCACTGTTGGTTGTTTGTTATTTAAAAACCTTATCATCTCGTATGACACATCGTTTCGAGAGAACGAAATGCATTGTTCCTAATATAATGACTGCTGTGTCGCCACTTTATTATTTTTATGGATTAAGTCTGCAGTTGGGAAGCTTATAGGGTAAAACCTACAATTGTCGGCCATAAAAAACATTTTTTTTCATAAAACAGAAACATGATGTATAATTACATGACCCCAAATCATTATTGAGTGTAAAATCACGTAATTTATTAGATTTAAACATCATTTTTTAAGCTGCAGTTATTGGCCAGAAAGCCAACATTTTTCTAAAAATATCGGAGAAATGTAATAAATACATAGGCTATTAGTAATATTATTAAAACACTATTCATGCAATAAAAAAATATTTTTTATAAGAATTTTATAGCATTAGCTTGGCCGGCCAGTAATAGATATTGTATGTATTTTTGGAATCAGTTATTGGCCACCATCATAATAACTTTTTACAAAAATATTTTCAATGTATAAAAATAATTTATTTATAACTTCACTAAAGACGAATAATTCTGTTCAATTAGAATTTAATTTAATTAACTTGGAAACGCGTAAGATGCTTGTAGACCAGTGGTTCTCATGTGCGGCCACCAGAAGCTTTTGCTGCGGCTACCAGCAGCATCAGAGAAAATATTGATATTTTAAAAATTAATTTGACAAAACAGACTCTAAAAATAAAATATTTCGTATGCATTGTATTGTTCATCAAGAAGCATCCATCAAACTGTTATGAAATTCATGGAAGATGTGGAATTAACAGTGAGAAAAGTATTCAATGCAATTAATAACAGTAGTAAATAGTCAAACAAAAATTTGGTGCGGCCACCAGACATTTACGTAGGACCGCTTATAGGTACAATGCGGCCACCGCACAATTTTACGTGAGAACCACTGTTTTAGACTGAAGTCATAAGATGACAGTTTATGTTTAAAGATAGAGGAATAATAAGGGAACTATATTAATACCAGAGAAAAATCGTAAACATTATAAAATTAAGTCGAATTTTTTTTGACGTTGCAAATAGGCCAAAAAATATTCAGGTTAAATATCCATTTTCCAGATGATATGTTACAAAGCCAGACCATATAGTCAAACATATTAAAATTTGTAACAAAACCTCACAATTACGACATCATTATTAACTTATCACATGCCGTATATATACAGTTGCGGCAAAAGAAATCCGCGCACTCTTCATAATTCCAATCCTTAGCATTATTTCCTTGAAATCTTTACCGATTTCCATTCTTTTTTCATTCGATTATAAATAAAAACCAATAACCATATTTAAAAAAAAATCAAGATATGAGAGCTTCAACAGTACTGAGCCAGACCTAGTCGCGTAAGCATCTGACGAAATTATGGATAACCGCAAGAAAAAATAATCGCGATAAAAGCCCAAATTGAATATTTTTTCTGGGGAAAACTTACCAAGTAGAAAAATTTCGCTTAGACTGTGTAGAAAGTAAAGTGTGGATTTTTTTAAAAATATTTCGTGAAACTGGCGCTCTGGAGGGGTTTGTTTGAACTGGCAGAGAGCGCTTAACTACCGACCGGGGCGACCTTCATATAAGGAGTATGGTTTTTCAAAAATGCTTCAAAACTGCTACAGTTTTCCATGCTGAGCTTTAGTCGACTAGTGATGATCGATGCGAAATTTCCGTAATAACAGTAATAGAATCGTGGCTTATGGATTTCCCGCTGGGCGCCTAAAAAAATAGTTACCAATGTAAAAATGTCAAAATGGAGGTAAGAATGGACGAAGATGCACAAAAATTGGACTTTGGACGATTGGAGACGAGTCATATACTCTGATGATTTAAAGTTAAAGACTCATGAGAACAAGACGCGGTAAGCAGCCAGGCCATCTTAAGGTTGGTGAAAGGTGTCGACCGATTGTTTTTCAAAATATGGCTATTAGTTTTCTTTACAATCGGAAGAATCGAAAATGGAAATCGGTAAAGATTTCGAGGAAATATTTGCAAATGAATGGAATTGTGAAGGGTGCGCGGATTTCTTTTGCTGTAACTGTAGTTGTTAAACTAAAGGGTCGTGAAAAAAGAGAACTATAACATATTTATTTAAATAAAAATCATTTTAAAATTAATGTTATAATATTTGAAATGGAATAAATTCTCCCCGTGGATCCGCATATGATATTAATAAAACAAAAGTTGGAAATGTTGTTTGGGTTTTAAAAAAAAATAGATTTTAAATGTAAGTGGCCAATAATTGTAGCTGGCCCACAATAGTAGGTTTTACCCTACAATACCCAAAATATATTTCAGATCCAGAATTCAGTATTTATTAAATGATTGTTCCAATCGGTCGTATTTGGATTTGTTAAGTTCATTTTGTTTTAATTTACCGCAAGAAACGGGACGGGCTTGGAAAATAGCAAGACAAAATTAAAATGTACGTATATTGCTTCAGTAAATCCAACGGTAAAAGTGAAGTGCGGAAATCATCTAGTGATATAATGGACATGTGGACTGATGATTATAAACATTTATCACACACGGCATATCACGTTAAATTTTTTTGACAAACACTGGAATCTTTGGAGTGAGGTATTATTTAGCTACGAGTTTACTGATGATCGAAAATCAGGTGTTAATATCGGAGTGTAGTTGTCTCGAAGGCTATAAGCATTAGGCCTTAAACGAAATATCCTTTCCAAGCTTATTTTTGTTACTGATCAGGGAAATGACATTGTAAGTGCTTATGAGCCATATACACGATTGAACTGTTCTCACCTAATCAACACAATCAATCTTGCAATACTTCAAAATATGAAGATTGATTTTCTAAAACCTCTTAAGGATGGATGATTGCAAGATGTTTGAGAATTAATATAATATAACTACCATCCATTTTGAATCATTCACTTCAGAAATGGAAAATGAAAAATGCGAGAAAAATATTAGAAAGCAACCAAAAGTGATTTTTAGCATTGTCAAAGATGTAGTGATTGTAGTGGATGTGCAAAAAAATGTGTGACGGAATTGAAAAGTATATTATGACTTTGATGTAGGCCTTTTTAACCCTCAAGTGACTGTCTTATTAGATTCATGAAAATTCCGTAAAGACCATTTTATTATTTTATCAAATTTAGCTAGGTAAATGTACTTCCTATCCCTGCCACCAGTGCAAGCAGAGAATGAAATTATATCTCAGCTGGTTTGATGGTCCAGGAACGGCGTATTTGCTGAAGTAGTGAAAGTGTTGATTCTATTCTTTTTTCACACAACAATTTAAAATAGTGTAAAATGTTTGACTGGTAACCAGGGTGACTTTGCTGGAAACCGATTTATCTTGTTAAGTTATAAAGTTATTGGGAAGAAGTGTATGAAGCTCAACTGCCGACACATGCAAATTGGTGAGTCAATATTAAATTACGTTCTAGCCAAATTTTTATTGTTCAACCAAATTTCCTTAACGTTTAAATGCGTCCATATTGTTTGATGAAATTTTCAGGACAACATAAAATACAACAATGCATCGTTTTTCTAGGGAGTCGTCAATCATCGTAGCTTGTGTTCAAAAACGGTATGTAGTAATGTGCATTTGTAGAAGTATGTAGTTATGTACATTTGTGCTTATTATTTATGTATTTTTTTGTGATGCAAAAACAATCCTCCAACAAAATATTTACGTCTATACATCTTTAAATATCATAAAATGCAAATCTATTAAATTATTTCTTGATAAATTTTCTAAAGTCAATATAAATATTAATTGCTAAGTGTTGTATTAATAATAAAAATTATCAACAACTGGCCTGCTGAAATTTCGACCCGTGCAGACAGAGAGACCTCTGAATCAAACCTATGCACACTATTTTAATCACATAGATCGCATGCGAATGGTTTTACATCCGAATGTATCGTTTTGGGTAATTTCAAATACAGTTTGTGTGCAGATATGATCATGTAGATTGCGTTGAAATGGTTTATTAAGCGGATTTATGGTAGCACTATATTTTTTTGCAGAATTTGTTGCAGAAACAAAAAACTATTTTTACTATTATTTTACCCACATATTTATCAGTATTTCTTATGCTTTCATTGGAATGCCTTCAGCTTTGACATTTACATATTTGTGAAATACCATTACTGATTTAAAATTTCTTTATCATTCGAGAAAATGGGCCTCCAAAATTTTATTGCGCTTGGAGCTTTCCAAGTGCTTTATTCGTCACTGGAAACGGGTTAATTTGTTTCTGTGTGCTCGAGTTATTCTGTATAAAATTTAAATTTATATAAATTTGTAAAAGAAATCTAATACGTATTATTTTGAATCTTGGAGGTGTAATCTGAATAATTGTATTGCGGAAAGGGGACGGCGGCTTTAATAGGATTAAGAAACACCTAGTTTTTCCTAGTTAACAGTTAGTATGCTACACTGAGTAAAAATAAGTAATATTTCATTATGCCGATAGAAAACCGAAGCACAACTAATTGCACCTAAATACCGAATTACTACTCGATAACGAAAGACGCATTTAGTATACTAAATAAAAAATAATCACTCAATGTATTCAGTTGTAATCTTTCGACCGATTTAATTGCCTCTCAGTATTTATTTAATTGAATTCCAGTGGACAGAGGGAAAGATTAATTTCTTTGGTGCTGCCATCGTCGACACAAAAACGTTCTGGCCTTATCTTTATAGCGTGGAAAATTGTTTTATTGATTTCTCTCTACTGGTCAAGATAAAATTAACATTGTTAAAATGTTTACGGCCCTCTTAAAAGCTTATGCAGCGTATACATTTAAATACTCGGTTGTGAGTTTTCTGTCCGTTGTGAAAAAAAAATACACTAGGTACCGACAACAGTTGTTTGTCTTGTGACATCAGACAATCTCCGTAGATTCCAAAGTATTGATGGCAGTCACTAGTACGGATCACAAATCCGGTATTGTTTTTTTATCTTGGTTTTTAATAAATTTAATCTTACGAACCTAACCTAACCATACATTTTGTAACAATAATTTCCACATACATTTATCTATGTTGGTTTTGGTCTGTTGACAATAAATTATTTTTCATGAAACGGGAGAGAAGCAAATCTACGCTTTAGAGAATATCTTCAATTAATCAATTGTAATTATTAGTATGCCCGGTCGTGGTGCAAAGATCAGCGTCGTTGGCTACCGTGTCGGACCGGCCGGGTTCGATTCCCGGTACGAGCATATTTTTGCTGACGATAAATCGATTCTGCTCAGAGGCAATGGGTGTTTGTGTTGTTAAAAATCCCTTTCCACCTTTCCTATCTCAAAAGAGCAACGCACGAGGTTGAGCAACTGAGAAACAAGCAGTTCAAGTCGGGAGCGGACATGGTTAAAAAATATGTTATTATTAGCTTCTGCAACTATTTCATTGTTACTTTGGTTATCCATTATAAATGGTAATCAAAACTCTCAAACTCATAATATATTGAAACTAATGAACAAAAACTAAGCTATTTGAAACGCCTACTGTGAATTTATAAATAGACATCTAGGTATATTCTTTATGCATTTAAATTCTTAAATATAGTACAGAACATTTTTTTTGAGGTATAAATATTCGAAAGGTTAATAAAATAGATATGTCGTTTACAAACACCTACTTTAATAGTGACTTTTTATGTCAGGTGAAATAGTTGTGAATGACTGTCGGTGTGCAACCTACTCCGTTTTTATAAAGCATGGATCAAAGAATGCAAACCATGTCCCTATTGTCAGAGATTCGATAATTGACCAGAACTGATGGTGCTTTTACAGGAACAATGACTATTCAGGATTTAAGTGAATCCATCGATTAAGTATCGATTCTAAGGACCTTCTCGGTATCAATTTATTCACAAGAACCCCAAACTACCTTAGATCTTTTCATCGAATAGTTTGTAATTATCCGCCCAAAATGTATGTATGAAGCAATAAAACCCCCGTTTGAAATAAATCATTGTAACATTCAAAACTATAAAACACATTTATGATTCTTTTACATATAATATTTATTATATATACGTATTAAGATAATAATAACACGTTTTCGATATTGTATCTGTTCTGTGATTCATTATATCTGAAAAAAATGTAATAATATTAAATCAAGGATTGCAATCAAAACATTAAAGATAAAAAAGTATTGTTTCTAATTATTGCCGGTAAGGTAATTTTAAGTTAGGTTAGGTTAGCATTTTACCAGTATTGTTTTGCGGTAGCGAATCTTGACACAGAAGTAAGCTTCGGAAAAACCGTATACTGAGCATTGAAAAGGCTACTTGCGTCGGATTTCAAAATATGTACAAATTTACATGATAATCTAACGAATAAAATTGATTAGGTATTAAAAAAATGATTAGGTAACCAATCTCAGACAGTTTTAAACAATGTTGTAATGTCTAAAAAAATAACTGTTTTGTTGGTCTAATGATAATATATTATAATCAAACATTTCATCTGTGATATCCTTTAATTTTTGATTCATATAAACCTTCTTCATCCTTAATAAAATCAATCTCAAACCATTTTATAGGGGCTAAGTGTGGTGTGCCGCGTGGGAATCGGAATAATTATTGGTTTGGATACGGTACCGTCAGGGTAGGCAGTTAATTTGTAATCAGAAGCTCCTTCCTGTCAATAAATTTTATCTCACCGAAAAATGTTAAAATAAAATAACTTTCACACAATAGTAATACCAGGGGTCGTCATAAATATTCTTCAATGCGCCAGTGTTCTGTTTCCTATTCAAAACCAAATCGTTTGTGAAAGTGAGCCAAGATCTTCGGACGCGCCATGAAGTTAATAGCGTAAAAATGACAAACAGTTGAACAATGTAATCTATTGTTAAGAGGCAATTGCTACGTGCAAGAGGTGTTAAATTTTTTAAGCCAAAGCGCCTATTTAAATGTAAATAATATGATTCAAAAAATGCGCGCATTAATTTAATATTTAGTTTTATTCCGATTGAGCTGCGGTGTTTTGATACTCGATTCCTGAATTTTTATCCACTGTCACGGGTTCGAATGCCCTCATGAATTTAATCCCGAAGTCTTAAATGTCTTCGATACTATTCATTTCTAAACACCTATTCATGTAAACTTGGTAGAAACGATTGGCAAACTAACAATAAACCTAATCCTTCAATCTCTAGAGAAAAAATTTGAAGTTTTCAGATTTATATCGTGGGTATATATTTTTTTATCCATATCTTTATTTTAATTACATTTTAATGATTGATACAGGTAGCCTATATAAGTTAATAAAGGTTTTGTTTTCTAAAACAAATATATATGAAGTAATCAGTCCTTGGATCTAAATATTAAATATCCTTCACATGAGACTTAAAATGCATAAAACTCAATTGAGGTACATGACAATAGTATGCAGGTGGTAGGAGCCGGAGTTTAAAATCCCTGACGCAAATGTAAATTTTATACGGTAATAATAGAAACACTCAAAAATTGACAGCATTATGATGACCTGCTGATCTCTTACAAACGATTTGTGAATAGAATAGTTTTTTTTACAATGCATTCAAAGATTTTTTTACAAATAGCATCATTTTCTCGAAATTGATTTACCGTATTATAAGTCATTACAGGTAACAACTTTGTCACATATATGTCTGTGTATTATTATATGTAAGCCTACTCAAATACAATTCATTTGAAGCTGTTGCAATTTCATATCTTTCGATAGAAGGTTGCGTTTATTCCAAGAGCTGGGAGCAGAGCAGCGAAGGGAGTTTGGGTATTTCGTTTATGACCTATCAATAGAATTTAAAGACGCGTTGTCCACATTTGCTTTAATCCATTGCTTGATACGTTATTTGAGACTTCATAAATTAGCTTATCAGAGTTTATTAGAGTATCATCGAATAAATTTCAACTAACAAAGATGTTTAAAAAAAAATAGAAAAATTAAGCTACACTAATTTTACATAATATTATTGATAACGTTTGCAATGAGCAAACCCAGTCTTAATTTACAAACATATTGGTAAAAATAATAAAACATTTTTAGTACTTATTCCACATTCAACATATTAGATTATGATATTCGAAAACGCTGTCAACTGATATTCGAAATAATAATAAAAATGTTTTATTATTTTTATTATAATACCATTCCACAAATTATTGACAGTGAACACCTTAAAAGTGATATATGTAATGCTTTTCACCGAGAATTGACAGATAACACCTTAAAAGTGATTATCAAGTGAAAACATATTATAAGCTTCCTCTCAATGAATTGTCGTTGAATAATTTTCTTTATGTTGTCATTTTAAGAATCTTTCAGAAGATGAAATATAAAGCTCAAAAAAAAAGAACTACGAATATATGTACATTAATTTTACTCGCGTGAAATAATTATAAAAGATTATTCATCGTCTTCGGCGGGAAATAAAAGTAGGAAAAGACTATTAGTTAGTAAATACCTTCCTGTACTCTCCACTATCGGGATTCGGGATCAGTGATGTAGGAATGTGTACATTCCTCGATTCTAGTCATTGCCGTTGCAAAAAGTAGCAGTAGTAGTGTTAAATAGACAAGTCGGCTGTAATATTATTGTTATTAATAAATATGTTACGTATAATCTCATTGCTTTTTTATATTTATTACCATATCGATAACTTACTATTGTATAAGAAATTTTTGTCGAACTGGATTTTTGTTCAATAAACCGAGCAATAATAATAATATAAGCAATGTTAGATTGAGTACGAGTGTTGGTTCGAAATAAATATTAATTGTGTTAGGTAACTGTATAATTCTTGTGGTAGATACTAAATATTCGCTAGGCTCTTAAAATGCTCATCTATGATACCATTAGCCCCCGTTTTGGAGAGTACAAACATGTATTAATACTAAACGATCAGGTGATTCCTTAGGATCATTTCTCCGATAAAAACCGTTACACAAAGTGAGATAAAAGTTGAATTAAGATGAATAAAAACATATAAGCCGAATTATTACGAGATTCGTAATATTATTTATCGGCACTATTTCCAGCACTCATGGGCGTGCAGTGAAAGGGGAATTAAGAGCGGCAGAGGCGTGCGTAGTTTCAAAACTCAAAAGGGCACAGTTCAAATGATGTACACAGCTTAGCTTAATTTACCGTTGCAGTAAAAAAAATAACATGCGCACGATGAGTACATTACCGGACAACACGGCGACACATCGCAGGTCTTCCTCGTTAACCACTATTTACTATTCTTTTCCCATGTTATGTGACTTCACTGAAGATTAGCGTTGAAAAACTTTCCATGTAAGTAAGTATAGAACACGATTTATAAATCGTTTTAATCAAAATGTATATTAAAAAAGAAAATTAATTGTAAAGTATGCTACCGGGATCATAGTTTATATGCATTTTGTATTCGTAAGAATTTTTTCAGACTCTTCTTTTATTTCCGCTGATGTTTTTCCCTATATAATCTATGGGAAAATTTTGCACGCAAACACAAATATATTATTATAATGTTTGAAATATGAAATTTTAAAAGCTTCCCTTAGAAATCTTGATAAACTTGTCTAGCTGTGTCATTTATTGGTTTGATTGAACATATAAACAAATTAAAAAATATATTATTATTATTCCATATAAATGCTGTAACATAACCTTTTGTGTCGCATGCTTCTCTTAATTTGGATAAAATATATTTAAATTATAAAAGGAATAAAGAATAAAATTAAGGACATTTTTTGGGAATCATTCTGGACCTCTATAAACCATATCCAGCCGAATATGTTGGACAGAAATGTAGTAGTTTAAATATTAGAATAAATCAATGAGCATATAATTTCTCTTGTCTAATGTATTTGAAATTTTAGAATCTGCTGATCTCATTAAAGAAGGTTATCATGATTTGTATAGAAAGAATCCGTGCGGTAAAAGATAACAGTGTGAAAATTGACTCTCCTTGGAAATCTCCTCCCATACGCTATCATTACTTCAAGTGATGGGTGCTTTCGCTCCATCCCAAATCAACGTGAAATTCATAATATGTACACTTATTTTCTAAATCGTTCAATGTATTGAAAAGCGAAACTAGCATCGCAGTCAAAGTAATATATGTGTATAAATTTAATATGAAACATTTGTCACTTTTAATGTGTTTTCCGCCACTTCTTGGTGGCAATGCATTAATTAGATATATAAAACAGATTATATTGTAGTATTTCTACACATGTTCTGCGAAAGATCATTACCGGTTTCACTCATCACGAGCATTGTCAAATGATGAAAAAGTATTTTAATCTTTTATGTAATAACGTATTTTATTTATTTGTATCATTTATTTCGAAAAACAACTACCAATTATTTGAATATTCTAAGCACATTTATTTTATTATGTTAGAAATCTATCAATAAATTAAGCAAATGCAAAAAGATAAATTTAGTAAATTCATTACAAATGCTTCTACGCAGTATAATAAAACTGCTCTTACAGTTAATTGTTGTTTTTACTATATTAATTAAGCTCTACTTAGGAATCTAGACTAGGCAATCAATTATATAATGATGCAAAAATTACAGCATTACGATTTGGGACAGATAACATCGTCTGCATAACAACAACCAGGCCGGTTGCGACTTGCGAGAGGTTGGTGACGCGAAAATGGTGCGTTTAAATGTATACCACAATTTTTCTATGAACAGTTTCCAAATCATTATTTCTGCGGTTGCGTCTTTAATACTAAATTAACCACCACCTCTGTTCGCAAGCTTGCATTTGTACCTACCGCAGCACGAGCTCCAAACCTTTTTCAATACGAGAACTCCTGAAATAATTTTGTACACGTCGAAAATGGTGCGTCACAATTTTGTTATGAACAGTTTCCCAATTTTTTTGCACCAAAGCTCCTTAAAAACTGTCTTAGAACTAGTCAACGTCCTCCCAACTAAACATATATTTGTAAGCCAGGGCCTTTTTTACCCTGCAACGCGGCGGAACGGCGTTCCGGCACCTTTTTTTCTCGAAATTTTAATAAATGTTCGTAAAATTTTATTTTTTCAATTTTAAAACATGAATCTCATTGGGCTGATAATTAATCAGCCCAATGAGAGCTTCGTTGATGACCAAAACAGTTTCGTCACTTTTGTTTATTAAACTCGTCGGACCACCTTTGATACTTTTTGATCCTCCAAAATACGTTGATCAATGGTTACTAAGCGGAAAACATTCGGCCACAGACACCAACACAAAAAAAAAGAAATAGGGACCATTTACCTGACGAAAATTGGGAAAAACTGTGGAAATCATTGTAATTGGAATGTAATTTTGGATAGCGTTTTTAATAAAAATTACATATTTTTTTAATGTTATGTTACATAATGTATGTAATGTTCTTTGCTTGTTTAATTTTCATTTGAAATTTCTAAAATAAATTTAAAAATATGTATATTTTGTTTAATTTCTATGCAAGATTTATATATTATATGAAAAGCTGCCTTTAATTCTATCAAAATGATATTCGAATGTATAATAAACCTTCTTAGAAAATGCTCGAAAAAAGTGCGTTCCGGAACCTTTTTTTTTCAAAAAAAGAACTGTTTGTAACTATATATAAATGGATATTTTTTCAACGAGAGAAAGTATGTAATGATAATAATATAAAAATTTTCTTCAATTGTTTTACAAGAATACCTTTTGTCGAAATATTATGGGTTTTCATTAGTTTTTTCTATATCGGGTAAAATTTATTTAGTATTCAAATCTATACAGTTTCAAATGATTACAACCGTCGTTGTTTTTGAGTATTGGAATAACCAAAACCAAACAACCAACAATCTAGTAGCTACTAGCTCGAGTAGGAGTGGTGATAACCTGGCAATTTTTGGTGGAACGGCATTATTTTCAATGAATAAAACACATTTTCCGTACTACTTCATCGTATATTTTGTAAAGATCAGGACCGGGTTCTCGTGGATCAGTTGAAAATTCTCACGATGGGGAAACTGGTCTTCTTTGTTATTAAATTATATGTGGAAGAAGTACTACATAAATGTGTAATTTTTTCAATTACTTGATTATTGGATGTGTATTCGAAGACATTAGAATTTTTAATGTCGCCACTATCTCTTACTTATGACGGTGCATATATTGAGTGGTAAGCTAACTATAAGTATATGCTTACCAATAAAAATAGAGTTTGAGTAACTGTATAATAGGCAGTTCTCGCAAAAAGCTTCTGTGGATATACTGGATTTAGAGCGAACAAGTTTTAAAAAAATATATCAATGCAACCCACATGTTGGGAGCCTTGGTGTTACAACAACTGGTTGAATACAATGGTGGGGAATGCAATATCAAAACCATCATCAATAAATTATTATACATGTTCATTAAAGTCGATGCTGTGAGCGCACACTTAATTATATTACCAGAGTAATGAACTAGACAAATCCTCTTTGCTATACTAATGTAAATAAATTGATAAATGAAAATACAGTACTGTCCTGAAGTCAAATTACTGGTACATACTAATTTGTATTATACAAATATTTTACATTGAACCTAACATTTTTTAATGACAATCTATACGCTTCCAATAGGTATCAAATATATAATAAGGATTTCGTCTGAGGGCGCTTGATGGAATTTCAATATCAAATTTGAAAATAAAAGTGCATCACTAAGTTGAATTGCTATTAAAATGTAAATTAGCGAAAATTTGATGTAACGAGTTTCAATGAATAATTCACTTGAAATGCCTGAAGAAGCCGAATGGCGATACCCGGGTCGTTAGCGACAAAAATCATGGAAATGTACAAAAATAAAATTTGATATAATATCAATATAAACAAATCGACGCCTGGTCCCGATAGTGACACACATTAACTTCGAAAGGAGCATTTCAAAATAATTCATTTCATGAGAACTAGTTTCGTCAAGAATTCATCCGCACACTCTCTCGTTTTTGTATAGGGTGAAGATAAAAGCATGGGCATAGTATATTGATAGCCCGATATTCCATTCAAATATAAAAAAAACGAAAAAATCAAAAATAATATTCTTTCCATATAGCTTATTTTTTAACAACATACTTATATTTTATTAATTCATATTGACTGCAAAAGATCAAGAATATCGAATTTACTTACAGATATAACCATTTAAGTAATTACAGATGAAAATAATGAGGAAGTAGTATCATAACATTACATCTTTATACGAATATTTCAATCTGTGAACGGTAAAGCCATTATTAAAATGATGAGATAAAATTTATATAATTATCTCATGTTAAATTGTATACATACATACATACATACATATATACAACGCAGTAGCATTCCAGTATGAATCGAATGGGCAAGGGTATAATATAGTATATTTAATACACGTATAGAAACCAGGTAAACCAGGTAGCCGGTACATAACTTATTATAATAATCCCAAAGCTCATATTGTACTTATCATTTAGTTACAGTGTTACATAAATTCCAGGCATGATATTATTTATTATTATAATGTCGGGCAATAGTGAACAGTCACTATACAGCTATGTCCGTATATTCTAAAATAAAATAGTTTGAAGCAATTTCAAGTCATATTTGAACACACGCAAAAAATATGCAATACATTAATTTATATTTTTTGTTTTGAGTGAAATATGTTTGGTTGTAAATATGTGCTTAGAATTTATCTACTTTAAAAAGAATGTTAAATATAATTATTCTTGGCATCTAAATCGACATGAAACATATCTTCAAAAGGCATTTTTTTATTGTCTTGCCTAATTGGTTGGCATTTCAAGTATATCTCTTAATTAAATATTTGGTAGTTTTTTTTTAATTGGTCATCCGATTTTTTATTTTGGGTATCCGTAAACATCTTCACGCATATTAAAAGTCATCCCACGGATTTCTTTAAAAATAGCAAAGAATACGTAATTTAATTACTTATTTTTACGAACAATTCATAGGTCAAAATATTTTACTGCTCATCTAAATAATGAACCATGGTCTAGTTTTTGTTGACTGGTTAGATATTCTCAAATCGAATAATAACAATGATAAATTGGCATTTTAACATCCATTAAAAGACAAAAAAAAAAACTGAATGATAATTTTAGGTTCGCGTCGAAAATTGATAAAAAGTTTTCTTTGCATTAGACACCAGTGAAAAGCCTAATTTTTTGATAGCAAATTAAAATTTTACTAATTATAATTAATGGAAAATAAATATTATTTCGCATATTTGTTTTGGGGCAGTATACAATTTTTGATTACTTGAATTAAATTATAAAATTAAAAACTATACCATTATAAAGGATAGAAAATTTCATCGCCACTGAATTCTGTTATTTTAGTTTTGACCGGGTATTCATGAAACTAAGTCTAAAACTGTAGGTAATAACCTCCTCACAATCTTCATTTTCGTAGCGATCAGTTTTAAAATGTAAAATTGATATCCTTATTATTCCACTGGTTGAATGACAAAGCATTACCGGTTGAAAACATCGAAAATTTTAACCATTTAATAATTATAACGTTTTAAAGTGAAACCCTGTTTCTTTGTTTTTTGAGGGTCCCTCAAAAAAAAATGGTGAATGCGGGATTATTAAATTTGATACATTTAAATCTGAAACTATACAGAATAAAGAAAAATTTGAGGACACAATGTTATTTAGAACGATGCATCTGGTTTCCATTACATTACATATTTTGATGCCGAATAATCGCATAAAAAGCCAAAATATCTGGTTCCCTGTTTTGCTAATACCGGTGCATATTGCAATCCCTAGGTTACTGTTACTATAGATACCTCAGACGCATATTCTTGTCTTTTGTTTTGTGCATGTTCAAAGCATGTTTGAATTTGTAAAGGTAGATGGCGTAGCGAATCGATACTATTTCTTGGAAAACTTACAAATTAAAATTCAAAGCCCTGTTGCCAGAAGTCAATGATACATCATAATTTCTCACCTCCAAAAAGGGGGTACTCAAACTTTATTTTTATCTTGATTTTAAATACGACTTAAAAACTCAGATTCTGTAAAGCTAAGTGAATGTATAAATTAATTATTGCAAGTCCGTTCTTTTTCTACAAGTACAAATTATTGACTGAATTTTATTGTGTTTTAATTTACAAAAAAAATCTTAAATGCGGCTGTAATAGTATAAAAAAATGACGTCTTTATGATTTGATAATCGACACCATACATACTAGCAGTAAACTTTTTTAAATTATTCATTTTTTGTATGAGGGACGAAGGAATCGGGATAAATAATAATGTTTAATTTAGCAGAATTTTTTTTTTTAGCAGAACAGTTGGCGATCGCTTAGAGTTGAGATTTAATATAATAATACAACATAAGTGAGGAGATAACATGAAACGGTGTGTAACCTTGCGGTCTGCGGGTGTTAAGAAATGAAATGATCGGAATGCGACGGACTGCTGAATAACAAAAAATAAAACAAAATTAAATAGATCTTTTCGAGTCCATTGCATTGAAGCGCAGCGGCAAATAGCATAATCGTACAAAAACCCCCTTCGACTCCACACTGCTGGCTTTATACGCGTCAGAAATTTTAAGCAAAACAAAAATATTACAGATGATGTTTACGCAGAAAGTTCTTTTAATGTTCACTGTCACATTTAACAATTTTAAGATACATAATTATGATATGGCGTGTGGTGGATGTCTCTTTACCTCTTACGTACAGACTCACTTGTATAATAGAGACTCCAATTACTCGACATCTCAACTACTCGAGTATCGAGAAGTAAAATTTAAAATACTCGAATAGTATCAGATGTACCAAAACATATATATTATTAATTCAAATTTGAGTACATAAATAGATGATAAATAAATTGTCTCTTGTCATCATAGACTCTCGTCATCATAAACGTGAATTGACAACATACGTCAGCAGGACCCAAAGCAAAAGTAACAATAGAAATACTCGCATAGCATAGTCAACGGCTAAATCATTTTTATTTAAATATCTGATAGTAAAATCGCCGCGTAAGACCCAACATTTAAACATTTTATAAAAAAAAAAAAAGTTGCTGGACCATTCCATATTTCGATGTTTATCAATAATCTAATGAAACATTATTATTAAAATATTAAATTGGACAAGCGATTTATATTTTAATAGTTATTTTATGAAGGATTCATTAAGTTATTTCAAACACGTATTTAGATGTAAATTTAATTTAAACGAAAGATAGGATGAGTGGGCCGAAGTTGTCTTTTCCAATTGAGTTTTTATAAATGTCAAAAGCAATTATTTGTATGATATAATGATGGTAATGTGTATAATCGACCACCTTATAATGCAAATGTGTGAACCCGATCAAAATAGTTTTAATCGTATGGTATCTCCTTAAAAGCAATTTTACACTCGTGTTTCTTTCTCCTTCTAAATTCTTGATGATTTTTGACAAACTAAACGCGTCGAAGATATAATATACCATACCAGAATCGAACTCAAAACCTTTCACGATTTAATAATTATGGGTTTCTGAGCACACGCCCAAATATATTTTATATTTCATGTTCTCATGCAAAATATTTTTTCTGAAATAAAATTAACTCATTTTGTGCAGAATATGGATTTTACAAAAGTTTTTTACTAAAATAAAATGCCTTTTCAACAAGAATTAAAAGTGAAAATCTTTTATTAAATTATAGAGATACTTTTATTTTTCCATTTTGGCATTCTTCAAAAAAGGTTTTTTAAGTGTAACAGATTCGAATTGTTTCAGTGGATTCAAAGGAATACATTATTTCCAATGGTATTTCCTTAATAGACATTTTACCAAAATACTCGCAGACAGTTCTAACTTAAAGAAATTTATTTGTTTCCTGTCCTCAAGCCACACACTCAAATTTGTATGTTATAGTGTTGAACAAATTTTCGCCACCGCATTAATATTATCAAACATACACCGTGGATATGTAGTCATATCGAGTATTCGTTAAATTATTAGGAAATATATATATTTTTTCAATATTTGAATAACTTAAAATATTTTATTAAAAAGTAAACTGTTGAAAAACATTTATTTTACTACAGCGTACAAAAAACGTTCTAAATTGGATTTATCTTATTGGGTTAGCTTTGTCGCAACCTCGCAACGAATTGTTTAATACATTCAGTGTATCAGTTCTTTTGTTTATGACTTATGTGATTCATTTAACTATGACGCTGAGATAGCTGAAATGCTCGCTATTTAATGCAATCATTTTTTTGAATTAAGTCTGACTAAAAACCTAACTATAAGTATATTTTGTGGTACTTATACATGAGTTTTATCACTAACAACTCGGCCTTCACCTTTCGGTATCCTCGGGCATTTCAAGTACACGAATGAACTTGAACTTAAGAAAAATAAATAAAGAAAAACTTTGTCTTGTGTATAATGTACAAAATAAATTAGTTGTACCAAAATATAGAAAATATTATAACGCTGGATGATAGCTTTTATTAAGTCTAAGGTTCACTTTGCATTTATATTTATAAATATAATCCAATATCTGGATGGACGCTATAATATAGGCATGAATGTTTTTGATATATCAATTCCGATTCAGCCACTTTGTATTATCATTTAAGCGGGACCCAATAGCTTACAACTAGTCCTTTCCTTGTGCCATCTTTGTATCCTACTCATTATTAAATTAAGCTTTACCATCTCAATTTTAATCAAGTATTATTAAACAATTATTTTTAAGATGCTCGGTTTGTTCTACACTGGGAACACTATAATAAATATTTTTTATAGTAATGACTACGTTTTGAAACCGTGTGAAAAGGTACAAAAATGTGTAACATAAAAATGATATAGAATGGGTTTACGCGAGGATATTATGCAGTAGGTGCCTAATCGTAAAAATGATTTCGAGCAATAAAATAATTCATGCGAAGGTGAGAGAGATCCAACCGAATTTAACATTGTGATCCGTGACGCGGCTGACGCACAGGGTGGCCTTCCCCCGCACAATCATTTAAGATTAGTTCCGCAATGAATTTTTTGACGAAAATCCTCTCACAAAGACGAAACGGGGTGGTGAATTGAGTGTAACAAAAATGGTATTTCCTTTCGTCAGTTATAAATAAGCAAACCCATTGCATGATGATGCTGGTAGTGGTTTTAAAACATTTGTTATTTTATATCAATAAATAAAATAAAATCAATATTTTCAATAGATCCAATAGTAGCTTTGTAGAAGTTATTAATTTTATTACAATAATGTTTGCACTATCGTGAAAAAAAACAAAACTATGCAAATGTATGCTTTGATAAAGAATATATACATATTATAATATGTGATCCGTTCTTCTGCGGTAAATTTCGACCGTTTGCAGTCAAATGTTAGCTTAAAAAAAGTTGGAAAACTGTTCACTCGAACAGAAATAATACGATCAATTAAACTCGTGGCATGTAAATATGTAAAAAATATTATACTTTCGAAGTAAATAGTTATGATTTGTTTTTTGACAATGTTTTACTCAAACTTGTAGTAATTATACATAAAAATGTCGATCTGTATGATGTTAAGAAAAATAACATAAAAACCTCATATTTTACAAACACATACTTCAAATGTATATGAACTGTAATATTTACGTAATTTTAGTAACATACTAAAAGTAACAATCTTTTTGAATGTGTAAAAAACATAAATCTAACCAAATGTCTAAAAATTTCATTAATGTGTAGGTTAATATCATATTATAAAATCATTTATCATGTTTTGAAAAAATAATTACTTGAAAAGTAATTATGTAAACCAAGATACTAATTACGTCTTTGATCTTCTGTTTAAAATAACCATATCCATATGTTATTTATTTATTTTATTGATGGGTGATAATTGGCGATGATAAAGGAAGTTAAAATTATAAAAAGTTCTGGTTCCTTAGATTTAATAAGCACTAACTTACTTCCGCTGATAAATGAAGAATCCAATTATTATCTTGCAGTATTATAATAATTATAAAACACCTAAGATTTCGCAAAATGAATTAAATTCTGTATCAAAAATTCAGGACTTTTTTTATTTATCGTGCAAAAATCGTGCAGAAATATTCCACAAACGAGAGGCGTGTCGTTAGTTTGAGAAGCAAGGTCTGCGCGGTCGATCAGTTACGGTGGTCGATTTTAAGCTGAGAGGTCCTTTATTTCTGTCCGGGCGGCCTTTTGTTCGCGCCTTTCCTGCGCATGACACACTTGCATCGTAATAAATCGCCACTAAATTCCACTTTCAGTCCATTATGATTATGAACGATGCTTCCAAGCTTCGCCAAACTAATATAAAACATTTATTTCGAAAAATGGCAATCAGCAAAAATTTTACTCTTTGTCATTTAACGACCTTAAAAATATGAATTTGGTACTTAATCTTGATTTAATGATACAAAGATTTGGTTTTGCTATCAAAGATGCATTAAATGCAGGGCTGTGGAGTCGGAGTCGTCGCGGCTCTTTCGCTGGAGTCGTACTCGGAGTCGAAAATTTTGAACTTATTATTTTTGCATATAATATGTAAAACTTGTTTATTGGCCGGATTAGTTGGTTGATATATTATTGAATACACATAAATTGGAAAGATGGGAAAAAAACGTGTCGAAATTAAACTTTTTTTAGTCGGAGTCGGAGTAGTGTTTTTGGTAAATGCTGGACTCGGAGTCGGAGTCGTAATTTTTTTTAACGACTCCACACCCCTGATTAAATGTATGCGATTCTTTATTTACAACTGTCAAACAAATAACTTCTGTGAATTACATAAATAAGCATATATATGCAGACTGCAAACTAAAATGAAAAATGTGTTGAGATCACTAAAATATAAAAATTAGAATATAAAGTTATAGCCAAACTTTGGGAAACTTTATCTTTTGCAACAAGACAAAAATAATTCCGTCTAAATGTTAATCGGGCGTGTCGAAGTGTTTTTATCCTTCACAATAAAATGGTTCGGGACGACTAATAACACATTATATTTTCCGCCGAATATTCGTGAATAATGTGTGAATGAATGACATGAATTATTTGGGAATAATGTCTTTGTTGTCATTCTACTTTAGGTACTGAATCCATGCGAGAAAGACATGATTCTTTTACAACGAAGCACTTAGGCTGAAATTTGAATTATGATATTGGCGGAGTGTGAAGCACATTTTTCTTCGGAACAAATGAAAAACAAAACTACAATAGAAACAACATTCGATAAACATTTATAGAAAAAAGTGACAATGTAATATGCGTCCACTCGAGTCTGATACTACGGGATTATTTTGTTTGAATTTTCGATCTTTTCGCATGTTTCACAATTATTATTCTAGAGCTCTTTTTCAAACCTGACCATTACCTATAAATTCCAAATATGTATTAGTAAAAATATAAAATTTTGATTATTTTTGTGCAACGCAACGATGACTTGTTCGCCAAATCGCTCTAAGTCGTTGTTATTTAAGAAGGACGCTTTTTTCAAAAACATAAGATCGTTTGTATTGAGCCTTGATATTTGATTTTAATATTTGTAATTGTTTTAACGGTATATTTATTTTAAACCACAACTATAAGAGTGGGAGATGTATTCCATAGACAAGTCACAACATCATAATCCATTCATATTCTATGCACGTTTTACTTATGCAATAAAAATAAATGTGAATTACGAAATGTAAAAATTGTGAAATTGTCAGTTGTGAGGAAGAGCCTCGCATTTCCCAAAACATTAAATACTGTCCATTTATTTGCCATTCCCAATTATCTCCCATTTCATTTACGTATAAGTCATAGACTATTGAAATGTGAAAGCTGCCCACCATTTGACTTTACTTTATACTAAAAATTGAAAATCTATTCAATAAATATCATTGATGGCATTTGAATTTTGATTTGCAACATCATAACTTTTTTCCCGGAATAGCTTTTTCGGGTCAAACATCATGCGGTATCCCGCCGCGGCTAGAAATAACGTGATGACATATCCGGACATTTATTTTCTATGGGTATTGCATCCGAAACATTCATAGTATAATAAAAATTGGTATTTTTTTGTGTTATTTTTGTAATAGGTTGTTATTATCTATTTACCATAAAGACTATAGTTCGATTCGTCAATGGGTAAGATAAATAAAGGATTTTGTTTAAATTGAAATGTATTACCTATTTTAGAAACATTTGCTTAGTACATTTTTATTATATTAAATAATACTAGGGTGGAAAACAGCAACTTAATAGTCATTCAAAATACACACACACGTTGGACTTATAATACGGCTATTTACAAACTAAATGATATACATATTTGTAAACTTTATAATATGTTTTGATGCCGTCAACCTATAGTCCTATTTTTTTGCTGGCAAGCTTTCAAATAATAAATTGATTGGACATAAGATTATATCGATTGATGAACATTAACCGTTAAAATACGAGCCTTTCTGAAATGACATCCAAGATGAACATGGCGTAAAAATTCTTGATCTATGTGCTTTATTTATTTAAATATAAAGCATTTCGAACAAGAATTGACACAGTAAAAGTTACCTAAAAGTATATTTGTAAATACTTTCAGAATTAAAAAAGTTGAAGATAGCTATTACAAATAATGCTTTATATAGGATGCACAATAATCTTATTTTTTTTTAATTAAGCCGAGCTGTTTTAATTATGATGACTATTCGGTGCTATTAGCAATGATTCTAACCTCTTATAAAAGAACTAAAATAAACTCTATAAAAGCATAAAGTGAATGCAAGCAAAGTGAAATCTTATTTGACAACCGTCTGTTATCTTGAGCAGATAATGAAAAACACAAGACAGCATTTAGTGGTGTTCTCAAAAAAAGATGACAGTATCCACTTTCGGAATTAAAAGAGTTCTAGCCGATTATGTATTACGATGGCTCATAGAATAAAATCCTTTTTTTTTAGACAAATAATTACTTTTGAGAGGTTAAAAAAGCTTTAATACGGGTTACAGAGAAGGATATTGTATGTAACTAACGCAACTCGCTGCTGCATACATATTAATAAATTCGCGAGTTCGTTCGTGAAATTTCCGAAAATATTAACTATCAGCTAAGCATACATTATAAACCAATGATCTCTTGGCTTCATTATTATCAGAAGAATATAATTGAAAATCACTTAACACTGAGAGCAGTCCGGTCGACGACCCCACTAAAGTAAAAAAATAAAAAGATACGTACAGTTAAAATGGTAGAATGTGAAATACTTCTTTAAAAATAATATGCCTACGAAGACTTATTATGCTAACTTCATCGTTGGTATATTACTAGCGTCTATTGACATCATGCCATTTTTTCTGTAATGATGGATTGAATATATTACGCAATTAAAAATTAGTACAAAGAAATCTTGAAGAATTCTAGTCCTAACCAGTGTTCCTTCTAAGCTGTTCGCGCGCACAAAACCTGCCGAGTGCGCACACATACACAGCAGAGCGCACAAAAGTAACATCGGCGATAGGATTTAAGGGCGTAAAAATGAGTAACATAGTTTTATTAATTATTGAAACAATAAAAAAATTGCTATTTCGTTTAGAACGTCTAAAACCATTATGTTGCGCACACATTTTTTTAATTACCTTGCAAAGTTGCACAGTCAAAGCTTTTTGGGCATATAACGTTTGGAAAATAAGAAAACATTGGTCCTAACCTATTCTTAAATGAAGTGCACCCAGGTGTTGATTTTTTAAATATTTACAAAGAAATTTACTATAACTTCACTGTCATATAAACTTGAAACTACAAAAAATTACATCTATGTATTTGTAATAAAATTCATTTATATATTTTAAATGTTTATAGTATTACATATTAGTTTGCGGGTTCTGATAACATACGCGAGTTTAGATAATGTATCCACATACGGGATGCACTTGACAGAATACATTTGAGAAACTCTTCTCAAAGTACAAAAATAAGTTTATGTCCGAATGGATGGTGAGCAGTTTATTCATCACCGGTCCAAAAGGTAATCAATGATGACAACTGAATATCTCAGATTAGAGATCGCTAAGTATTACAGCATAGGTATCTGTAAAATATATTAGTAAATGTATTTGTAAAGCTACACTGGTTTTGTAATAAGAGGTATTTTTTTATACAAACGATTAAATTCAATATATAATTGATAATTTTTTTATAAGAGCGGTTGTGTTAGTAGGTAGGTGTGCTTTTCCTCTTTATAGAAACAATAATAGAACAATAATGAGAATGCCAGTTAGAAACCGCAGTGAGTAATTTGATATGCTAGTATTATTTTAATATCCGGTAAAATGCTGGGAACCCTTTTTCTTTCGGTAATAATAGAGTAATAGGCAATCAACTGCGAGTATTTTTATTGATAGTTAATTGCCATAAAGCAACCGCCAAATCTATTCCAGAACCGAATTAAATCAATGACATTTCGTGATAAACAAAACGGGTAATCGGGTTATAGAATGTAATCGAGTGTACCTAAGCGATGATTTATTGACAGAGCGATTTGACAAACAAGATTTTCGAAATGAAGGAATTTCATTGCATCGGCGCCCAGACGGATTATTTTTATTTGACATTCATCCTAACTACTAAATATACTTCATCGTCTTTTATAATAAAATATGCATTTTGTCAAAAAGATTTGAACGAAATGTTCTTATATATTTAATGATTGGGTTAAGATATTTTTTATCTGACAAATAGTCATCGATGGTTAACTCGGCATTATTTGATTCCTCGTCGAATACACTAAATACTATTCATACTTCCACGCCCGTTATATCATTTCCACTGTGAACTATTTATACTAACACACACTTTAATTTATTGATTGAGTAGGCATTTACTTGGTAGAACTCCATTATAATACGGCAAATATATAAAATTTATGTAGAACTAAAATACATTGTTATTTTTCTTACCGCAACACACTTTAATCTTACCTTTGTCTTATAGCATATAAAAAGCACATCCATTTATCTATGTTCAAAAATGCCAAATAATGTTACGCAAAGTGAATAATTATAAAAACTTTTTAAGTTTACGTTTAGTACTGTTCAATCATGATAATGAACACTTCGTATTGATTTAGATCACTCAAGAGACGTGAAATTGACAAACATAATTCCAGCGAGAGGAAGTGTAATAATAAATTAATATGCGCGCTTGAGTTACATAGCTATTACTTGTGTAATAAGCTAATTAAGTATTTCTCAAAGCTGACAACACTGACAAGGAATGACAAAAAGATTTATTTATATTCTTAAAACAGCCTGAAAAGATAGGCAAAGTGGAAGTAATAACTTGAGACTGCTATTTGTTGTTTCCTTAATTAATAGACAAAGTTCATGTTCAATTTTTTTACACCTGAGATTTTCATTAACGGCTTGCCTAGTAAAAAACGACTTTGAAATTAAATAATGGCTTATTTTTGTAATCTTGATATGCGTGTGATCAAGACAGTTTTATTTCACAAATACATAAAGATTTAACAGTATCATAATAACATATTGACAAATAAATAAAAAAAAACATAAGCAACATAACAATAAGAGTACACTCATCCCTTGATTTACGCGGTAGATACGTTCCTAGAGAAAACGCGTAAATCGAGACTTCAAGCTCATACAAAAACGGAAGATAGGTTCCAGACAAAAAAATCTTCAAAAAGGCTCTTCTTCTCGTCTTATTAAATAGTCCGTAGCAAATTTTTGGGTTGTGTTTTTTTTAAGTCTTTGTAAATTTCACCTTATTGCGCGCACAGGCTTTTAAGGTCTCGCTGAAATTTAACAGCACGTTCAATAACCGTATCAGTAGCCAAAACTTTATTTTCTAAGCTATTGGCCAATTGTAAAATTTCAGAAATGTCTTTAGACGTAAATTTATTTGGTTTATAAGTAATGTCTTTATCACTATCATCGCAACTTTCAACATTTTCCTTTTCATGGAAAAGTACAAAATTCAAAAAATTCAAATTTTCTTTTTCGTTGGTTGACATATAAATCAATTCTTCTTCGTCTATTTCACTATAAACAAACAATTCATCGATGTCACTGAATTCCAAATTCTCCAACCCTTGTCCCAACGCTTTTGTTATAGTTAAAATGTTGTTAAATGTTCCATCTCTTGCTGGAATTATATGATCAGGTTCAACTACTTCTGGCCATACTGCTCTCCAACAAGCATTTAATGTTGACTTTTTAATTTCTTTATTTGCTAATCCTATATATTTCACAATTGTGAAACACGTGTCACAAAATATGTTTGATTTTTTTTTATATGAGATTTTTCCTAACCGCGTAAAATGGGTACCGCGTAAATCGAGGGATAAGTGTATTTTGCAAATCTGTAGTGACCTTAGAGTGTGTGTGTTTTTTTAAATAACCCTGTTTGGTATAAAACCAGTCATGGCAGGTTATAATATCATTTTATTAACCGACGCGGCAGATTGAGTAGAGATAAGATATAAAAGAAATGCATGTTGAAATTGGGCCAACTTTGTAATGTCACTTTTATAATAGGTGTCAAATAAATATTATTATTGGTATGAACGCCTCGCTCCATCTGACCGTTAAAGTGCTTTTGGTTCGATAAAAATCGACATCGCCGGGCTGAGCTTTTGATGTTCCCCTCGCTACTTTCCGATTATTTCTGGTGCATACAGATAGACTAACTTACATCACACATTTACTCTGAATACAATAATTTGATTAGACTAACGACTTAAAATACGGAATTGATTATGATATGTTCACAATCTGTTGGATGCTATGTGATTAACCGAACTGCATTCGAGAAAAACAAAGAATACGAGGTAAAAAATGATTCTGCTATTCCCATAGCTGACATTCAAAATATATTTATCTAAAACAATCTTATTCCAAAGAGCGGCGCATAGTGACAGCGATAAGCTAACCACTAGTCCTGTCCTAGTCCTCGCATCCTTTCCATCCCTACTCTCTTCGAAAAAGAGTGGTTGAGCAACAGAGTAACAAGCAGTCCTCGTAGAAAAAAAACAATTGCTTCAACGCAAACAACTCCGTGAGAAGTCCATATGCTCCAAGTTGGAAGTGAATATGGTATAAAAAAAACAATTCATAATAATATGGACAACAACATTAAATTGTAACGATGACAATACGATAAAATCGTATGGAAAAATAATTTCATAAGCTTAATGCTTAGCACTCTGAAAGCCAATAGGTCTGGCCGGGAAGATTCTGTTAGCCAACTCCAAGGACCAATACGTCAGGCCGAGCGTAGGTATAAGTTTACAGACAGATTTCTTATGCATGCAAGTAAATTCTACAAAACTTTACTTTCGATAAAAACAGTGAAACATTGTAACATGCTGGATATACCTACAATTTATTATTTAAATCGACCGTTCGCAGGATATCTTCTCAAAAAAGGTGCACTATTTTAGTTGTTGAAATTTTTTGTTGACAGTCAATCGTGACCTTGTGACCTCGTGACGGTTTTCTAAGGCCACTCCCACATATTGCCACAATATTTCTGAATTTAATATTTTGTTCTGTGTACAGAATATTTCAAAATTGAATGAGTATCATCGATTACATTCGGCGTTTTCTGGCATCAATTGTTTAGTTGATATCACCTGTTGGAATAGAATTTGACATCTTAGGAAGCGATGTTCTACTTTCAGTGCATTGCAATGCAGCGCAGCGATCTCGAGATTCCGCATGATAATTAAAGAGGTTCGTTATCTTTAGTGGCTGAAGTGAAACACACAATTCTGGATGCCGACCTCACCGCACACTTGTGTGAAAGTCCACAGGTATGTTCGAATCGTGTGTAAAGGTGCGAGAGGTGCGATTTCAAAGTTTATGAAGTTATTAATGTTTCTGCTACGTGTCATGGGCAAAACGAAAACGCCATGCATAACTTATGGTAAAAAATTAACGAATTGATTAACATATTGAGTATTGTTTATCGTCATTACCTAAGACAGTATGCTATTTTAACATGTAAATATTAATTCATCCACTCTAAAAGAAAGAAAAAAATGTATCACAATTCCTTCATCTTCTTACGCATTGATTAGAATTAACTGTAACTTCCACAGCATTTTTTCAATAAAAGAATGGCCTGATATTAAAAATATGAAAGACATAAGACTCATGATTTAAAAAATACCCATTGTAATATTTATTTTGAACTCAAATTTTAAAGTCGAACTATCAGTTCAAGTTCAAAAGTGTACTCGAATTGCTTAAGATATTCTAATTCTGGTGGACTAAATTAATTTATTATTTTAATTCAATGCCAATTAAATCAACAAATGATGATGTTTTAGAGAAAAAGTAATGGTTAGGAATGAGAAAGATTTTAAACCATTTGATTCCTTTTCTGATGTTGAAAATATTGGTATAATGTTAAATTAAACGGTTCACCCTTAACAGCCTCAACTGCTTCAAATTATGTCTACATCCTAAGGTTAAAGTATTGCGTATTTTTGTATTTTTCACTGTGTTCGGTGTATTATATTGTATTCGTTAATATACAAATATTCACACTATAAAACCCCGGAATCAGAAATATAACCAGCTATTGCAATCCCTACACACAAAACATAGGTACATTACCTATACATTATTATTATAACTTGGCTTGCTCTCCAGCGCCAGCGGTGGCTTTTAGAATATTTTTTTTATCACGAATCTATTTTTTGTCTACATCATTTGTAACCTACCTGGCTAATTCTCATATTATTATAGATTAGATATATTATTAGCAAAGTTATTATTTGAAATTAAAAAAAAATAGACAAGGTGTTGCCGTGATAAAATTATGTGTAAGTATTTACCTCGGTATCTCGATGTATATTATATTATCTTACATTACATTGTGATTGTTTGCTATGGTAGTATAGCCTAACCTTTCGGTGGCTCCGTTATTTCAAAATACCTATCCCGGAGCAAACGTGACACAAAGATTAACGTTACTTTAGTTCGCAGAATTATACTCACATCGATACCTATTTCTTATTATCGTTGCCTTATGCAAGATAATTACTACTATTTCTAATAACTGAACTTCGACGAAACAACGACAGTCTCTCAAGCTAAACTATCATTAGTTTAATCAATAGTTAATAGTTTAATTTCTCCATATAGGGTGTTTTGAAGAACGCGGGATAGTATTTTTTCATAATTTAATAAAAGCAATATCTTTTAACCGTTCAAAAGCTAACGATACAACGGTGGGCAACTACTTTTAAGGCGTCAAAAAATAACATTTCTCAAATTATCACATCAATTATGTATCCGAGATCTCTTAAGGCTCACAGCATGAATATAAACTTTTCGTTTTAATAGTTTTCTTAAAAGATATTCAGCAAACAGTGTATAGTGGTTTGTCAGCTTATGTACTTATAAGTAAAACCAGCTACTGAATGTTTAATATCTGGAATTTGTATAGGGGGACCTTTTTATTGCCCTCACTATTCAAAGCTTTCACTTGGGTTTCATTTTTTAAGAAATTTCTTAGTTATTGTACATTTGAGAAAGGGGTGTTAGGACTGTAAAGTATGAACCTAGTCTACCCACCCCAGCAATAAAGAAGACAGGAAACTGAGAACCCTCTTCGCATGCACCAAATAGTGTCCGTAAGTAATTATAGATTAAGCAAGAACAAATTAAAACTAAGTCTGATTCTGTATAGTAAAGGGTGTTTCATTAAGGGCGCTCAATTTTTTTTTTTAAATAAAACAAAAACGAATGAAGATATCAAAAAAATAAATATTATGTTTTGAAGTACATTTAGTGGCAATTATGTATGAAATTCAATTACCCTCGCATGACCACCGCGGGCACGTTTGCAGAAGTTCAATCGTTGAATCCAATTTTCCACCACTTTTTCACATAATTCGGCCCGAATCGCACCAATTTCGCGTTCAATATTTTCTCTTAGCTCTTGTAACGTCGCCGGCTTGTTGGTATAGACCAAAGATTTAACATAGCCCCAAAGAAAATAGTCCAATGGTGTTAAATCGCATGATCTAGGCGGCCATTGAACTGGTCCATTTCGCGAAATAACACGCTCACCAAATTTGGTTTTCAATAAGTCAATTGTTGCGTGTGCCGTGTGACTGGTAGCGCCGTCTTGTTGAAACCACATATTGGCCAAGTCCATACCTTGCAATTGAGGCCAAAAATAATCAGTTATCATGGAGCGATAACGATTACCATTCACAGTAACAGGACGATTAGCATCATCAACAAAAAAATATGGTCCAATGACACCTCCGGCATGTAATCCACACCAAACAGTGATTTTTCCGGGATGCAATTGTGTTTCGTGAAGCACGTGTGGATTGGTGCCTGCCCAATAACGCATATTTTGCTTGTTTACATATCCATTGAGCCAAAAATGAGCTTCGTCGCTAAAGATGATTTTTCGATGGAATTCAGCATCATTTTCAAATTGTTGTGCAGCCCAATTGAGGAATTGGCGACGCTTCAAATGGTCAAGCGGCTTTAGTTCTTGTGTCAACTGGATCTTGTATGGATGTAGGCCAAGATCTTTTCGCAAAATTCGCCACAATGACGTCACAGAAATGCCCAATTGTTGAGAACGTCGTGTCAGTGACTCATTTGGGTCATCAAGAACAGATGCTCTAGCGGCGGCAATATTTTCCTCACTTCGTTCATTTCTTTGTCTCACTGGCACTGGAACATTATGTAGCGCATTGTGCTTTCAAATTTTTGCACCAAACGTTGAATTGTTGATGTGGCAGGCAAGTGATGACGACGATAAAATGGTCGTAATGCTCTTAAAGTTACGGTGAGCGAACGCGAATTTTGGTAGTAGATTTGAATAATTTGCAAGCGTTGCTCCGGTGTGTACTGCTCCATGATGATTTGCCAACTAAGTGCGAGTGTTAACCTCAAAAAAAAATTGAGCGTCAAAACGTCAAAAAGTACGAGTGTTAACCTCAAAAGTTTGAGCGTCCCTATTAAAAACCCTTTATATCAAATGTTGAGTTACTTTGCACTAACTTGGTAGAACTCCATTATAATAGCGATGTATTTTTGTATTGTAGAACTGAAATATTACGTTTCCTTCTAGTTTGTGTTATTTAAGTTGATTGTTAATGTTCTATCGATTGCCATTATCTCAAGCAACTATACTGAAATTCGTTATCTAGCAAAGCGATCATTAATATAATCGATTCAGTAACTGCAGTTAAGTTTAATTACATCACTAAAATTTTCAAAACTGAGCATAATTAACATCAATTCTCATAATTTATTGTAACGCGTCAAATCTGAAACGCCCCCTAACTTATGAACCACCGATCCCCGTTCTGTGAAAGGGGTTTTCTTTTGTCTGACTCGACTCTTAATTACCGCCCATTACATTTCATTACAATATATTACGCCGCATTAAATTACAGCGAGAGGGACAGACTCACAATAAGAATGAGATAAAATAACAACCAGAGATGAACAATAATTCAAATTACGTACAATAGGAATGACAAACGAACGATAAATAAATGCGCTAGTCGAGGCATTTTAACATCTATCACATTGGTTGGTTTATTCCTACATAAAGATTATTAAATTAGGTGAACACGGTATATCTATCATGTTACTAAATCTTAACTAGGTTGCGTATCAAACTATAATATCAATATAGAGATACATACATGATATCGTTCGCTCAATGGAAATACATAGTTGTATTCATAATGCAGATCATATCGATGTAATAGCATACAAGACACTTTTATAAAGGCAAAAAATAAATCAAGACTTCCTCCAAGGTGAACTATTTATTACGTTTTTACGAAAGTTTTTTAATTACATATATATATATATTGTGTATCCAAAATATTTCAATAAACAGAATTAAAACATAAACACTTCCTTTCTTTGAGTGGTATTGAAACGCATGCCGGGTACTCGACAGTTTTAAATATTTGTCAATATGTTTTTTATCATTTGTATAATCTCAGTTTTTTTCTACATTCGTCACTGTTACGATTATAAAAACTTCACTGGTTTGCTCAGATTATGGTTTTTATAGTTTTCCAAAAAATAGTGCGTGGTATAGTATTTCGATAAAAAAAAATGGGTAACATTAGGTGATCAAACTTTGTGTTGGCATTCTTGGTGAACGTTTGCTAATTTCGTGTGAGGATTGTATTTATTTATTTCTAAATTTAGGCTATAGGCTTTTTTCAGTCTATTAAGGTAAATATGATGATAGATGTATGGGTACATTATTTTTTAAAGGAATAAAACAATGAAACAAAAAATTTGGATTCAGTCAAAATAATTAACTTTAATGTCATGGAATGCTTCATGTTCCCTACCACTGGATAAGCACAACCTTATTATACATTTAATAATAATGGACAGAAATATCTTAAATATTTCTGGTCGTGGAAGTTGTACTAATACACAGTTTCATTCGTTTTGATAGAAAATATATGTATGCATAATAACAAAGTATTCAAAGATTGTTTAATTCAATATTCTTATAAGACTTCCCGGAACAATTTGTAGAATAATGTTCTATAACTATTCAATATAATTATTAGTAATACAAATGGATTGATAGCTCAAGATTATAGCTTTTGTAAATAGCTGCAACACTTTGATTATATTTATAGTACTGCTTATAACTTATTGTATTTCACAGATACAGCATTTGATATAAGAATGACTGCAAAGCGTCAATACATAATATAATTATTTATTTAACCTAATATTCTTTCCGCGTCCACGTCTAATCTCAATTAAATTAAATATGAGCTCATATCTTATCGCGCTGTATCTAATATTGGACGAATGAGAGAATGTCACAGAGCTACATACATATATTTGAACACAAATCCATAGATCTATTAAATATCTTATTAAATTTCGATTGCAATATCCCTGGTAGCGGTATACAACCGATGACTATGGCTGTGGTAGGTATAATTTAGATTTAGATGTATTTCACCTGACATAACAATGAGAATTCATTCATCAAGCGATACCTGCTTCTTAATTTATTTGTTTCTTTTGCAGTCGTATCAGAGCTTTTTGAAGGGATATTCAATTCCGCTAGAACAAAGTGTCGTACCTTTCAAAAATACTAGCCGTGTTTCATAATTAAATACAAACCTTCTCAGTGTATTATACTTTATTAAATTACTACTATTTACTTGAGTTTATCGGAAGATATTTTTTAAGAGGCTCAGAAATTGTAATTATAATCAATGGCTACATAGTCAATTCTCTCACTTCATTTACTGTTCTTAATATTAATAATAACTAATAATTTGATATATTCAGGAAATTTATGCATTCAAAATATTTTTTTACTCATTTGCTCAGCATCGAGTAAGTGGAAAAAATCAAGTTAGAGATTTTATAGGTATAAATTTTACATATCTTTTTCAATAGAATCTTTAACATACATGTTATAAATATTAGAAATGTACAATAATATCTTCACACTATTAACAATTAGTTCTTTTTAAAATTCTCAATGAAACGAAACAACGACGACTTGTGTGATTGTACAGCATGCCTTTTAAAACATTGCATTAATATATAAAGTATATTACAAATAACTGATGAAGCACATTCAAACATTAACTACAATGAATTCTCGCATATATTGAGAATATGTAGTGAACAATAAAATATGAAATGTGCTTAATGATTCCATAACGTGCCTTTGAAAGTGGATTTATAGTATGTACAGTTATCTGCAACAAACCATCCATAGGAACAAAGAGGTATACTTATGAACTTTGAAAGACTATTATAATAAATACTAGCCGTAATCAACACTCATGTTTTTTTTGCGATAGGCTTATTACGACTTAAATAAATGTGCTCTACCGAAAACCGCATTTCGTGCTCTTCTATGAATCACTGCTTAATTTTAGAATTTTTTACTTAATTAAGTATAATGTATATAAAATGACAGGTTACCCCAATGTTTTGAAAAATTTCAGTTTCAGTAAAGTCTATATATTAGTTATCTATACTATTTTAGAAACTACAAGAATATTGGGAGGCCCTGATTCTTAAATCTAATCGTTTCACTTGATCATTAAGATCAAATTAAAATAATGCAACATCAAATTCCATAATGTAAGGTGGTTCAAAATAGAAAAAAAAATATATATTTAATTTCCTGTGTTACACGTTTAATTTTAATGCCACGGTAAACCAATTTATAAAATATAGAACATTGAAATAATTGATTTCCGTAATTTTTCTGAGAAAGATTACTGAAACCAGTGGCGGTTGTGACAGAGTATTAGGGAGTACAAAACAAGATTCAACTATTTTTCCGTACTACGGACAGCCAAAAATTCATAAGACTGGCACTCCGTTGGTATTGCGAACATCTGAATTGAAAGTCCATGTTATAGAAGTGTTTTAAAATCCAATGAATAGGAAAGAACTCTTGCAAAAATAGTTGAACCACTGACTGAAACGTGTTTTATCGATGTGGACAATTCTTATCTTTGGTCTATAAAGACTACGATATTTTGTTCTACGTCTAATATATATATCTGTCTTTGTCGAACTTGTAGCTGATTGGTCAACGTTGACTTATTCGTGCGCGGTGTCGGCGCGTTCGAATTCTAGTTAATACACTTTCATAAATTATTTTTTTAATCGATTTATAGATTTGTGTTCATCCACCGAATCCTTAAAACATATCGAGAGCGATTGTTTGTCTATTGGTTCTACCCTAGCCCCATTTCTATATGTGTATCTTCACATCAAAAAAAAAATGATTGATTGTATAAACTAGCTTTGTTCAGATTCTTTATAAGTTTTTCTTAGCCTACATTTAGCTGAATACAATCGTAAATATTACACATATTTGAACGTTAATATTAAAGTTCACTCAAGAAAGAAGTTTGCGCACACCTTAGCTAAAGATTAAACGGAGAATTACTAATGGCCAAAGCTACTGAGAAAATTCAAATTATTGGTATATTAAAATATAGTTTTAATGTAATAACATACATATATTCATATTCCACAATTAGTTAACCATACAGCAGGTAATTTTTTTCGAAACGAAATCTATTGACTGAACCATTAATAGAAAATACGGACACAACTTAAAAAATACTTTCTATCGTAAAAGCATGTTCATAAAAAAAGGCAACAATAGTAAAAAAATATGTTAAAACATGTGGAATTGTCAATGGGGTAAAAGTAAGTTACATCAAAGGATGGCGGAACCTTTGTTCTTGCCATATAATATATTTAAATGCACTTTCATTGTCTCTTGTGCTTTGGTCAGTGCAGTGTCATCCATACAAAATATAAAAAAAGCTTAGCGTAAAGTAAATTATATGTTTACTTTTCATAGCAAAAAAGACACTGTAAAATTTTATTTTTTTAAAACTGTACTCAATAAAATTGTTTGATTTTATTATTTATCATAAAAAAATGCATTGCCTAGTTTATTAACGCAATAAAAAAACAAATACTGAATGTTTCTTCAATTATAACAACTTATTCGTCGGTATTTTCAACAAAATCATCATTACAAAATATTTTCGTTGTCGGAAAGTAAATATATTTATGTATCCCGCACGCCACTACAACATGTGTTGTCTTACGTCGTGTCGTGTGGAGATGTTGCCCTCTGGAGGTGTTGGATGTAATTTGCTCCCAAAACAATGGTCGCCAATAAAACGATTTCAAAAGAAATAAAGGCTGGGTGCAACCTCCCAACACGATCTTCTCAACATGTTCACTGACATTATTGTATGTATAAATAATAATTTCATAACATTTTAATTATTTTAAGTTTTGATATTTCAAAAAGAATGGAGACTAAGATTGCATAAGATTTCAAATAACTAGTATAGAATATACTTCATAACAATACACGGATTTAGATATTTCAAATTCGTATTTATGTGCGGTTGAAAAATCATTCTTGTATCACCATGACAAATATTTTTTTACACAGATCGCAAAAAAGCAGTGAATGAGAAAAATGTACATTCTTTTCGATGGATTCGGCGCTAACTTTGTGGAAGTTCAAATAACTCTAATTATTCCACGTATTGTGTTACTAATTGTGACACGTGTTTCACCTCTTTCAGGGGCATCTTCGGACTCACTATCGAAAATTTTGCTTAAGTAATTACTTTTAGTAAGTTCCGTTCAAGTTTAGTACATTCCGTTTATTGAAAGTTTTATAAGAATATTAAAGCATTTTTATCCAAAGCATCATTGAAATCGTTATCCATGTTTTTACTTTTCTGTGCACGTTCGATTATTTTATCAAGTTCCTTCGTGAAATATAATATTTCAAAATAGCACATTAATGTATATTTACTAAGTTGAGGAGAGAGAGACATGAAACAAAACGAAATTATGAGGATTTAAACTATGTACATATATGCTTGACAATCCATTAAAATCAAAACAATGTTCTTTAGATTTGAACTGACTATTGGTCATAAAGTGTTGAGAAATATTGAATACATTAGTTTGTATTTATTATATTAATTAAATGTGTTCTATTATATCGTTTAAAATAAATAACAAATATAAGATTGAAATTGAAAATGAAAATTAATAACTTAAAATAGTTGAGAAACTTCGGATATAGAGTCATTATGATAATGTGACGTATCGCAGTGCGACACTAATTATATGCGGCCCCAAATATATATTTTTTTCTCCCATAATTTCACAGATATAATTTTTCTCTCCACCTGATTATTATTTTTGTTAATGTAATGCGCCTTTGTCTCTGAGCCATCAGACATGATAATGATCTTCAAGCTCGGGGGGCTTCAAACGCGAGTCGCACATAATTTATTCTGATGTTTCATTTAAGAGCCGTTGAGAAAAATAAATTAACGTTACCTTATTATCATATCGTATAATATTAATAAAGACACTATTTTTTTTTGTTGAACTTTTTGTCAGTTCATTTTTATGTTACGTACATCGACTCACATAATATATTTCACATACATAATAACGTATAAGTAAAATAATGACTGTTGCAACACGTAATGCATTAAATAGCTTAATAGTAATAACATTTTTAATTTATTCATGATCAGGGCCGGTTTCGCCCATCACGAATATTGATCACGATCACGATGGGGGAAACCGAAAAATAGATTTGTCAATTATTTTTAACAACTTGTAGCAAAAAAATTGTTAATGCGAGAAATTTACAAATATTACGAACAAAATCGAATTGCGTGAAGTTCCTATTTTCCCTTTTATGTGCTTCTGAGAAACATCGTAAGCTAGGCCTCATAAACATAAGTTCCGTTAAAAAATCCAGGCCTGAATTGGAAATAGTCGTGTTCAAATTTTTGTAAATTATTAGGAAATTATATTTTTTTCTAAAATGTACAGATTTTGTCAAAAGTTTAGCTGGCGTCCTAGATGTACATATATATGTTAATAAATGAAAAATGGTGGGTATGGGTAAATATATATTACCATGTCCGCTGCCAACTTATGCATTTGGACTCCTCACGAAGCTTAACTCAACATGATTTTTTTAACGAGAATGCTTATTACTCAGTTGCTCTCCTCTCCTTTTCGAAGATTTAAAATTAAGGATTGAAAGGATACGATGACTAGGAAAGGACTAGTTGTTAGCTAATAGCTTTCGCTACGCGCTGTTTTTGGGATCATCAGAAGGGTGTGAATGGATTTAAACAAACTAACACCGATTGCTTTCAAAAATAAATCGAATGAAAAAATCTTCTCGTTCAGGGACTCGAACCCGTGCGGTCCGTCACGGAAGCCAACGACGTTGACCGCTGCACCGCGGACCGGTAATATTGTTATCAAACATAATTTTCAAACTATCGAAGTACTTATTCTCACAATACGGCTCTTTATTGTTTTATTGCATCGAGACGACCAAGCGCATGTGTTCTATATTTCAAACCTTTTTTACACTTGACGAAATATTGTTTGCGATTTATTATCAGTATTTTTGGTCACTCAAAAGAAGTTTACATGTGTCGATTTTAGATAATCCCACCCCTAAGACAAACCCTAAGAAAACTATTTGGATGTTATTCAGTCTTTCGTTATTTTCGTTCGGAATCGGATCGCAAAAGTTATTCCTTGTAATCTTGTGATTTTGCTATTATATCGATAGCTTATTTTGTGAATAATATCGTACAATTGTGAATCTTTTCAAAATGTCTCGAAGACCGAGTGAACAAGAAATAGACAATGTTTTTTTTATAAAAACTGAGACATAGAAACATTCGTGCACACAGAGCAAGGTAGGAACTGTTTTTTTTTTATTTTATTTCAAATAAGTTTATATACATAATCGGATTTTATTTGTACTTCTTTGATTTTTTATGTTATCTTTTTATAATCTAACTTTAATAAACCCGATAAGTATTGAATTTTTCCAACAATTATTTATCGTGCTATGAAAAAGGGTTCAAAAATAAGTTCACTAGCCAAATAAAAAATTAGAAATTAAACATGCAATACATAAATAAATCGAATTAAGACATACAATTTAACTCAGTCCCGTGATGTGTGTTATGAATAATGAACTTTTTAAACATATGGTTAATAGTGTCTAGGTTAGTACTAGTGAATGGGTTATTTATATTTTGTATGCAATTTTTGCAACTATCGACGACAAAAAAAGAATTTTCCTTGTTTTTTAGAAAGGATCCTTTTTTGATTCACGTATTATGAATTATTGAATGAATTTCAAATCTTAACAATAAAAAAGGCATACATATTTTGATCGCAGTTTGGTTTTTTCGCGTTGATGTCTTCCCGATAGAAGTAAAGTCTTCATCCTTATTATTGGCACATGGATAATATTACAATTATATGTAGCCTAAGTGCGGATTTTGGGAATTCAATCGAGCTCAAAATAATGATTCAATAAGGGTAAAAGTAGGTGTTAACTGACCGATCTCTCTGAAGGAAGCGAGCTGCTGCCAGCATGTGATAAGGCTGCAGGAGCCAGACACCCCGTGGCATTTACACGTCACCCGTGACTTCTTGATCACCGCCTGTAAACAAATAATGTAATAAATAAACTAAACATAAAATTGTTGATTAATATATTTGAAAATCGGAAAAGCACCGTATCACAACGGTATTGCGTGAAAGTAAAAATAAACAGAATAGGTTAAAAATTAAAATCATTTTTATGAATTGAAAAATATTAAATTGTGCCAGCCCTGTGATTGAAAATTAAAAATTTCAAAACTTATCTATCTTTACTTCTGGCAACCGTATTTATATTTGGTGAATTGTTAAAATGCATAATAAATAAAACTATCGTATGAAAATATGGTACTTCGTTGTTTTATGCCAGGCGGCAAAACACGAAAAAATATCACTGAACCTAAAGGTTGCCTAAACCTTCGCTATCCATATGAAACGACACATAAATCATCAAATTAATGGCCGAATACTTGTATGTGTGTATACGTGTATTTTTTAATGTATTCCAGATAATGTAATCTTACGCCTTGCCCCTAGCAGCCAGCGCTTCTCAATCATCGTGATGTTGACGCTCTATAAACTGCCAAAATTCAGCAATACCTTCTGATAACAATAAATTACCACATAAATCTCTTCTGGCTGGGTGTTTGCAAGTGTATCGGGGTTTATAAAATTATAGTAAGTGTAAAAAATGAGCACTGATCTCCGAGTATGCACTCCAGGAACCGCTACCTACTCAGCAACCATCAGCAAAGAACACTTGGCAAACCCAACGTGTCCTGACCTCAAATGAAGGTGTCATTAAATGTCCATTACTACACATAATCTCCCGCGGAATAATATTACGTCGCGCACTTCCCCGAATTTTTTTTATAGTTTTACATGCTTTGGGTGTTCTTATGCAACTGGCTGCAAGGATTGAATTCTTTGTTTTTATTTCAAAAATCGTCAAGTGACGCCTCCCGTCCCATGTTTATGAGGGTGCAGCGACAGGCAACCTTTAGGTTCAGAGTTTTTTTTTCGTGTTTAACCGCCTGGCTTAAAACAACGAAGTACCGAAAATATTTTATAAAAAAAGAAATTTTGCCAGCCCTACGCCAATTACAAATGTGAGTTATTATTTATTTTTGCGAATGTCTGATATTTTCTCTATGGAGAAATATAACAATTTTGAAACTGTGAAAACAATTTAAAAATTAAAATTATTTTTGGAATTGCATCAAAAAATAAAATAGAGTAAAATTTTTGCCTGTTAGCGTTTTGTCCATAAAAATTTTATCCGGGGACGATTTTTCGCGTAGACATTTTGTCCGGGGAGGTCATGTCCGGGTACGTTTTGTCCGGGTACGTTTTGTCTTACGACCATTTGTAGGCACACCAAATAATTGAACGAAAGCTCAGCGTTGACCGCTCGGCTACAGGACCACAGATATTACCCATGCCGTGAGATAGGATCGTTAATATTAATCACTCATTTCCTTTTTATGGTAATATATTGAATATTGTGAGGATATCTGTTTATTTAATTTGGCACGCGGTACGTTTATTCTCAACTAATAGTTGATTGAGCTCAATTGACGTAAGCGCGATATCTTTAAAGTACTGAAAGCTTTTAATCGTGTAATGCACGCGATAAACGTCAGCCAGTAAACGAAGCGGGTTAATTAAGATGACCCGAGAATGGCGAATCCATCAGAGCACTCAAATTCGACACAATCTTCTGGTGCGCCAATTTTATTTTTTGTTTTTAAAAATATCTCACACGAATTTTATTTTATGAGTTGCAAACGTATGCCGAATAGTGAGTGGGTTTGCGTCTGTAGCACGTTTGTAGCACGTTTTTATTTTATTTCTATCAAAAATTACAACCAATTAATATTGTTTGTAATTCCATAATAATAAAGTATTGGATTTCCTTTTTTGTTGCAAACTTGAACATCAATTTGTATTTCTTTTCTCGTGAAAAAAACCGATGAATCAATCATGACGTGTGCATTCGGCTTTTGGTTATGATTTCTGTAATCCAGCGAAATTCCATGACCGTGAACCCTATGGCACACTCATTATTATAATGAGACTACAACATTCTAGAATGCAAACGAAGTATGCAATATTATCATCATCACCATTGTGCGTAGCTTTCGTGATTGACGAAGCCACCACACCTGTTTCCCGCCGCCTGCCACCGTCATTACTTGTAAGTTCATTGTAAACAGCCGTTTACAAGTTAGTGATCGCATTATTAACTAACGAACTTGAACAAGAAAACGGCTTACCTAAAATTACAGCAGAACCAATTAAAATTGTCAATATTAAATTATGATTCATTGGATTCTTTCATTCAAAAACTAAATACTAAATACTAAAATTTATGCATATTAGGCTTTGTTTATATTTAACTATTTGAAGTATTTTTATTCCGTGTACCTATAATCTAACTCGGCCAGAAGCTATATTTTGAAAGAAGCTATGTAGGTTTCTTTTTTTAAATTTAAAATATGTACTTTCAAGAAAAAATATACTACTTTTCCTAAACCAAAGGTTTACCTGATTATTTAACTGTTTTTGGTAGAATATATAATCAAAGATTGATACAATTCTTATGAAATACCAAACTTAAGTCGGAAAATGGGTCATTTGTAGTAGTTAGCTGTATAATATAGCTTTCTTTACCGGATGGCTGCCACAAACACTTTGAGACGCGAACTTTTCCGTGAACATAAATATCATATAAAAATAAATAGCCAATCATTCAAAAAATGACGTCTTTGGACGCTCTCTTTAAGCGGGATTTTAATAACTAAAATCAATGTTATGAAACATCTATTGTTAACATTTTCCTATACTCAAAATTGAATTAGTTTACAAATAAACATTTTAAAAAGATATATTATATTTAGAACGTTTTATTTTTACAAAAAAAATCATGGCGTGCGAGGTACCGCCCGCCATACATGCATGTGCTGGCAGTTAAACAGTTAACTACGATTCAATGTGACGCGAAACATTCTCGTCCGCTATTTCTCGTCATATGTAACCCTTATTATGCACATTATTGCAATACGGCGAATGTCTATTTCGTGAGCCAGTTCGACGATCGCTCGGGAAGCATCTAGACTCGGCATCTAATCCCCGCTCGATGCAGATTAGTATGCAAACCGAGTTTTGTGAAACGCGGGACGTCTCCAAGCGACATCGAATCGCTTTTCAAGAACACTCCGCCGAACAACCCCCGTTGTAAGATTTTTTGATAACTTTATATTGGGCACTTCAGTACTCGCCGGTTAATATTAAATTTTGTGTATATCTATGGGTTCATTAGCGGGGAAGTTTAAACAATCCCCGGTGTAACGTTTTTAATGCATGTCATAAAATGGAATGGCACAATGAAACCTGCCATCATAATAACGGCGATCATTACTTAAACTTATCCCAGGTACAAAGTTTCGTAGCCGCACGGCTGAGCAATTCGAGTATTATAACTTGAAGCGGTTATGTCTAGTGAAAGAGATATGATCTGTTTATTCCGTAGAAATGACATGATTTTTCTAGTACGTTCCAATAACCAAGCAATTAGAACCAATATCAGTGTTGTTTTATAATTGTTCCATATTTTGTATAGTAATCAGGAACGATAACGCTTTTGGTTCAGACTAGTGGAAGTCTTTAAAAATTCTTTATTTTGTTTTTATTCATAAATAATACCTTTCCATTAAGAATTGAATGTTTAAGCCTTAAAAATGAGACTTTTAAAAGTGGAGAAATATGAATATAATTTAAGTAAAAATGAAAAACAAGGTTAGCAGTTTACGAATGAATGAAATGAATCCATCAAACTAATTTATACTGATGCTCAACTCATCGACTCTAGTTTATAATAAATTATCTTCTTACCATTACTGATATAATATAATACATACATTTATATTTTATTATACGGTTGGAAGTTTTTAAAACCATACATATTTACATCTATTATAAGTATAGACAGGTATTCGGTAAATCAATCCTCAAGTGACAATGACCAATTCGAAAGCATTTCTAATGTGAAGCATTTTTTGTTAGACAATCATTATGAAAAATCTTCCACATGTGTGCGGTTCAGAAAACAATACCAAAGTCTGTTCAATATCTCACACTTATGTGATACCTAAGTACCAACTCGACTTAAAACGACGAAAGTGTTAGTCGGCAGTAAAGTCGTGTAAAGTGGAGCTATTTCTATGATCGTCAGATGTACAGTACAATAGACGTGGGCCTAAAAGTTTTTAGCGCTCGTCGCAGGTTTCAACGTTCCCTGAGCAAATAAAATACATCATAATAATTAGGTGCCTGCCTGGAACAACTCAATTTATTTAAACGTTCATTATTTTATCTTAACTCTCACTCTCGAAGGGATTATTTTCTCAAAATAGTCCATTAAAATTTATTTCAAAACTTCTAAACTATAAAGACATTAGAGCGTGATATTTTGACGCTAGGCAATGTTGAATGTACTGAGAATTTGGGTTCCTACTTCTATAATCATGTTTTCTTATTGAACTTTTTCTAAATTATGTTCTGTCGATCTTGGGATGCAAGCGACTTCCAACTACATATTTACGTATCGAATTTTTTAACAATTTAAATGCACTGTAAATACTGTGATATACCCAAATTGTAAACCTGGCCTTAATCTGGTAAAATCAGAAAATTAAAGCGACATCAAAAATTATAATACTCAAATTCTTTGCTAAGTTTTTCGATTCAATTTACATGAATACTTCACATCAAAAACCACCAGAAAAATTATGCTGTCGTGTTTTTTTAGCTGCGTTAGCTTTTTTATCAGAAGTCTGCAATTCTACATACATACATGCCTGTAAAATATTCGGTTAAAAAAATATTGTCGAATGATTGATCGCACGAAAACTAGTTTTTGGTCGAATCATAGTGAAATAACGATCCGTACTCGTTCACATAATAAATTAAGATCTCATATCCCAGCAATCAAAAAGGGGGAGTATCTCTATCTTTTGGAGTACGTTGCTCATTTTTGAGAAGGGGCTTTAGGTTGACTCTTCAATAATGTCAACCGACCGATGTTGTTGCGTACAATATTCAGATATTATAAAACAAGATGTGTGAGCTTATTATATGATCCGATATCAATAAGCTTAGGAAGATGTCTATTAATAATAAGTACACCAATTAAATTTATTCAGGCATGTGTGCTGCAAATGATGAACGAATTTCTTAATTTAATACTCAAAACTCGAGCAGACAATTTTTTAAAGAAATATTCTCTAAAACTACACCCATGCCGTCCAATTCATTTTATAGAATACAGGCCAAACTTCAATATCTAAGTACATATTGACATATTGAATCATCTTTTTATTAATACAAACTCAAAATGTTTATAGAATTTTAATATTAAGTAAATATTATGAATGGGTTAGCTTGGTACTGCTCAAAGTCGAGTGGTTATCACGATAAAATAGTTCATGTACATAAGTGACATTTTTTTTTGTAAATATGTAGGTACTTCTCCGATGAAATAAATTCTTCGCGCATTCGAGTGGCCAATTAAGAAAATAGTTTCTCAAAAGACATATCACGACCACGAAGACATTTTGCGACTGTGCGAATCGCAATAGTTTACACTTTTATTTCATGTAACGGTTAAAATGGCAATCGTGATTGCAATTACGCTACCGAACGTTAATTAGCCATACAAACTTAACAAATTCAGAGTTCAGTGGATATGTGCCTCTTTATCATGAATATAAATATCAATCTTACAAATCGAAGGGTACACAATTCAATTCAGTTTCATGTCGGACTATGAATTTAATGTGCATTATATAAATAAAATTTTGGTAAATATAGAACATGACTCATTTAACGTGTTCGTGAAATTCAGGTTATATCATCTCAGTAAAGTTTCATTGAAAATATTTTTCTATTCTGTCACAATCACTGTGAAAGATTATAAATGGAAAATAAAGTAAAATTTGTAAATGAGTAAAATAAATTACAGAAGGTTTTTGATGAACACCTATTGTTTGGATATGCATTTTGACAAAGTCAATATTTCGATGCAGCCTTATTTACTTCAAAGAAGTTCGTTTTCGTTCGCTTCGTTTACTTCAAAGAAGAAGAAAATTAGAGGTTTTTTCAATCGACAAACAAGTATTATAAACAACTTGTACCCGGCATACGTTGCAATGCCACTCAAAGAAAGTGTTTCAAGTCTGTTTATTCAAGTCCTTTTGCATACACCATATTTTTCGTTTTACTGTCTGATGCAAATGCTAAAATTAACCAATCAACGTTTTAGAATTTTACATTTCATGAAATATGATTAGCCATGAAACTGATAGCCGTGGAGCGCGGTGAACTGTCTCATTGTAAAATGGCTGTACTTTGTAAGAAACCTTTGCGGAAGTCCGCACAACAACTCAACAAAGATTTATCGCAATCAGATGAACGGTATCGGTACAAACAAACAAACAAACAAACATTCATAATGAATAAAATAGTATCATTCTCAAAAGAGAGAGTACTCAATTTAGGGCTTATACACGTCAGAGTTACGGCGCGTCGTAAAGTTGTGACGCCGCAGCGCATCATATCTGACGTCACCCGGTTATCAGGGCCGCATGAGCCGTCAAAGGGATGCCGTTATACGCGAATGCACTCACCCTCCGTCCCGCTTCGTTGTTGTGCCTGTTCATGAGTGCGCGAGCATGCCGCCGGCTACCGCGCTTCGCTCGCATCTCCCGCTCGCGACTGTCCACAAAGCTTTCGCTGAATCTGGAAAAAAATTACATTAGTTAAATATGTATCAAAACTGCAATCAAGAGTAGCTTCCTCAAAATGAACAATGCTGTACCCTCCACCACACCTTTTTACACAGCGCAATCCGCAGCGTAACAATATTATGTATTTTCATTTATTAAAAAAAATCTTTTTTTTTTAAAAAATAGAAAAAAAAATCTTACAATATAAAAAAAAGTTCAGGACGGCTTTCGCACATTGCTCGTTTTATCAACTGATAAACATAAATTCTAGCAGGATAATTTATACAGTATTAAAAAAGACATTACACAAAATTTAAAAAAATAAGAAACACATTATATACATAAGAAGAAAAAAAGTAATCAAGTTCACTGCTGAAGATGTCAACATCAACAGGCAGCGCATTCATCAGCCTAATAGCCCTTGCAACTGGAGATTGAAAAGACCTACGTGACAAACAAGTTTTGACAAAGAAAATTGATTTGTCTTGGTTACGACTACGTAGGTAGAAACTGGGATAATGCAAGTCACAAGGATGTCAGAGTTATCAACTCGGCCCCGAAGAAGAAGAGAAAAATGTTTCAATATTCAAATTGATCTTCGAGCTTCAAGAGGGTGAAACGAAAGCATTCCTAGAAGAAACATGGTTTTTATATGTATTCACAGATATTTAATATGATTTCCAATTAATATAATCAGTCCTAATTGTAAAAAAAAAAAATTAAGACTTTCCGCGAAGAATAACCAGATTTAAAAATGCTACTCGCGAACTACTCGCTCTCCATATAGCGTCATGAATTTTAGTTGTAATGCATGCGATCTGAACAAGTTAATATATACTTCTTGCTGGCATATGGTTCTTAAGTGTGATTTAATATATGTAATATATGTATAGTTTGACTTCTATAGTAGTATTATATAATGTTGGATTATTTTTGACATTCCAGAATTAGCGAATGTTGAATATTATGTTTTTTAGCCATCGAGCACGGCGTTTGATGCGAAAAATGGCGATAATCTTAAGCTTAATCAATTACAGAATACATAACAACAGATTTTCGGTTGAAAGAACAAATCACAATATTTATATTGAGTTTTGGTTGAATTTTTGAAAGATATTGTGTTATAAGAGATGGTTTTAGCGCTGTTAGTAAACTTGATCACTTCAACCTAAAATAATTTAATATAATTTATCCTCCTGGTATAAATCCTTCGAAAATTTACCTCCTACGTTGACTTCTCTCTAAACTTTTACCCCTAAACAACGTTAACTGCTATGTCAAATACGTTCAGAATTTATGTTACTGGAATCCTAGATTGTATTGAAAAGCTATACCGGCTTAAGTGACATATTTTACATGTATCTTGACGATAATAAGGGACATCCACAGTTAAATAGAGAATGAAATAATAATAATATGCATTTCGACACTAAGAATTTATATTTATATGACTGCATGGTAGTGTTTCTAAGGTAACTCATTGAAATGTGTCGTTTGAACGCTTTTGCCTTTGTCAGTTTTGAAGTCCGATGGGCGTCCTATCGTGTGCCATAGCAACGCTATTTAAGCGCCGCCCCTCCTATTGATTTTTCTTGTCACCCCGAACGGCGGGAATTGTGTGCTCCACGCTGATGTGATATGTTTACGTATTTTCGGTGAAGGATTTAACTCCGTCGGTGCACGGATATTGAGATCATTTTAGTCGGTGGTCTCGGTGAATTTTCCGGAGGACTGGAACACTTTCGGAGGTAAGAAGGATTTCGTAACAAATATTACTCCTCACTTCTCTGAGCGCCTGGTATTTTTAGTCGATTGTCAAAAGGTAAGAATTGTTATTTTTTTGAAATGATAATAAATAAGTCCTCTTATTAAAATTAAATATAGGGGTTTTCGCATAACGCTTTTAGTGTATAAAATCACATTTTGTTGCATAGTGTATGTACAATTAAAATCATAATCATGTTTTTTAGTAAATACGTTTTATCGATCAAATTGGAATTTACTATACTTTTCCAAACTACATAATGAGACGACCTTGATTCGGGTTCTCTCGTTAAATGAGAGAGAACCTCCGTCCGTCACTCGGGGAGAAGAATTTAGGTATCGGAGAGGGAGAATCAGGATGCTCTTAATAAAAACGATCTCAGAATGTTAAACAGTGCGATTAGCACACACATATAATTTATTTTTAAAGTTAAAACACAAAGAAGTTATATTATAAGTTATAAACACAAACACAGAAGTTATATTACAAACACAAACACGATTACAGGATTGCGATTGCGACGCCGATATCAGGATTGAAACGCGAATTTTTGTTTTTAGGGGGAGGAGATTGAGAGTTTGATGGCTACTTGTCCAATACTTGAATTATGGGAGGCGAACCTCGACCAATTTAGCAAGCTTTATATGGCTATCGAGTGCTTACTCAAAGCTCTAATCTCTGACTGGGGGAGGATTGAGAGCAGGAAGGCTACTTTCAATACTTCAATTGTGGGAGGAGTACCATCGACCAATTTAGAAAGCTTTATACGGCTATTAAGTGCACACTCCAGGCTATGTAATCCCTGACAGACAGATTGAACATAAAACCGGCTATTATCTGCCCCTTATTGTCCGTTTGTAGCGGACGATGCCTCCTTTGGCCGCGGTCCGAATGGAGCAGAAATGCGTTCGCGGTACTATTTTTAGTGGAGTCTGCGTGAAATACCACGTATCTCACGCAGTCCGGGCGTAACAGAGACAGCGATATTTAGAGCGAGGCGGCTGTGCGTATACATACAAGGTATCGCCGTGCCGAGATGTCGCTTTTACAAACTTTAAAAAGTACTCTATATTGAATCGCTATAGATTTCAATATAGATGATTAGACTGACTTTACTTCCTGATATCGACTTAAACTCATAGACTGAGGTGAAAAATAGATCGTTCGAGAGAGTTCTGATGACCTACCATATAGGGCGGTGTCAATAATAACAAGGTTTATTTGTATTAATATTTTTTGGATATGCATTAAAATTCGTTTTAAATATATTACTTAATTTTATATCCATTATCAAAAATACAGAATTATGAAAAACTTTCTTACGTTTTTGTTTTTTATATAAACACATGCTTGCTTAATACTGAGACGACCTCAATCTCGGCCCTCTCGGAAAGAGGGAGACAGCCTCTCTGTCGGTCCTTCTCGGACAAAAAAAGAGAAGAAAAAAAAAAAAGGAGACCATAGACGGGGAGAAGGAGAGTAAGGCGCTCTTAGTGAAAGATGATCTCAAAGGGTACAATGCAAGTATAGTTGCACCTATACAATTTATTTAAGCAAACACTTTATATAACACAATTACACGAATTTAAATTATTACGACGATTACACAGTTACATTACGTTTATAGAATTTAGTTTAAGGGTTGCAAATTACGTGCGACTACCTTCTCGCCTTTACAAAGGCAATACCAGGAATTACCGGGTTACAGATACGATCAGTGAGTTGAAAGGCGGTCTGAGGAGCTTATTATGGAGAGAAATCTCGATCCTTGCATAAGCCTTACCCAACAGACGTACAATCGACTTCCACCTTTCGCACTGTAACTTAAACTGATTTAAGATGATTGATTTGATTGTGTAGTATATTTATTTCACGGGGACTTGGGCGGTCAGCCTAATCCCTTCCATCTTTATGAGTTGTTTACATTTTCATTTAAAATTAATACATGGTATATATAATATAATAGCAAAAATTTTAACAATTAGAAAAATGTAAGTGAGTTATTTTGTTATAGTATTTCTTCGTCGGCGTCGTGGATGATTCCGATGCGTCGCTTTTGAAGATCATTTCGTCGTCAGTTGAGTGATGGTGATGAATTCATCCATCAGGGGTATCTTGGTGGCCTTTTCGGTCGTCTGTGTCTGCTTTCTTCAGTCCGAGTGTTCCATGTAGATTCAAGGTCAGTCATGTTTGGGATAAACACTCGGTTTCAGTCTGCTTCAACGGTGGCTTCCGCGATGGCTTATAGTGGCAGCTTTTTCGGACGTTTTTGTCGGCTTGCTTCAGTCTGAGAGTTCCATGTAGATTCCTCGAATCAGTCATGTTTGGAGTAAACAAACAGTTTAGGCTGGCTTCGACGGCGTCCGCGGCGGCTTGGTGTCGTGGGGGTAATTTTAATCAGAGATGTTGCTGAGGTCAAATTATGCGGGTCGTCATGAATAGTTGAGTGGATCTTGGTAGCCTTTGCAGTCACCATGTGTCGGCTCGCGTCAGTCTGAGTGTTCCATGAGGCTTTCGCAATCAGACATGTTTGATGTAAACACTCAGTTTCGGCTGACTTCGACGGCGACCGCGGTGGCTTGATGATGGCAGCGTATTCAGGCACTTTTGTCGGCTTGCTTCAGTCTGGGAGTTCCATGTAGATTCCTCGAATCAGTCATGTTTGGAGTAAACAAGCAGTTTAGGCTGGCTTCGACAGTGTATGAGTCGGCTTGGTGTCGTGATGATATCATGGAGTAGGGATGGTGCTGTGGTCGGAATTGCGGGTCGTCATGAGTAGTGGTGGTGATCTTGGTAGCCTTTGCAGTCCCATGTGTCGGCTCGCGTCAGTCTGAGTGTTCCATGAGGCTTTCGCAATCAGACATGTTTGATGTAAACACTCAGTTTCAGCTGACTTCGACGGCGACCGCGGTGGCTTGATGATGGCAGCGTATTCAGGCACTTTTGTCGGCTTGCTTCAGTCTGGGAGTTCCATGTAGATTCCTCGAATCAGTCATGTTTGGAGTAAACAAGCAGTTTAGGCTGGCTTCGACAGTGTAAGAGTCGGCTTGGTGTCGTGATGATATCATGGAGTAGGGATGATGCTGTGGTCGGAATTGCGTGTCGTCGTGAGTAGTAGTGGTGATCTTGGTAGCCTTTGCAGTCCCATGTGTCGGCTCGCGTCAGTCTGAGTGTTCCATGAGGCTTTCGCAGTCAGACATGTTTGATGTAAACACTCAGTTTCAGCTGACTTCGACGGCGACCGCGGTGGCTTGATGATGGCAGCGTATTCAGGCACTTTTGTCGGCTTGCTTCAGTCTGGGAGTTCCATGTAGATTCCTCGAATCAGTCATGTTTGGAGTAAACAAGCAGTTTAGGCTGGCTTCGACAGTGTATGTGTCGGCTTGGTGTCGTGATAATAGCGTAGAAGTAGAGATGTTGCTGTGGTCGGAATTGCGGGTCGTCGTGAGTAGTTGGATGGATCTTGGCAGCCTTTGCAGTCCCATGTGTCGGCTTGCTTCAGTCTGAGAGTTCCATGTAGATTCTCCGAATCAGTCATGTTTGGAGTAAACAAACAGTTTCGGCTGGCTTCGACGGCGACTGCGGTGGCTTGAGATGATGTATAGCGATGCGTGTAGTGAATAGTTTTCCGAGTTGTGTGTCAATTGTGCAGGCGAAACTTTTTTCGGTTTGAAGACTGTTGAGTTTGATGTGTAGTTGTCGGCCCGGCAAGCTGTTAAATAACAACAGCTCACCGGACCAAAGTTCCGACGGTTGTATGAACGGAGCGTTCGGCGCAGGGAGGTGTTTACTGCACGACAACTGAAGAGAGGAGTGTGTGTGTTGTGTGTTGATTTAAGATGAAAAATTCCGGGGTTGTCATAGCGAATGCGACGGTTCGGAGCGGCTCGCAGCCTCTTTGTTATGAAAGGTGGCCGTAGCTGCATCCGGCCTACAGACGCCTCGCTGTACCATTTTTTTTGGTCAGCGGATTCTGCGTGCAATACTACGTATCTCACGCAGCCCGGGTGTGACAGAGACAGGACATTTTTAGAGTGAGATGTCCGCAGATCCAATCCGGAGACGTCGCCCTCAAATGTCATGTTTACAAATTTAAGAATTTTCCTATTCTAAATCGCTATAGATTTCAAGATAGGGAATTATAATACTGAATTTACTTCCTGATATTGTCTTAAACTCATAGACTGAGGTGAAATATAGACCGTTCGAGAGAGTGCTGATATCCTAAAATACAAGGAGGTGTCAATACCAATTTTTATTATTTCGTAAAAAACTATTGATATGCATGAAATGTTTAAGCTTGAAAATGCAATTTACACACTTTTGAGGGAGTGCAAGAACGATAATCCGATTTACTTAAATCTCTTGCCTCTTTCTGTTCTCCTGATATTTTTCAACGGATTTGGACAATCTTAAGCGCTAAAGCCTTATCCGCCCACGCGCTTAGCTCCTCCCTTCGAACTATATATTTACAAAATTCTATTGTTTTATGAAATTATTGTAAAATTGCCATAGAAAGCTTTTTTAGCTCAAAAATATTTTAATGCTAGTTTTCAAATCTATGATAAACAGTTTGAAATATAATATTAATTAAGAAAGATACAAAAAGAAAAATAAATAAGTTAGCTACACATAATTTGTAAAAGTAAAAAAAAATAAGCCGTTAGAGGATCGCATATAAAAATATGCAGTGTTGCTCGAGCCCCTGCCTTTTCATTTCCTAGGTCCCTGGTAGAAAAATGGCTGGAATGCGGGAATTCTGTTATAAAACGCTCACCGGAGACTTCCCGCCAATATTCTTAAGAAATTATTGGAATACCGCGCATACCTCTATCCACTGAGCATTCTTCTCTCCTGATCTCGAAAATTCATCGATACAATGTTTCGCGTGGAATTTTCGCACTAATTTTCACAAGTTTTCTTTTGTGAAATCTGAAATCTTATCTGAAAAAATCTCATCTTGACGGCAAAATGTATAATATTCAAATAAAAAACTTTATTCTTTGTCAAATTTAGTATTCCACTGAGAAATATATATTAATTTATTTTCTATACTAATATAAAAAAAAATCCAAAGCTTGTACTCGAAAATATAATCGTGACTATGGAGAAGCGCTAACATCTTCTTTATTTTCTTATCCCCTAGTAAAATAAGCTCACGATAGCGGAACTTTTTGGGCCGCGCGAAGCTTTCTCTTTCTAATATTATTTCTAATGCAGAATTCCTTGACCTTAAACTTGCACCTTCAAATTGTCAAAGCCATGCTACTACCCTGACATAAAAACCTCCGACATGTGAATTTTCGGTACGGCTTAAGCCGAAATATTTGTATGTTTGAATTTTTATACAAACGAAACAGAATAAATTATTCGCAGGGTTTTCGTTACATTCAACGTTACAACTAAATATAGGTTGTTATCCTGTTCAATTTCTGAGTTCCTAATAAAGAAAAGCCGAAATATGCAGAAAAATCCATGTTTTTGTGAAAACTGTCATAAAGAAAATCCTTGGCGAATGATATTAAATGTATTGTGGGAAGTGTTTTCATGAAATTCTACAATAAAAGTTGCTTGAAAGCCCTGTATGAATGATAAACGTCGCGATTCCATTGCATACCACGTGTTACGAGCGTCGTGCGTTCTCGACGCATGCGTCCATTGACTGTCGCCGACTGACCCGCGCAATAACCTTTCGAACCGATAGAAGATTTCACCTCCTCAAACGCTTGTGCTCCTGGTTGAATCCGACGCCGTGAAAAACGACTTTGAGCTTTCTAGTGGATACGGACAGATGGAAAAACAGAATTTTCCTGCTTATGGAGGGAAACTGTTAGCCAGTTTTCTAGCCGAAACCTGAAAAATAGCAGCCCGCTCACCGTTCTGCGTTCTTGATCATTCCTGAAACCTCCGCGAAACATTCTAGAGTCAAATATAATTTGAAATTTTTTTTTCGTGCAAAAAAACAATGATTCTGGTCTCTACCTTCGTTGAAAGTGCATGTTTTCTATAAATACATATTAACACGTTTCGGTTTTTAAAAATATCACAGGCGCGTCTGCAAAGGCTTTAACGTCTATATTTTTTCAGGAAAACTTTTGGTATATCCGGAAAATCTAAAATTGAAGCCCTTTCGTAGCGTGAAAAAATATCAGGAGAGTAAGGGATCGAAAAGATAGCGAAGTGAAAATTACGTGACGGAAACGTTCTACGTTATTTATCGACGCGCCTTGCTTACAAATTCATCCAACCTTGAGTATTATGTAAGCCTGATATAATGTTCACCTCTGACCCGTTTTTTTTTATTGTCTGTGGAATTTTACAACCTTATTAATAAAGTGCCATTTTGACAAAATCTTCAAATGACTTTTGAAGCTATTTTGGAAAACATTTTTCTAAAATAGCTGAAAAGCATCGTGAAATAACTTACTAAAGCATGACAATTATCTGCTATTTTGGTTGTTATTCATTTTTCAGTGCAAATTAATTTATAGTAGCATAATAATTATAGGATTATCATTGTATGGGTATTTGAAATAACCTCAGTTTTATGCTACAGTAATTCATTTACGAATTTATATTAATTAAACGTACAATCATACTTAATTTCAAATGATAAGAAGCATTATCAAATTAATCAGGGTCACATTCAATGCTTTGTTTCTGAATTTTTTTAAAAATACATGATAGTGAAGAAATAATTTGAATGTGTAGGGAAATTATTAAAATTAGTCACCCATGATGTTATGGATTTTTTTATTGATTAAGGGAAAATATAAGCTTACTAATTAACATTATACAAGCTACATCGACGGATGTAATCTCCATCGTTTCGTTTTAAGATTCGTTCCGCGATATGCGGCCGATCCGGGAGGGTGCCCGGTTCGCATGCGGACTGTGGCATGCGATCGTAAAAACATTATGCACGCTCTACGCGACCGTGATGAGAAGAGAAAATTGCTTTGTGATCAAAATTAGTGCGCGCGCATAAGGGGAGGCGGAACTGAAACGATTCTTACCAGGGACTTGCAATATTCTAATTCTAACACACAACTAAAACATTAAGTAGAATAGCATGAAAAAACTGTTCTTATGATAAATAACTATTATTGTGCGAAAGTCTTAAAGTTTTCACTCAACCTCACCTTATGCACACAACTTCAACAAAAAAAACTTGTATATTTTTTTCGACAATTCTACGAATTTTAACGTCCAAATACGAAAAAACAAAAATGCGTTATTGAATCATTTTATGATTTAAAAAATAATCATATTTACTATTAGTTATACCTATGAATTTATTTGTATTCTATTGTAGTAGTAAATATACACTAACGGCAGATGGTGTATGCTGAGAAATTAAACTAAATGCAATTTTTTCAAGCTAAGAATCTTTTTTATTTTTTATTGATTGATTTAAATAACGTCATAATTAGAAATAATTAGCAATATTTTGTAAAAAAACCGTCTGCTGTATTTTTTCTAATGGTGGTTTGCTTGCTAATCTGATATATATAATATATATAAATAAATTATAATATTTAAAAGAACACGAACCAGTTGATAGTCGCTATAATGAACGGTTAAATAACAAATTTGGTATATCACAGATGACAGTGTCATCAAAAGGGGGTGCTATATAATCTTGATAGTGAATAGCCCTTTTGTAGCAGTGAATGAAGCTTTTGTGGAATTGAAATGGCTTGAATATAGGGGCATGCTATGATAATAGATAACCCGGAACTGATTACAGATAAAATGAGCATCGTTTAACATGTAAAATCCATTGTTATAGATATTTCTAAAATGCTAAATCAAATGCAGTGAAATACTTACCCTACATATGTATATAATACTTTCAATAAATTCAAAATTTGTACACATACATATGTAAGTATTTTTAACACCGTTTTAAAATCTTGTTTATCCATTTACGAAATTCGAAAGAGTGAAAGAAATAACACAACAATTTTCTTCTGGATAAAGTAAAAGAAAATGATTTCGAAGGAAAAAATATCATGTCAACGTCAACATCTGAGCTAATTATGACGATAGAGAGATAACAAATTAGTGTTCCATGTCTTTAGAGAACATGAATAAACAGAACTTGAGCAGAAAAGGCTAAAAATAATATGTTGAGATCTATATTTTTTATTAAATATTTAATATATTTAACCACTGCATGCTGAAGTTGACCTATTGCGTAAGATTATTATAACATGTGGAGAAATTCATATATGTATGTACCGGTTTTAAATTATTTAATAGTTAAAATGCCCCTCAAAAATCGAGAACTAAATAAAATAGATTAAAAAACCATATGTTAACAACTTACTAATGATCCTGATCTTAATAAATTTATATCCGTCACCCTGAGGTTAGAAAAATAAAAAAAGGAGAACATTTGATACACCGTGTGGTCCGTGTGTTCACGCCAATTTTTTAACTAAATTTGAATATGTATTCAATTAATAAATAAATACAACGTGTTATTACTTTCAGCTAGTTCTGTTTGATCATTTTCCGGGCTTGGTCCGGTTATAGTACCTATCAACGTTTCTTATGCAACCAAATACTGTATTTCATCTTATTGTATTAGAGTTTTGATATATTTCTGGTAAGTATTACAAATAAATGAAAAAAGATATTAAATAAAGTGTGTATCAGTAAATGGTTTCTGTTTTCATCGGTTTCTTTGTTTTTGAAAGTAATAAAGCTTCTCAAAACTCATTGGTTACGGATTAACGCCGGCGAGTCTTTTCACCTGTCTGACTGAGGCGTCGAAATATAAATATCCAATGCGACAAATATTTTCGATTCTCTACAGAAATGGCATAACAAATGTTTGATCATTAAAAAAATAGAATATAAAAAAATATTCACAAATATTTTTTTTATTCGGTCATTTTTCTAGAAATCAAAAAAATTGTTTGAATGATTTTTATTGAATAATATATTTAGGATATGTAGTATATGTAATAATATATAAGGACTACTTGGGTTGTTATTTATTACGTATTCGATGAAATGTAGAATTCTATGTCAAATATCCGATTTTCTACCTTAAAAATACAAAAGATTGAGTATCACTAATAAAAGCAAGTTAAAATATATACAGGATTATGCAACGAGGTGTACAAATTATTTTCTTAAATGTCTCACAATTTTAAAGTTTTTTTTTTTCGAAAGTATATAATTTTTTGCACAATTTCCCAAACGTGCCCCGTAACGAAGTGCACATAAGCCAAGATTCATAAACCTTATGGAAATGAATCAAATAATGTCTGGTTGGAGAAATTATGATGACCTTCGCCTCGATGAAAACCAGACGTCGCCTTCTTATTACTTTAATCGAGATACATTAAATCTAAAAGACACTATCAACTCGAGGAAATCTTCAGAGAAACTTGAGAGAAATCGCGGTGCCGTAAACGATAACTGTGAGACCACTCGACGGTTATGTGACGCTCTCATCTGCCGCAGGATAAAACAATCAAAATTTACCAATGTCGATGCCAAAAGGAGAAAATTTCAAATTTGTTATAGTAGCATTAAGAGGGTTTTTGAAGAATGCTAAGGTCGCTTTGCTGTTTTTAAATTCTTGAAAACTGCTGAGAAATGCTTACCTTATATTTAGAAAGGTTGTTTTAAAATAGTGTTTATTAATATTTGAAATATTTTCTTGGCGATGCTTCCGCAGGCTCGGAAATTGAAACAATGTTTCCCTTCCTCAAAATCTTGAGCAAAAGTGATAATTTATTTTCGAATGAAATTACTTCTCCTAACATCGAAAAAATTGTGTTTTCTTTCCCTTGTAGTTAATGATTAAGCCGATTAAGATGAGTCGTGCCGACTTCCATGAAATAAAAGTTTTGTATCCACTGATCGTCTGTTAATTCTGGATAGTGATCATCCTTCTCAGGGAGAAATGCTTTGATTTCTGGTAATATTGATGCGATACGTTTTAAAACGTACCCTCTTGATAACCAACGTACCTTGTTATAAAGCAGAAGATCAGAGTACTTACTCTCCAATTCAACTCAAAAAAATTATGTACCGTTCACCGTCTGAGTACGGCTTGACTCTCTTAGCAATCTCTTGACTAACAACAAAACTTGCCATATTAAGATTGCTGGAAGGTTGCATCCAGTTATTTAACAGAAGAAGATATATTGAAGTCTCTTGACTCTTCTGAAGTTTGTAATTTTTTATTATTTTATTATTTATGTCTGAGCCGCACTTAAGGAGCCAAAGAGCCGCACTTTGCCGACCACTGTATTAAGGAATAATAAGATTTTTTAAAAAATTGTTATTTGTTAAATATATTTGGATTTCGACCAATTTTTCGCAGATCATTAATCATTTTCAACGAGCTTTTAAAACATTGTTAAAGTAAAAAAATAAGCTAATAAAGTTAAATTGGCTCTTCCTGGCTATATTCTTCAAACCCAGAAGAAATTGACTGGATTTTTTTGTATTCAAATATTGAAAAAACTAGTTAAAAAATTAGTAACCATTTCATTGATAAAAAAGATATTGGTACCGGGTTGTAAATAGTTCTAGGGATAACGCACAAATTATTTGCATAGATTTATCACAGAGACAAAAAAGATGATACCGCCATGTACTAACGATTCAAAATTTGACTTCTTTGTGACAAGCGGAATCCCACAATGCAATAGATTGATTGCAGTGTGCTCGTACCTTGCACCTACATAATATAAAGATAAAGTGTGTTTAAGGGAAACGCGCGCCCCCATACATGGAGGTGAATATTTCTTGTCGCCGTATCAAAGTCTCCATTGTCCTGTCACCAGCAGCGGCGGCGGCACTCGCCTCACAATAATATTATTAAGTGTTTAGTGCGGTGGCATCATGAGCCGGTCATAAGTCACGGAGAGAAGCCTAATGCTGCACAAACTGAGACGGCACTTAGTGGTCCTACTGCCAGGAAATAATTATATTATTGCCAATTATTACAGCTTAACGAGATACGAGACTGGTAAATTCCTTTGTCCGTGGGGGTATTAAAAAAGAATGGTGTAAACCAGGCTAGCCCAAACCTTGGCCCGCGTGAAACATGTAGCCCAATTGAAGATTTTGTGTGACCCTATCGAGGTTAGTAACTATATAATTATTTTTTTTGGTGAAATACATTAAAAATATATATTACCGAATTTGTAACGAATTATAATGTAATAAAAGAATTTAATCAAAAACATTTCCTTGAAGATAAACTTCTGAAATTTAGGCAGTTAGCAATGTGACTTGAAGCTGTATTTTTGGATCCCAAAGTTAAAATTTGTAAAATCGAAGGTTGACTGATGAAAATTTTATTAATCTACTGCAATGCGCAACGTCAAAATTACAGATCGACATAAAAAAAAAAAAAACAGTATAAATATTCTCCGGGTCCAAACATTTTCATCGTTTTTGCACATTTCACAAAAATATCGAGACAAGACTTACAGCTGCGGAATTAAACGTCGTTGAAGCACCTGACGTAATTTTTTCGGGCTCGAGTTAAAACTTTTGTGAATGCGATATTAAAAATATGTGAATCACATTTTTTACTGCTAACATGTTGAAAAATAAACTGATGACTCTATAGAAAGGTTTCCACTTACTTATATCCGTACTCCAGATTGTCACCGCATCCTCCCCAGAGCCAATCTTTGTGGAGATCTCTAGGTCTCGGTGCTCTGGAACAACCGCAGGAAGACAGTCTCCCATCTCGGCAAGCACGCGAGACCCACAGCGCTGCGCCGGCCGCGAGCGATGCATGAGTGAAGGCTGATTCTCTACTGCCTAAAAATATAAAATATGGACATTGATCAAAATATTTTAACGTAAAAATCGTTGAATATGAATGAAAGTATTTAACAGAGTTATTTGGATATTTATAGGCTTTGTCAACAGCGAAATATCTTATGGATCTAAGATTTGATAAATTTCATAAATACAATATAGCCATTGCATTTTCCAGAGCAGGGGTTACCGGAAATTTTGAGAAACGGGCCGGATTGAAATTTTTATAAATTTGGCGGGCCGGATGACAATTAAATACGTGCTGGAATCCAATTAGGATATTAATTTACATCTTCTTATATAAATATATAATGTAAACAAATGTCATTTCTATTGGAATTTATAAAGCAAAATAATTATTATATTTTATGGTTTCACACGTTGTCGTATCTTATACCAGGTACCAATTGATGAATCGAAATAAATAGTTGTGAATTCACAAATCATAAATTTTTAATTAAAATACAGGGACTCGAACCCGTTAACACCGCATCTGAACCAAATACATTGACAACTTGGTGACATTTCCATTTTATAAATAAGAATAATTTTTAATGTGAGATAATTCATTGACCGCCCTTTTATGGATTAACTGCATAGCGAATATTGGTATGTATTAGGGATAAATATTTAGTCATGTTCAATCACCTATTTTACTCAAAGGGCCAAAGACTGAAGTATCATTCTTGACTGTGCAGTTCCACCGCCTTCCTTGAAACTGGTGTTGACATTCAGATATTGCCTCCTTGGCGCCTCTGGCGAGCGCGGGCATGTGATCCCCGTACAGCTGGCAGAGGCGAGACTGTCCGGGAGACAGGCCCGCCACGGTGCGGCACTCCGACTCCTCGGGGGCCGTCCACGTTTCGAAGCCGTGCATTCCCATGTAGCTGAAAAAAAAATCATTTGAATGAACCCTCTTAGTAACCAAGAGCCAATATACGGCTTTCATATAATAAGTCGGTCCCTGTGGTCTAGTGGCAAGAGCCTTTCTTAGCAATCAGGGGGCCCGTGTTCAATTCCCGGCAAGGTCAGATTTTTTCAATTGAAAAAAAGATCTTGGGCTGTGTATGTTATTTATCGTTGATTTTGTGCACAACTGATTCATTACTTATCATCGAGTTAATCTCGTATGACTTTCACAATTAATAATATTTGGCGCATTGCTGTAGGCTGTAATGTAAATATAAAAAAAAAAAAAATCGCCAAAAATACCATGAGCCGATATATCGGCTTTTCTAAATGGTACATATATTTCTTTGAATGTAACATAAAATGAGTGCCATAACATATTAAGGGGACCTAACCCATGACATCCGAGTCATCAGTATGTAATGTGGTTTCTCCATACAATTTTAAATATTTTACTAAAATGTCTTTATTTTTAACACTTTTTTATCAATTACGAAATCACTAGAAACCAGATAATTCCCAGGGTATTTTTGGAAAACTTATGAAGAAATATAGGGTATTAAAAGGGTTAATCAATTTTGGAAACAGTGCCCCATCTATTGTTTTGTAACAGAATAATTAATCCCACTCATCCATATCATACGCTACTGATTTATTTTACGAATGTTCGTAAGTGAAATGGAATAAGCAAAGCCAAATGAATACGGTTTCGACTTACGTAACTGTTTTTTTATACCTTGACTGAAAATTATTCAAGAACTTCTATGTTTTTCTAGACTAACTGATTAGAATGATGGATTTATTAGTAAAATGTAAAGTTATTGTTGTTTTCTTACGTTATTCATGTACAATACTTGCCACTGATACAGTAAAGTAAACAGAAAATCTTGAGATAGTGTCTGATTAGACTTGGCAGGCATTTTTATTTACACCTGAGCAGCGGATGTCACTCACTCTATCATTATTTACTTTGTTTAACATCTCGGCGTACGTGTAAAAGGTACGGGCATGAATACCACGTGTCATTTAAACATTTAAATATTATAAATTCTTTCTTTTAAATGCAATTTTCTAACATTCATATTTTTTAGATTTTTTAAAATTTAATGCTTTTCTTAAATAAAATTTTCAATGCCAATACTCTCATTCCCCGTTACATACCATTTTTTAAGAGAAAGAGGGTGTATCTATTGACTATGGAAGAAAACAGGTTGGCATCATACAATTTTAAATGATTTTTTCCACTGAATTTTAAAAAAGATTGTTTTGATTGCTGAAAAAATTTATTAATTTATAATTTTAGAGAAACTAGGATACAGTGGGGATTCTAATTTTGAACAACTTAATCTTTTCAATTAATCCGTTTCACATTCATTACAAGAAATTAAATATCATAGAATATAAAATAATTAAATTCTAAAAATGATAGGGACGTCCGAAATAACCATTTTTTTTGATCTTGAAACACTTTTGAACGGAGCCAAAAGACTACATTTATGTAATGACTTGTTCAATGAATATCAAACCATTAGTAAATGAAGCAAGATTGCCATCGATAGCTCAATGATATTACTTGTATTCATATACATATTATATAATATAATATTAACTATACAAATTATTTAGTAAGTAGACATCAGTTCAACCTAGAAACAAGTAGAAAGGCGAAACCAGAGTCGATAGTGAAAAACCTCATGAAAATATACAAAAACTAAACGATTCAAGTTTTGGGCTCAATTGATACGAATTGAGCCCAAAACGTTCTGGTATCTAAGTGGTATTCCTTTGCAATGTTATAAAGATCAAATAATTGAAAATATCCTAAAATATGATTTCACACGAAAATAAATATTCATATTTACATTTTTTTAGCTTTGCGCTCTGTAAATGTGTGTTAACCTTTTCAATATTATGTGTTTAAACAGTTGGTAGGATTGGGTTGTATTAACATACTTTTTTAGCAGTGTTGTATAAATTCAATGAATTAAATAAAATAGGTTATTCGTCATTTTTTTTAATGATATACAAAATTTATTTTCATAAAATACTACAAAGTGGTTTTAAATATGTTTGCATCATATTCTGCGGTTGAAATATTAGTATTTTGTGATAAAAGTGTTCTTTACTTCAAGTAAAAAATGTATGGAAATCAATAAGTAGTGGTTGCTCCACGTAGGGTAGCACTATATGTTTTAAAAAATCACTTTTTTCTATGCCAACATATAAAATTGATATTAAATTTTTTTTCCACAAAAAAAAACACTATTTTCTAACTAATATTTAAAAATGAGCAGACACTGTCAAACTTCAAAAGACTTAAATTAAATAACACTGTTTCATAAAGCCATTCGGAAAAATAAATATAAGAAGCCAACAATAAATATGTATGTTTAATAATTATTCATTGACTGGTTTTTGTTATCAATCAAGGATAATTCATTATGTTTGTTGGAGTTAGCGTCCCCAAATCTCAACGATAAAATTGAAGCCGTATCCCCGTTGGGACTTAAGAAGGAGTGTGGCGTTTTTGAATCCAACTCCTCCTCTCGTGAGCATGGCGTATCCTCCGCGCCCGTTGATGAACTGGTCGAGCGCTCTGATGCAGGAGATGGTGAAGATGGGCCTCGAACCGTGGGCGGGGAAGTGGACTATCTCGGACTGAACTCTGAAGAATCCCGAAGACTTGTTTACGATCTGCCGGAAGAGCTGCTGGTCTCCGGGAAACACCGATCCTAGTATCAAGTTGTGCGACGAATTGGATCCTTTATTGTAGTTCGGACCGTAAGAGGCGTCTGGATAAAAATTGTACGACGTGGAGAGTCGGCATGTTGCTAGTAAGACGAGCCCAGTTAGCAAGAAAAACTTTAAAACTGCCATTTTTTAGGTCAATATTAAATTTTTCCTTTCAATGTTTCACTTGTATTTATTGCACAAAAAAAATATCGTTAAACGTATGTTCTCGAAACCACTCAGTCGTAGGAATGCTTGACGTAGATTGTTTTATATATCGTTGAAGCATCGCTATATAATGATAATATTGCAGTCTTATAATTAAGTAAACAATATGATACTGCAAACAATATGACACTTTTATTTGCAGGCTAAGAATGGAAGTCAGGTATGTAAACATATTGTGATTTCTTAGTAATTTCTTACGAAGAAAAATAATAATTCATCCACATAACATACCATATACAATAATAATGTATTATTTTTTAATAATCATAATTAATTCTATTACAGATTCTGATTAATGAATTGTGGAATAAGTATGTATGTATGTACAAAAATGTGTTACAATTTTGTATGACCTAATATGAGTTGTATAAAATAAAGTTTAAAAAATGGATCATCAGTTGTTTCGGAGCTTTTGTGAGATTTGTCTGAAATAACCAGTGATAATACGAAGCCAAGTACTAATAATATCTTACAACGACCAACAAATAAATAATAGATACAGAATTTGATCTCAAATTCCTCAAATACGAATAAAATTTAGTCACTATACAATTAATATATTATTAAGTTGGGGCGTTGGGATAAAGAGATTGTGTTTAAATTCTTTTGCAAAATTATAACTTAAAATTCAACGACACGATTATTTTAACAGTGACATGTTCAAAAAAGACGACAACCGAAAATGGTCATTTGCTGAGCGAAACCAGGCCTGGTATACTTCATCAAATATTGAAAAAACCATAATATGGGCAAGTTCTATTTCAGGATATAGTAGGTTATGTCTATGTTAGAATGAACTAAAATAAGCCTGGACTTCTTTCTGCAGTTAAAGGGTTATTGAAGCTTATTCCTTATTATCAATTATTGATCTAGATTTTTAAAAAATAAATAAAGCTAATTATTTACGATTATCTATGATTGTTTACTTATCAATTTTTATGATCACTCAATAATACTAATGAAAAATTATTTCCAATCGAAATTATAATTTTCAATTAGGAACTAACATATCTGAGAAAAGTAATATTTTCCTCATGTTACTTGACAAACGTTTTTATTTCTTTGATTCTTAAAATTAAAGCGAGTTCTGGCTTTTAAATTGATGTGTTAAATCAAATACTGACAAACAGAAGATTGTGTCATTATTTTTACGTTGTATATATGTATGTACTATTGCACCTTTATATCATTCATGATAAATAAGCTTATGTCGAGTTATTGAAAATGCTCTTTTATCTACTAACTGGTACTTAATGGTCCACGGGTAATTATCTTTAGTCTTCACAGGACTAGGGGTAGTACACGAAATAACATGGCACGACTTACATTTTAAAAATTTTTTTTTTTTTTTGATCCCGTTCAAAATTGTCTATTTTTCGCTATTCTTATTGGTGCATACCATATTTTTTAAAAATAACAAAAAAAATACCACTAATTCGCGAAACATACTGTTAGATCAGTGGTTCTCACGTAAAATTTTGCTGTGGCCGCATTAGGAACATCAGTTGTCGAACAGAAATGTCTGGTACCAAATTTTTGTGTCGATTCTATTTTGTCAAAAAGACCTAAACATGTATGTGTTTGATTTTTGCGAACTAACAATTCATGATGCACAATACAATGCATACGAAATACTCAATTTGCAGTGTCATTGTTGACAAATTTACTTGTTAAAACACATTTTTATTAAATATCAATATTAACTATTAAGCTGTTGGTGGTCGCACAGGAGAACCATTGTGTTAGATGATTCAAAAGTGTTGCCACTATTGCATGAAAAACATTTTTTAAAAGGGTCAATGAATATTTTAGAGAAGAAGAAAAATTATATAAAATCAATCTTTTTATTTAGTAATGGTTTTAATACGTAAAGAAATAAGGAAGAACGATTTGGCTTGACTACGGTAACTAATGCTTCGCATTTAAAGTAGTAATTGACAATTGACTAGGTACCTTTGTTCTGTCGACCCGACTTGGTGACTGATGTTCGCAATCTCTCAGCGACAGAAATTGACGACGGGATGTAATAACACAAAGTAATGTCCTACAGACGCAGCAACTGCTTCCACCCTTGACCGGTCTCATAAGCGGTATTTATATTTACAGTTCTGATAATATATTTTATATATAAAACCGGAACGGCGTATGTATGTATGTGGGTCTGTAATTCCCCTTTGCATTATTGTTGCAAGTTGCAATATAATAATGTTTATTATTTACGTGAAGGTATTATTTGACATTTCTTTGACAGCAAATTAGATTTTTTCCTTGAATTTGGACATTTTAATGGGCGAGAATGGGGCTGTCATCAAATTAAATAATGTTTGTGATTTTATTTTAACTCTATTTTGGATGTTAGATTTTGTGATATAATTATGTCGAATGATATAACATTAAATAATTATTGGTCGCTTAGTCCGAGCGACGCCGGGTTGCAATACTAGTAATATATAAGTCAAATTTAAGACTATTCTAAAAAGTGTTTCCGTCTTTAATTATATTATCCAAGAAAACGTCCATTTAATTATTGACCGTTGTATCAATCCCTTTAAAAGTTTTAACAGCCAATTCTTGTTGAAAACGTAATATATTATATCTTAGCTGGGCTTAATGTTAAATGCGAAACGTTATGTGATTTTGCTGAAAATTGGCGCACGAAAAAGTCTCGGACTATTTTTGTATATTTCGTTTTTTCCCTGCCGATATTATTCGAGCATTTCTTTAAACAAAAATAATCAATTTACGCAATTATCGCGATCATTTTCAACTTTACCATTTTCTCTTTCCGTGGTGTCCGTACTATTTTTCCTCTTGCCATTTAGACTAAGTACCCACTGCTGTCATTATTAATATTAAAAGCATGTAATAACGAACAGCATTACGTGAGAAGTAATATTACTCAATAACAATTATTAATGAATTTACAATAATATAGACAGCCTTAAATTTACCATAAGTTAGTTTCGTAAATGATGTTCGAGTGGCATAGATAATGGTTTTGCGATATAATAAAACATTTATTATGGCAACAAAACCTTCCATAAACAATTATTTTACTAAAAGATATTACAAGATTAACACAAGAATTATACAGCAAATAATGTTATACGGTCGTGTATAATTAATCAAGATAAAACTTAATAACAACTTCTTTGCCTAATGGGTCGATTATTTTGACTTGCTAGCTAGCTCGCATGAGAATAGATACAAATGTGTAACTATACCTCATAATTATAATTAAAAGCGAAGAAATCGTTCGGACCACCCGACACCTCCGTAAAGTTTCTTTTATTTACCAAGCAGCAAAGATCCATCTTCATTAAATATGTCAGATGAGAGCTCATTTCTATGTATCTAGTCAAAATTACATCGTTTTAATCGAAAACTATTTAAAGGTATCATAAATCAATCTCTCGAATATGGCGAAAAATACATACCGACCAGTAATTTAAAGTCATACATAATTTAGTCGATTGATACACGTATACCAGATGCGTTTCGTTTTCCTACTACTAATACCATAATTTCATAAGTTTGATACCCGGCACGAGATCACCACCTCCGCCCTGCGGATATATTATTTTAAACGGTTTAGTTAAAAATGTTATTTAGCTACCATATCCGCTTCCCAAGTGGAGCATAGTATGTACTCTCAATCGAGCGTATTATATTCCTTCTTTAACCTTTCCTTAAAGTCACAAAAAACACATCCGGTCCGGTGATGTGTAGTCACATTGTTCATTGCATATATGTATCATATGTGCAATAAATCACCATAAAACACAATCTTTTCATGAAGCGTAGTGACTAAACATCACCGGATCGGTATGTTTTTCGGACTGTAAAGGAAAGGTTAATATCTGCACATTTAATTACACACCACCAAGTCTGATAAAGTTGCTCTGACACTCATACACGATAAAAATTTGTAAATTCGCTTTTTTTTTAACGTCACTGGATACTTGCATTTAAAATTAACAAATGGAAAAGCAGTGGTGGATGAAGAATGGAAGAAGTTTTTTTTGTCGAGAGCTGGAAGTGAACCGCTGTTTTTGTAATAATTGCCACCTTTTAACCATTTTTAACTGAATGGTAAAATTAACCAAATTACCTGTAAAATCACTTACGCCCAAAAATAGTTTTTGTTTATCGATAATGTTTTATCAGGTCGTATAAATTTTATGATTTAAAAAAGCCATCTTAATCAATTCGCTATATTTTAAAATAAATAAGACCATTTCTCTATGAAGATAAGTATTAATATAAGAACTCGGGTGGGAATATAGTTGTATTTAATCAAACCGAACCAAGCTAAAGATAGCGGCGCCACTCGATCAGTTTTGGGTAGATCGGATTCACAGTGTCTGTCATGGATATTCTGTTTTTCATGTCAAAATAATATTAAGTATAAAAACTAGCAGCTAAAATTTCAAAAAACTTAAAAGCGTTCCTTGTGATAAAAAAAATGTTGACATTCATATTGAGACGACCTGGATTCGGTTTCCTTCGTTAAATGAGAGGGAACCTCTGTCCGTCACTCTAGGGGATAGGAATTTAGGGATAGAAAATGGAAAATAGGATGCTCTTAGTAAAACTATCTCAAAGTGTCAAAAATAGTGCAAGCACACACACATTCATTTAATAATTTAATTACAAGAGTTTATTACACGAATTTAGATTTAAAAATTACTAGAAGTTATTGATACATGAATTTAAAAACAAAACAAAACTATACGATGCGCGACGATTATATAACCAGAACGATTTGCGACTTCGCGGTACCGATTTCAGTATTTGGGAATAGCGGATTCCAGGGGGAGAAGAAGATTTCGAGTTTGGTAACACCGCTCAAGACTTGGTTTTCATCAAGATTTACAACTCGCAAAGTGCTTCCCAGAGCTCTAGTCTCTGACTGGGGAAGGTTTCCCGGAACAGAGGGATACTATTCCAAATCCTTAATTATGGGAGGCTAGGGCCGTCGACCAAGTTAAAGGCTTTATATGGCTTTAATAGTGCACACTCCAAGTTACCGTAGAAACCTGACAGGACGATTGACTTCTTGTATAGTATTTTTATTTAACGGGGACTTGGGCTGTAAGCCTAATCCCTTCCATCTTTGTGAATAATTTCATTTTTCAATTTAAAATTAATACATGATATAATATATAATATGATGGCAAAAATTTTAACAATTATGAGAAAAATGTAAGTGAATTAATTTATATAATATTCTTCGTCGGCGTCGTGGAATGATTTCCGATGTCGCTTGCGAAGTTCATGTCGTCAGTTTAGTGATGGTGATGAATTCATCCATCTTGGTGGCCCTTTCGGTCGCCTGTGTCTGCTTTCTTCAGTGCGAGTGTTCCATGTAGATTCTTCGTCAGTCATGTTTGGGATAAACACTCGGTTTCAGTCGGCTTCAACGGTGGCTTTCGCGATATTTGCTTCAGTCTGAGAGTTCCATGTAGATTCCTCGAATCAGTCATGTTTGGAGTAAACAATCAGTTTAGGCTGGCTTTGACGGCGTCCGCGGCGGCTTGGTGTCGTGGGGATAATTTTTTAAGCAGAGATGTTGCTGAGGTCGAATTATGCGGGTCGTCATGAGTAGTTGAGTGGATCTTGGTAGCCTTTGCAGTCCCATGTGTCGGCTCGCTTCAGTCTGAGTGTTCCATGAGGCTTTCGCAATCAGACATGTTTGATGTAAACACTCAGTTTCAGCTGACTTCGACGGCGACCGCGGTGGCTTGATGATGGCAGCGTATTCAGGCACTTTTGTCGGCTTGCTTCAGTCTGGGAGTTCCATGTAGATTCCTCTAATCAGTCATGTTTGGAGTAAACAAGCAGCTTAGGCTGGCTACGATTGAATAAAAAAACCCGCTCTTATGTGCCCCATATTGTTCGGTTGTAGCGAGAGACGCCTCCGTAAAACGTGGTCCGAATGGAGCAGAAGTTGCGTCCACTGTACTATTTTAGAGGAGGCTGCGTGAAATACCACGTATCTTACGCGAACGCTGCTCTATACCTATCTCAGGTGTCGTTGCACCTGGTTGTCGCTTTTACAAAGATTAAAAGAATTTACCCTATATTGGATCGCTATAGATTTCAATACAGGGTATTATTAGACTGAATTTAACTTTCTGATATCGATTTAACTCATAGACTGAGTGACAAATAGACCGTTCGAGAGAGTTCTGATGACCTTACATATAGGGCGGTGTCAATATTTAAGCCAATCTGCCAATCGGAAAAGTATTGGACCATATGGTTCCCACTAGGACTCACCGTTAAAAAAAAATATTAAGATAATGTTTGCGATTGTTGTTATCCAGTGAATTTGAAAACGTTCGAAGTGATTATTACAATAAAATTTTCGTCAGGGATATTCGTATACGCTGTATGCAGTAATCTATGAATTTTAAAATTTACTTATTCAAATAAAATAAATACAAACATATGTGGTTTAAATTCGACGATTTTTTTAAAATTGTTTCATGCTTTTTGCATTATAAATCCAAATCAAATTTCGTGTCAAAAAGTTTCTGTAAAATGGTCACTTTCTTTCTGTTCAGATTATAAAATATTTATTATTCTTTGAATTTAACAAGAATTGCTGAATCTAAGCCACCCTACAATAATTAAATGAAGAAACCGTCTTCCGCATAAAATAATCAATTATATAAATTACCAAGGCTTTTAAAAATCTACTCATCATTTATAAAAAAGATAGCTTAAGTAACATTTATTGTTTATCCAGACGTATTTTATGTTGAGTATCCGATGTAATTAAACGTCATTTTGGTATCATAATCACTTACTTCCAACAAATAATGTCTTAATGCTACTCAATTTTGTACCAATGATGTGAAGGTACAAATAAAAAATCAGAAATGGATAAATAATATAATGTAATAAATATATAGTCATTAATATGGGAGGGATGCCGGCGGGGACAGGAAATTTGAGCGGTTCGTTTTAGTTCCAGCATCTCCCACTATGAGCACTAGACGCATCTCAAATCATTCCATAGTTACAGCTTACTAAAATAAAATAGCTAACGATGGAATACGCATCGTTTTCATGTGTTTTGAATTCCCGTAGCCAATGTGTTAATGAAACAATACGTGAAATAAGAAAGCCATTAAATTTGTATGTTCAATGAGTTTCGTTAAGTTACCGCCATATTTTATTTTGAGTTGATAACTTTTTCGCAAAATAATCTATCTTGGGATACCGCGCGGTGGTGAGAGAAATGTTAATATTTTCGATGAAATACCATTTGCTTCGTAAAATTCTACTAGATATGATAAAAAAATAACTACCTATTTTATTGTACTTATTCCACAATAGATTTATAAGGATCAGGACCCGTTTCGTACATCATGAGTATTATCTACTGATAAGAAGAGCCATACATAATGACTATGGAACATACTGAATTAGTATTATGTAGTCCAGCGGTCGGGGAAATGTGTTAAAAATGAATTGTGCAATTTTTGGGGATAATAAGGACATCTAGATATGCACATCTCGCATATTTAGCTGACATTTTTGAGAATATAAATATATTGAACAAAGAATTGCATGGAAAAAATATTGAAATCATATCAGCCAGAGAAATGAGAGGGTAATATCGACTTCGCAAAAATATTTTGGGGTTATGGTTAAAAAGTTTCCCCGACCGCTGGTGTAGTCAAATACAATAATTCCGTCTGCTTTCTCATTCGCGTGCTTTATTGCAGTATGAACTAATATCATTAAATTTCATTTAAATATATTATATAAATGAAATCCATAAATATATTTTTGAACTTCTTGTTTCATGGTCATTTACTGTAAATTCAAAAGGAGCAGTTATAACACATCAGTTTTATGTCGTTTAAGAAATCTTTTTATGACACCATCGTGCACGTTCTTTTAGCGAGAGCTTCGTGGATTTATGGCGCCTTGTAATACACCTATTATTATATCTACGCGATATCATAATAAACAACTAAATATAAGTAGATTATCGAATACATAATTTTTTAACGAATTTATTGATATCACGTTTTAAGTGATAGCAAATAATTTCGGGGCCCCAGTGCAAGGTTCTCAGGATATTAAAACTATAATTATATTTTTTTATATATGTAGTTAGTTTTTTTTTTTTTTTGAAAATTCCGTAAGCTAATTTTTAAAACATCTCTATGTGTAATAAGCGTCGTCAGTATCTCTAACCACATGAATCATTGGAAAGACCAGCCACCGGAACCTTATATGTATTCAAAATTTAGTCAGTATTAATTTAGAATTCTGCTGTTTGGGAAACTTGAATGTGTATGTTTTTAACCGTACAATGGGAGCAGTTTAAATTATCGAATATACATAAGAGAAATCATAATAAATATGAAAATAAGGTATAATTTCATACATACTCAATGTGTTTGGTTTGATTTATATTGCGGGAATTCTCATTATTATAAGTTTATCACGATTTATAAGCTTGTAATGAGGGGCAAAAATGGTCTATTGTAGAAAATTCTTAAAAAAAGGACATATTTTCTACGAAATATGAATTAATTTTTAAAAGACTGTGCTTCTCCGCTCCTGTTTGACTGTTTGTACCTAGCGGGTGGTGATAGGAAACGGACTCTTTCCCGTATATACAATAGTTGAATCCTGTAGTTTTTTCACTTAATAGAGAATATTTTGTTTGTGTCTATTAAGTCCGCCTACTTTGACTCAGGCATTGGGTCACTGGCATGCGATGATTAATAACGATTACGTAGTTACTTATTATCTTGCAATTAAAGCTTAATTTAATGTAAATCAATTACGGCATGTAATAGAGAACCTGTATTGCTAATTCGACAAAACGGACAGTGTTGTTTTTTTTACAACATAACTTAGTTGCGGTTACGAAAAAAACCAAAACATAATTACATAATTACGGGCACTCAATAAAATAACCATCCTGGCAACCTTCAATTAAAACCATCTCTGCAACACATTCATGCCCACCGTTAATGTGTGGTCAGGTGTTTTAAACATTTTACTAAAATAATTCTTTTTAAGAATCCTCTCCTTTGACAATCTATAAAGTGATTATTACCGGACTAATATTCTCACAACTGCTTTTATAAAATTGTTAGAATTTATATTGATTGATAAACAAAATTCGGTTGCTAATATTACGGTTGTTAATATTCATTTCATAGTATAATGTATATTTTTTGTCAAATACTATTCAGTTAAATGTAGTTTTTCTTTTCAAGCATTATTCTTCCTTTCTTACCTACTTGAAACTAGAAGCTTTTAAACAGTTCTCGTTAATCGGCTTCATTCTAAATGAGATTCTGATACTAAGCATGTGCACTTATCGCATTGGAAATAGACCTGTTTGAAAAAATCTATGCTTAAATTAAACGATTTTTTTCGGGGAATACCGAAACTCCATCATCTTTCATGAAAAGTTACTGTAAGCCTATAAGTAAGCTCTGCGCTAAGAGTACTATACATACATATATGTATATTCGGTTCTCCATATTTTTTTTTAAATTAATATAAAGTCTTTTGAGCTATTTCCGCTCCTAATGAGGAGCATATAACATCAATTGAAAAGTGTAAACAAAAGTTTTTTTAACTACGACGATGTTTTATTCAGTTGCTCAACTTTTCTGTTTAGGAGGAGGTGAGGAAGTTTCTACTTGTTAACCGATTGCGCTCTAAACGCCTCGTTTTTAAATATGGTCATAGATATTTTAAGATAGTCATAGATCTCCATCCGTTAACACTAAATAATAAATCGAACGCTATTCAAGTATTGAAAGTGCCCGTTAAGAGATTCGCACCCCTGGCCATGCAGCCTTAATGGGACAACTCGTTAGACTCTCGAATATTGAACCGGTAAATACTGAGAAGACCTTTATTCCGGCTCCCTCGTAAATCGAGAAGGAGCCTCCTATCCGACACTCAGGAGAGGGATTTTGGGGACGGAGTAGGAGAAACATGGTACTCTTATAAAGAAAAGACGATCTCAAAGCGTTATGTGGGTGCGGTTAGCATCCATTATTTATTTTTTTATAGTTTACACATACTTTACACACGGATTTAGCACAGATAGATTAACAATACACGTTACGTTCTACAACTCATAATACACGACTATTATTATTATTATTGCGAAGGCGATATCAGGAATTTACTAGAATTTATCCTTAGGGAGAGGATTAGGAATTTGCAGGCCACTTCCAGCGCTTACCACAACTGTAAGACTTCTCTGTCAAGCGCGTGCTCTCTCCCTGCTACCCAGTCTCTAACTGCTGTATGAAAAAAAACGGTTACTTTAGAAAGAAAAAACAATGGCCGTTTCAAAAATCGTTAACACGTGCGCCCGCCGATGAGGGATTATTTATCGGCTAACGAACTTTTTATGAAGCACATGCACTGTCGGGCGCCAAGAGATAAGAGAAATTGAAATAACTCTATATTGAATCGCTATAGATTTCAATATAGATTATTATAAGAATGAATTTATTTCCTGATATCGACTTAAACTCATAGACTGAGGTGAAAAATAGATCGTTCGAGAGAGTTCTGATGACCTACCACATAAGGCGGTGTCAATACTAACTTTATAATTAAGGATTTCGACTGAGGGTGCTTGATGGAATTTCAATATCAAATTTGAATTGTTTGGATTTTGTACTTTTCCATGAGTTTTGTCGTTAACGACCCGGTTTTCGCCTTGGTGGGTTTGTTATAATTATAGGGATTTTTGAAAATACTATGACCAGATAATAACAAAGGAATATCTAATATAAATCTAGGGTTCTATCCGACCCATTATTAATGAGTTGATTGCTTTCGATTGTTTGAATTATTAATAAATGACAGTTATTTTAAAGGGTTCAACAATAGTTCAAGTACATCCGTCCACTTATAATGCTTGAAAATGCCGAAAGGCGAAACCAGGGTCGTTAGCGATAAAACTCATGGAAAAGTACAAAATTCAAACAACTCGAAAAGAAACTTACGTTATAATTATGTATTGATTGAGTAGGCATTTACTTGGTAGAAATTCATTATAATACGGAAAGAAAAATAACAATGTATTTTAGTTCTACATAAATTATTTTATATATTTGTTGATAGCTATTGCTTCGTCAGAACTATAGTTCTGACGAAGGCGTAAACCGAAATAGCTATCAACAAATATATAAAATAATTTATGTAGAACTAAAATACATTGTTATTTTTCTTTCCGTGTTATAATTATTCATTTAATATTTTATTAAAAAATGTTGACGACTGCCCTGAAACCTGGAGACGTGAGCTCGATCGCTTGGGCGATTCATTTTATTAAACAAAAAATGATAGCAGTCTCCGAAGTGAGATATCTTCTGAGATTGTAAACATATTAAGACGCCGTCGCTGTTAACGTTTAATAATCTCAACAATCTTTAACATTAGATATATTTAACATGAACAATAGTATAAACTGCCGGAAAAATAATGTGGCTATTAGTCGAACAATCGTTTGGTTGTCATTCGGAACCAATTAAAGGAAAATGTATGGACACTATAAGAAATGTTGAATATTCGCAGCAAGAAATGATAAATAGATAGATAAAAAAAGATAGCCACAAAGGTTTACTTCCCATCTATCGAAGATATTGTGGTTGTATTACAACAAGATACTACGACCAAAAAATAACCTTTTACAAGGCTTTGACGGTTACCAAATTTAATGATCAACCACCAGGAATTTTCACCGTCTTCCAAAATTATCACTTTTTGGTGCTTGCAAGTCAGGTTTACCCATATGTCTCAGTTACCACAGAGACACTAGCTTCTTGCGCAAATGGGAACGCCTTAAAAAATAAGCAGCTTATAACTTAAAATTATTATCCCTTATAATGCCAGAAGCCGATTTAATCGGTTTTTGCTACCTAGCGAGAATTGCCAGAGCCGACGGCTCGCCATCGTGAAATAATGAAAGTATGAAACTTAATTAAAAAACGTAAATTTTTGTTCAATGTTTAGTACACCACCATCCGGGTCTGAAATATTTTTTTCTCTAGCGAGTAATTATGAATTCTTGACAAGCCACCATTCTTCATACTTGGTGAACGACATATTTACACCACTTTTGATATTATAATTTTTTTTACCATGTCCGCTCCCAACTTGCAGCATATGGACTCCTCACGGAGTTTATCTCAATATTTGTTTTTTCTACGGGAATTGGTTACTACTCAGTTGCTCAACCTCTCTTTTTTAAGAGAGTAGGGATGGAAAGGATACGAGGACTAGAAAAGGACTAGTGATTTTTCTACAACACAAACACCCATGCTCTTGAACAGATTTATCAACTGAAAAAAATCGCTCGTACCGGGAATCGAATCCGGGTGATTTGGCACGCAAGCCAACGCCGTTGACACTGCGCCACGGACCGGAATAAGAGAACTGAAAACAAAGTGTAACCCTGTATCCATAGTGTGTATTAATATGTGCCGTGACTGACATGTCAGATGCCTGTTTTACACAGGTAAATAATAAGTTTTGACTGTGAAATCTTGAAATATTGAATTAAATTAAACATGCTGGCAAAGACGGAAACCGGTCGTGATCATCAGGAAAATATGTAATTCTTCGTCGTCACTTACTCATCAAATGTATTCAAAAAAATTAAACCAATAATGGAGGAATACAAAAACCGCCATTGATTTTATCCAATCCGGCTATACCGTTTCACATAAAAGGAAGACATTAAAACACATATTTTATAATAAATACTATAGTGTTTTTAGCACTCATGCAGAGTTTAAAAATTATACTTTTCTACTTGTAACGTGATTAAGTCAGTGTGAATAAGCGACACCTTACAAAATAAATCACTCAACAATAATATATTGGCAACAAGTATATATTTATACTGCATAAGTGTTAAGTGAGTTTAATTATTTATCCACAGCTTGTCGATCGGCGGTCCGCGAAAGAATCGGTGTGTACATTATAATATCTTTTTTATCGTGTGATATTAGTCGATATTGAAAAAAATGTATTTTCAGGCGTGGGAAGTTCAACAGTACACTATTTGGGGTGGGCAAGTCGGTTGAGAAGTCGAATTGCACATGGAAACAACCACTATGACGTTAATCAAGTACTATGGGACTGCCGTGAGACAAGTAGAATTAAATGCAGTCTTTGGAAATTTTCGTGTATGCCATTGATGGAATCACAGTGTCACCGTCGTATTCAATGGCAATGATTTATTTCGGAGTGACAAATATGTTTCTATCGTTTGCATTATTTTTTTTAGTATAGAGACGAACACACGCAGTGACAAGAATTAACACAGTATTTTTTTTATGACGGGAAGGAATAGTGTAAGAACGTAGCGCTTACAGACTACTGTCAACGCACCGAGGTAAATTACATCTTACTTCACAATCAATTCAAATAAATATTGAATCACTGCTAAAATATATGCCCACCTTGATTTCGTTCAGATTTATCGAAAAAAAAATTTGTTCGTTGTATAAATAATTACTGGTGGTGAATTTTTATTACCTCTTTAAAAATTTGCATCGTTATTAGCACCGTTCATGTATCATTAAAAAACGAAAAAAACTGTACACGATTTCGCGTTGATTACAAAAGAGAAGGCTCATTTATGCTTTGCATAGACCAGGCGCGCTGACGTGATAGATAGACAGCGCATAAAGATGACGGTACCTTCGCTTACATTGGTATTTGGGAAGCCAAGGATTGATGGGGATGGAAGCCGGACAGAACGAATCCAAATCCGTAGTCAGTGATAGCGGGAAGAAGTTGAGTACAAATAGAAGATGTCTGTATTGCTATGCAATGTACTTATGTATATAAAAATTAAATCTGTAGCTAAGAAATCATTGTAGATGGTCAAATATTATTAAAAGTTTACACAAGCTGACGCATTTTATTAGTGTTAAAGCAGGAGCAAGAGCACTTGAAACGTCGAACCAATTTAAAATTATATTTTACCCTTGAATTTGCGTTTACTGCCATTCAATACTATTATTAATTCAATTCTTTAGATAGGAATAAACAGACGTGACTGTGACAGACGAGTTACGTTAATATTATTTTGCATCGTAACATAATTTCATGAAATCAGTTTATTCTAAATTTCAATAAATAAAACGCATTTTTTGTAATACTTCCACGTATAATTGTACAATGATCATGACTGATCTCGCTCATCGGGATCATTTTCAACTGATGACACATATGTATATTACATCAAAACAGATATGGTAAAACAAACAATTGGCTTATGAAATAAGAATAGCCAGAATTCAAAGATAACCATGAGTGGAATGAAGTTAATAATTTCTTAAAACATACATCGATCGGTTACCAATATTTGTAATCCCCGATTAAAAATACATTAAGTGGGCAAAAATAATATGAGCTATGGTAAATTCTAAAAAAATTACAAGAATAAATGGGAAATTTCGCATTCGGACTGATAACCAATAATATACATAATTACCATGATTATATAGGGCGCTAATAATAATAGATAATTGGGATTGGAGATCTTTCCATGTCTATAGCCGCTTATGGGTACCTGAAATGTGTTTAAATGCCAATATCTATTATTAAAAGATTTTTTTGCACATGGTCAATATTTTCAAATATTTAATTTATGTATACAACCCGGTGAACTTCATACCGCCTCAGAATCAATAGATGTTGTGTTAACTTATAAGCTGAATTAAATTCAGTTTTATTTTAAGTTAAAATGAATACTCAAAATGAATTAAGTTCAATAAATGTGCATAAATCAAAAAGAGATTTTTCAATACTTATTCTGCTATTCGGGACGGTGACAAAGCCATAAAATCAAAGATCATCATCGGTCCAGCCGTTCTCGACTTATAAGTGGTGTAACTAGCACGACTTTTTTTCATATACATATATGTATAGATAGAACACACGTAATTTTGAATGAAAATAGAGATATTTATTTTAATATGTCTTTCTTTCAAGAATTGCCTGAAAATATTTTGTTTTTATTCTTCATTGGTATTATTGAAGTATCTAATACAGTTGGCTAGCTTTGGGGCATACTGTCGGCGCCCCTCCCCGGTTGATGGAGAAATCTTTTGGGCTGAGTAATGGCTATAGAATACGATCGCAATGGCGATATCAACCTACTCCGGTATCAGTTTTTAATCCAAATTATTTTGCGTCGTGACCATATTAAGAGATGTTTGTACAAGATTATTAATATAAGAATTCGGAATATCATCCTACGGATACTGACCACCTTTAATGTGTTAACTGTCAATTCTTGACGTTAAGGCATTATTTTAAATAAATAAAACGCATTTATTGTACTACTTCCACATAGGTTTACAATAACAACCAAAGCTTTGTTTTTGGACAGTTTCTTAATGAAATGCCGCTAATTTGTAGGAGAAAGGTCGAATTATTGCTTTTTTTATAGATAACGTTTTCTGAAAATGTCGTTTTACAAAAGTAGTCTTTCATATGAATTTTACCGACTTACAAATACAAGTAAAAAAAATACCGATTTAAACATGAATAACGTGTCGAAATATTATCGGGATCAAATTTTCATCGTGATTGTTTCGATTTATAATAAATTTTGCACCGGTGCATTCGAAAATTTGAGCGCATTCAATATTACTTCATATATGACTAAACGAAGAATACACTTGCTCCCTTAAAAACTCTCGTGTAGCTTTACTCAGGGAGAGTGAGCTGGTTACAGTCAAAATATGATTTTTGGGATGACACCGAGGTTCGTATGCTTAGAAAGGCTAGAAATTGAATAACACAAGAGTATTTACGATTTTTAAAATATCAAGCTGTTGCACGATAGCCAAAAATAAAAATCGGAGAACCCATAAAACGATATATTTATAAGAACACGCCGTAAAATCATTAAATTTAGATTAAAATGAAATTAATATATTGTAAAGACGGCGTAATATAATAGCTGGTCGTCAGACCAATTAAAGTTACATTCCTAAAGGCAATAACATAAAATTTGGTAATTAAACCATCATTGAATATTATCGTGACACTAAATGTACCTGACGTTCTTCCTAGAATGATGGCATCTTTTTGGGTAGTGAATTTGGAGTAGTTGATGAATTAATAATACGGAAAGAAAAATAACAATGTATTTTAATTCTACAGAACTAGTTCTGACGAAGGCGTAAGCCGAAATAGCTATCAACAAATATTTAAAAATAATTTATGTAGAATTAAAATACATTGTTATTTTTCTTTCCGTATTATAATGGAGTTCTACCAAGTAAATGCCTACTCAATCAATAGATGAATTAATATATTTGAAAATATGAGAATTACATGGGCTACATATCTTCGGCGTGGTGTAGTTTCCATGATTATCTAAATGATGAAATTCACAATTAGACAGCTATGCAGATTATTTCTTTTTCCAATGCGCAAAATCATATTGCTTTATAGACAGTCCCAAACTGGTCAAAAAAATAATTGCCAATACTATCAATTCAATATGATAATTATTGAAAACACATCAAGTACCCCTTTTTTCACAGTGAATATATATGTTTTTTCTTTTGACCTTCATTGTCAATTTTTTTTCAATGTACACTTTCAATAATTATTCATTTCTTACTTGTCCTATCATTGATTGAAGAACTCAGGGATTTGGTATCAAAAAATTTGAGAATATTTTATTTTGCTTTTGATAATGTTCTTAGAGATATCTATAATCGGATCTGCAAACGTCACCTTGCATGATGACATGTACAATATTATTACTAAGCTGAAGAGACGGAGATACTTCCTTTTTACAGTTGCAGGTACGCATTTACACCCAGAAGGTAGCATTCCTATGGAAAAGGAATATAATTTATTATAAAAGGATCTGATGATAGCCTAAAGGGTTGCTCCATATTATTGAGTGCGCTTCGTTAGTTCTATCTGGTCCAGTAATATAGTTATAGGTAACAATGCATCGATAACGCCTTAAGTAATCCTAATCGGCTTTGTTTTTTATGCGGCGAGTTGAAAAAAGGTTGCCGATAAAAAAATTAATGTTTCCGGGTGGTAAAGCTTTATGCCAGTGGTCTTGAAATGGGTACTTGGGGTATGCCTAAAGTGACCATACGTCCCGTTTTGAACGGGACCGTCCCGTTTTTAGGTAGCCTGTTCCGTTGTCCCCAATTACAGCTTTGGGACGTCGAAATGTCCCAGATTGTGGAAAGGCATTATAATAAAAATAATAACACATTTTTAGTACTTTTTCCACAAAAAAAATATTTGATCTGGACCGGTTTCGCTCATGGCAAGCATTGTCAACTGTTTTTTATTTTTTGATCAGTTTTTACTTATTAGTAACTATATTACACCCCAAAAGTGACCGAATGGAATATTGGAAACGTTTCAATCGAAAATCGTTGGATTGAATTGTTCTCTTTCGTAATAATTATTTGAACCGTAAAAACTTTAGAGTAATCGTTGAATACATTTTATGCTTGCCCGGAACAAATGCACCCGTAGAAAGATTCTTTTCACAGATGAATAAGTTGTGGACGACAGAAAAAACACAATTACAAGTTGGAGTACTTAAAGCGATGTTGTTAGTTAAAATAAATTTTAAAAAATCCTGCCAAGAATTCCATTCTTATTTAAAAGCAAACCCAGTTATTCTTAAAAAAAATTGTTCATGAGAAAAATATAAAACAACATAATTTTTTTCATATTTATATTATCTATTCCTGTTATTTTCTTTATCAACATTCCTTTTCTTTTTATTAATACATAAAACTATGAAAAAATACGTGTTTTCTTGAATATACATACTATTACGTAAAAATCGGTAGATGTCCCGTTTTGAAGATAAAAATAAATGTAAACATTACGTATGCCTACATATTTATATTGAATTAAATAAAAAAATAATTATTGAGGGATGACAAATTAAAATTAATATTAACTTAGCAGTGGTAAAAAAGATTCAAATCGTGAATCGAAATAGTCTATATTCTTAATGATAATTTAAATTGGTAGCGTTCATAAATCAAGTAAGTTTATCAATATTTTTAATATGACATACAGCCAGGCCACTCATAGATACAATTCTCATCTTTGATCGTTCATCACCTGTTCACTGTCACACATTTTGTTTTGTCAATCGTGATATTTTTAATATGTCAGTTGACGCTTTGTGACCAGTGGTGTTGTTTAAATAAACATTTACTATTTTTTTTAAATCCGTCCACAGTAAAAAAACACAAGTTTCAACAATTAAATGAATAAAAAATCGCGCATTTTTTTTAAACTTTACTAATTAAGTTTATGTATGTACTTCAACAAGTCAAAAGGGGGCAGGGCGGCGCCCTTGCTCATTTTCAGGTGCTAGGACGCCGACCTGGCCCCACTTCACCACTGTTTGTGACCGTCATTAAACACATACAAATAATTTCGTTTCATTATCAAATAAATTATTTTTTTTTTCGACGTCGTTTCGTTGGAATATTTGCTACCGAATTACATTTTAAACTTTTGTTAAGGAAACAAAATAAATGGTCAGAATTCAAATGATGTTTCAGTCAGAATTCAAATGATTTCTTTGGTCAGAATACAATTCAATATAAGGTCAGAAAAGAAATAGTAACGGTCTGAATAAAATTAATGATTGTCAGAATAAAATTATTAAACGGTCGGAATAAAATTATTTAGTGGTCTGAATAAAATTATAAAACGATCAGAATTTGTAAAAATTTTGGTCTGAAATGGTAAATAAAAACAAAACGTCATTATAAAATTCGGTAAAGGTTTGGGTTCATATATTTTTTTATATGTTCTTTAGGTCAATCATAGTCTTGTAGTGAAAGCTGCTTGGGGCTCCAGGGCCGTATTTACCCATAATATTTTTTCAAAGTTCGACCTGACAGATACAATTTTACTAGGGATTTCTGATATTCTCGTAGTGATATCTGTTGCATTTTCTTGAAAGCTATGGTACTCTCGGATAGCTAAGCAAAACGTCTGATATGTACAAATCTCTGATGCCTGTCAAGTGGAAGCAGTTTGCAAAGAGACTGATTCAGAGCATGACAAGAGGAGTGTGAATATGATCTCTGGGAACTACTATTTAACACTGAATTAAGGTGGTTAAGTTGTGCTGAGTTTATGATATATTCTTGGATCTTTTGCCAGAAATCAAAGAATTTATGACAACTGTTAATCAATCATATCCTCAAATGGAAAATAATAAGTGGGTGCGTCATCTTGCTTTTCTCTCTGACATTACTTGCATTCCCAGAAGCACAATTGAGGAGAGGATTGAGTTAAGCCCTCTCCTAAAACATTCTTGAATGCATTTCTTATTGCATTTGATGCATCTGAAATCAAGTATTTTAAACTGATCTCTTCGTTATTTTTTTCAATCTCATTAATAGAGATTGGAAGACAAACTCATAATTGCGTGTGCTCACCAGAGCACACAGCCATTCCCCTTGGATGGAACTGTTTATCCATATCCGTGGTTCCAAGAACAATGACGGGCATCCCTTCCCATAATAATTTATATGTTGCATCAATATGAACATTATTTCTGATTTTTGCATTTTTGAAAGCCGATTTGTTGAAATTAAAATTCTGAATTCTCGGTGACTTTCATCATCAAAATTCTCCTCATTTTGATATTTAATTTCATATGTAGCAACATATGAATCGTCTTCATCGTCTTCAGATGTTTTCGAAGGCCCGTCGGCAAGTGTCGAAGGTTGAGAAAATATTTATGTTGAGAGCTGTCAAATTGACGTAAATCTAGTGATTTCTTCAATGGCCGCGGCGCTAGTAGTATCTCTCGCCCATTGGACCATTTGTCGTATGACATCACTGTGCACCAATAGAAACTCTATACGATCTCCAAAAGAAATTCTGACAGATGTCAAAATAAATATGTCCAAATAATATTAAATATTACCAATTTGATTTAAATTCTGATCTATTTGTTTAAATTCTGACCATTCATAATTTATTCTGCCCTCTGTGTTCTAACCAACACATGAAGACCATTCAATATAAATTCAGACCACTGTAAATACAATTCTGACCGAATTAATATAAATTCAGACCAAAACTGTATTACTATTCTGACCGTTAAAATACGAGCCTTTTGTAAATATCTTTGTCGTTGTTTACTCAGGCGAAATACAAATATGTACGTTTTCAAGTAGATTGATCAATTCGCATAGGAAAAAGCTTACTTGGTATTTCAACCAACAAAAATTGTTTCCACGAGCCGGTCGATGGAGAATTTGGAATGCCAAATGGATTGAATTAATCGTTCTTCAAACGGATTGTAATAAAATACGTATCTTTCATCCAAACCTTTATCTTAGTCTCGAACCATCCTGCAATCGAAAAATTCCATCATTCTGTACGGGATCGAGACAATAGAATTAAGATATCTAAATGTCATCGTTTTGTTAATATTCAATCGCATTGTCATTGTCACTTTGGGCTTGGAGTAGCGTATTGATTTTATTTTCATATTTTAATGAGTTCACTCAGTTTTGGATTGCGAAACCAGTCTTGAATTTAATAAATTAATTGTTAAATAAGTTCAAAAAAGTTTTATTATTTTTTTTATATTTTGCCTTTCCTCAAAGTATCTACTTGGACACCTTGAAAGTGATATAATAATTCTACTATATCAATATCATTATCCACACAGATGCCAAATTCTTTTGATCGGTAAAACGGTTTGCATACAAGAATTAAACCATTTCCACATCATCATAAACTCTTCTTAATAAAATGTTGGAAGCTATTTTCATAGTAGCTTGGATTATACATAAACTGGTATATTTGAAAAATACCCATAGAATTTATTTGGAGAATTCATATTCGCCGAAAAAGAAAAACTTTTCTTACATATTTTAGTGTTCAGTTTCATGATAACGTTATTCAAAAGATATAATTAAATTGTTGATTGAGTTGGCATTTACTCGATAGAACTCATTATAATACGGTGAGAAAAATATCAATGTATTTTGATTCTACAGATTTTTTTAAAATTTTATTTATAGTTCTGATGGTATTTATAGTATTTGTAGTATATATAGTATTTATAGTATAAAGTATTTATAGTATTGGTTCTGATACTATTTATAGTTCTGATTTCGGCGTTAGCCGAAATAGCAATCAACAAATATATAAAATAATTTCTGTATAATTAACATACTTTGTTATTTTTCTCACCGTATTAATTACATTGTACTACACAGTAATGTAATTAACTGCTTAAAAACATTTATTCTATAAATCAATCACGTTCATTACTATCGTATTGAACATCTCAGCCGAGTGATTCGCTGGATACATTTTTCATACCCAAATAATAATTAATAAGTCGCATCATAAAGCAAAAAGGCGGACGCATCTACCGGCGGACTTTTTGTATAGATAAAACACTTTCGTTTCGAGTCGTTCGGACTGACAAAAACTTTATTATTCGTAAGTATTTCCAGGAGATTCCAGTGAAACGCCAACCGCCGCCCGACCGACTAAAACCACTCTGACTTTTTATATAAATAATTGTATATCATGAAAAGGAGATGAGACGAAGATAACCCTCACGCTGACCACTTTTTCTTCGCCTCATGTTAATGCTTCTCATCTGTATCGGTCAAATTAAATCGTATCTGTGATACTATTTCGTGATAATTATTTCACGCCTAATTGTTTGCGTGGCATTATAGAAAATGAACACAAATAATATGAATAAATACATATATGTACATACATATGTATATTTAATAATTTAAACACCGATAAATTGAAATAGTGAACCGTCGATTGTATTATGGACACCGAATTTAATCAAATCGCAGACTCAGTTATAGTGGATATTACTGACCCTAATCACAGACCATTTTCTAACCATGCCTGCTCCCAATGTGGTGCATATGGAACTCTAATAAAGCATTCACAGAAATTATTTCTTTACGATAAACATGTGTTAAGAAAAAAAGCACTTACAAATAATACACTATTTCCGAAATTTTATAGAATTTTCTTCGATAAAATCCATAAATTGATTACAAAATCAGTGTATGAAATTGTATATAAGATGGTTCCGAGCAATTTCATTGACCATTTGGCTATGGGTAAATACGAACAATTCAAATTTAAGAACAGATACGGAAAAAGCAGAAAATAAAATCAATTGGTTTGTTTTATTAATATGTATAAGAATACTTTTAGGAAGTAAGAAGCGCTTCTGATCTACCCAAATTGTAGATAAAGCTTACATCTAGTAATTCAAAATGCACTTACTATAAAACAGACTATTCTAAAATATTTTGAGCTGAAAAGTGACAGTTCACACTTACGACGCTATTAAATTGAAGATGCATATAAGTACGACAAAGGAACTCTCCAAAAACTGAAGATCTATTGCGACTAAGCTTCCTGCATTTTTGGAACTATTTTTTTTGCAGTTCGACAAAACTTTGTCGCGGTATTGTAGAATCTATCCCACGTTGCGGTACTTTGAGTTTCGGACCATTCTCGAGATGATGACGTTTTCGCACGCATACCTGAACCTACAGTTGGAATTGTATTACTCGAATATTACACGACTGAAACACAATAAATGTTCGTTATTCAAGATTATGTTCAAGCATTCAGTCTCCATAGCTAATAAATACACCGGGTATTTAGTGAAGCTGTGAAGAAACCAGTATTTGGGAACGCCTCTAAAAACTTTTGTATGCTTTAATCGCGTAAGCAAGCGGAAAACTACGAAAAAATACTAATCCGGTAAGTATTTCTACTAGTAAATGTATCAGCAAGGATTCCTAACTATTATGGTTATGTTCAAGATCATTTTCTTTATACTGATTTGCATCTGAAATCCATGAAGCTTAATGCCTGAGGCGGCAAACATTATTATTTAGTAGACTTTTTTTTAGTATAAACCTTTAAACGCCGTTCTCAAAAGGATGTTTATACACTATTGTTTGCCGTCAACAAATAACAGGTATTATTGAGTACACCAAGCCTGCCCTGCTCGAGTGAGAAGATTTTTAGAGAGACCTGTATTTTTATTTGATCAGTAAGTGGTATATCATTGATCGGTCAAAAATCCCAATTGCCAATTATTTAAATGAATATATTGGATTGATTTTCAAGGCTCATTTTATTTTTCTTTAAGATAATTAAATTGTTTTCCCGATAAACTTGTATTACCATACAAAATATCATCTGAAGCTCTATCCTTTTTAAATACATAAAACAATTATGTTTTGATACGGTAAGAAAAATAACAATGTATTTTAGTTCTACATAAATTATTTTATATATTTGTTGATAGCTATTTCGGCTTACGCCTTCGTCAGAACTATAGTTCTGACGAAGCAATAGCTATCAACAAATATATAAAATAATTTATGTAGAACTAAAATACATACATTGTTATTTTTCTTACCGTATTATAATTTAGTTCTACCAAGTAAATGCCTACTCAATCAATAAATTATGTTTTGCACTACTAGCACATATATTTTTAAAGATCATTACCGATCATCGTAATCATTTTTAAATGATTGCGACTTTATTGAAATTTTTCACTGCTATGAATTGATCTGATCAGATAAAGATTTTGAGATGCTGATGGATCAAAAGCACAATCCTTATTTTAGTGGGATGGCTTTTCAGTGAAATCTCGCATGAAATCATCTTCGATTTATAATATATAATTCATATTATCACTTTGATATCTTTTTCCAGAATTTGATTATCAATGACAATTTAGAAAATCTCCGGTCTGATAAGTTGCGATTAGTAATCCAATAGATATTACCAGGGCTGTGGAGTCGGAGTCGGAGTCGTGGAGTCGAGGCTTTTTGGCCGGAGTCGTACTCGGATTCGGAAATTTTTAAAAGTTTGAACTTTTTATTTTTGCATAGTATATGTCAAATATGGCTATTGGCTGGATTGGTAGGGTAGATATTTAATTGAATACACATAATTATGAATTATGAGGCAAACAAAAGTGACGAAATTAAACTTTTTTAGTCGGATCGGAGTCGTGTTTTTGGTCAATGTTGGAGTCGGAGTCATGGTTTTGGTAAATGCTGGAGTCGGAGTCTTTCGCCGACTCCACAGCCCTGGATATTACCGTAGAACAGACGTGTCCAACTCGATTTGCACCCCACGGCATAAACGTTAGTTTGCTTTAGGTGGAGGGTCGCATATTTTAAATATCAAATAAAATAAAGCCAAACTAAGACATAATCTTAAATAATTAAAATTTCGAATTGGCCAAAACATTTCTCAATTGTAAATAGATAAAAAAACCTGGTCAATATTTTCTTAATGCGCAAAACTAATTTTTCTGGAAATCTCAGCGGACCGGGTGTTTGATATGGCTCCCGTAGTATGATGCGAAAGTAAGTAATTTCTTTCGTATTATTCTTCTTAATTAAGAACTTCCATAATTGATCTGTAGGTCACAAATTGCGATTAATAACAATTTCAATAATCGGGCTTATCTATCTTCTTTGTCTCGTTTGTAATTCTCCGCTTAAAGAATTAGTGAGATAATAGCATAATGATATTAATTCATTTGCTGAATTATCTCAGTCGCGTCAATACGAAAGGTGGCGATGTGTCGTCAATTAAAACTTTTCATTTCATACTAGAGTATTATGGAATTTTGCATTGAATTTTAAGTGCATTGTAGTTTTGGCAAATAGTAAAACATATCAATAATCCAACCGACAAAATCGAGTAGTGTTTAGTGACAGCAGTGTTTTGAGAAATTTGTGATATACTTTGTATATTATTTGATAATCATGTAATTTGATTATCTATTGCTTTGTCACACACTTAAAGTGTGTCAATCGGGTTGTGACAATATTATTTTGTAAGCGAATTCATTTTCTGAAGAAATGAGTGTGCCTTTGCATTTTTAAGTAAATTAAATGAAAACTGTTTTCATAAGATTAGGCAGAAATTCAGTACTGCAATTCTGAACTCTAGTGGAACTCTAGTGTTAAAATCTTGAAACTAAATTTAGTTACAGGAAAAGTGATTACTTTTTTAAAATGAGATCAATTCCGTGCATAAAATAACTTATTTTATTCTACGCTGTGTGTGACATTCGTGACAGTAGTCATTCCGTAACCATGAATAGAGGCTGAACAAAACAAAAACTTATAAATTGACAGGTCATTTTCCATTAATCGAAAGCTATTGAAAATCTAACATTGATGTAGTCTCATTTCACAAAAAATCAGTTTTATACGCATATCTTTACAAATGATTGAGCACTGCTAAAGAGATAAGCGCCCGAAAATAAATAATACAAACAATTTTGGCATGGTGAATTTTTCATCTGCGATGTTTTTAAAACGGATTATGATAGTACTTGTCGCTTTGCATTATCAAACATCGGAGGAAGCAGAGGCGAAGACTCTTTTTGTAGAGTCAACCACCACGCCGACATCGTTTTCTCCAACAACTTCAGCCGCCAGTGGCTCTCCGGAATACCTTCCTTTGCGACGACAGGTGGTCGCGACCGAGGTCTACGCGAGTCACTCCGATGAAGATGAATTCTCCGAAATTGAAAAGTTCAAGTCGTACGTGTTTGAGTACAAACATGGCAAAAGAGTTTACGGTAATTATATTTGCAGCAAATTGCATTATTTTAATTAGTTAATGAGTAAACAACTGATGGATTCATTAGAAGATCGATCTGTAATGATTTTGTTTCAAAACATGACATCTTTTGTTATCTGCTGCATTGATTAGATTATTATTGATATGATGATAAAAAAAACATTTGCGAAGTGGGCACACATTTCATCGTGATAAGAGGTATTGTGACACAAAAATGTAGTAGTGGTGTGTACATCAAAAATTAAAGAATACTACGGCTATATAATATGCATTATTTTTAATATGTCGTTGAATTAAACACAATAATAAACTAAACTATGGTTTTAATTAACGAAATAAATTAATACTAAAAAAACACCGTAGTCAGACCTAAAGAAATAAGTTTTGAAAACGCTTTTCCCATATCTTTTATGAAAGTTTCAGCTTATGTTGTAAAATATAACGCAACATCCAAAAGAATAATAAAATATATAAAAACTATGTTCAACCACTTCAGGGTTGAATTGAAAGGTACAATATAAATATAATACACGAGCTTAGAAAGCAACAAATATATTATTTTTCTTAAAAAGCATTCGAAAAAGGGAGCTGAAGTCAAGTCATCGCTCAGAATCAAACTCCAATATCATGGCCCTGATTATTACTTTATTTGTATTGTCTATGTTATTTCAGGCGACGAACTTATTCTTTGCGACACGAAAGCGGTCACGTTTCCCACTCAAGATGTCTCACTGCAATTGCAATATCCAAAGGTATTTTTTTAACTTGTCTAAAGCAAATATGCATTCGATTATAAATGAGGTATTTACTGTATTTAAGTAATGTATTGACACACTCGAAACGAAAGAGACTAGAACATCATATTTAACAATCAAATAACGGTTGACTTATTCATCGAAAGCTATAATACATTTTAGGAGACCGACATCCTTAAAGCGGAATACACGATAACGCATTTTCGACTATTCGTCAAGCGAGACAGTCCCAAAAGCCAAGGACTGATGGCCCGAGTACCAGGAGACGAGCGTGATCTCACCTTAGGGATCATCATTACGGCCGGAAAAGCTCGTCGTCTCACCTTCTCTATAAGAATCTACGGAGTTCGTCAGAGCATTGACTTAAAATAGCATTTTCGAAATAGTACTTTAAATATGGAAAAGAAAAAATAGCATTATCTCTGAATTAATAACACTCAAGTCGATACTACCGACGAGATCATTTTTATTTATTCAACATTTTATGCAAAATAAACGTATAGGTAATACATGCAAATATATATATATGTACAAATTATATATTTGCATGTGTTTATATCCAGAAAAATAATCTAAAAGAGGAAAATTGTCATCGTCCATTTGATCTAAAAACAAAAGTACAAAATCATATCCTGCCGTTAGCGAATTCACTTTTTCATTTAATTCAATTAATTTATTTTCTTTGCATTCATTTCACTGCCCCGCCACGGTCACCTTTTGTGTATTTGATTTAAATAGCTCCAAACTTCCAATTTTAATACAAGTACCATTGTACTCGCTTTTTGTTAAAGCGAAGCCCTCCGTATAAAAATATTACAGCTATCAGATTTCAGCTATTTGCCCTTTTACCATCGACGAAAGCCTAACAAACAATAATATTGAATGGGCGTTGATTTTTTTACGTTCGCATGGTATTCATGGAAAGTACATATTATAGTTAAATGGTCAAACTGCATATATATCAGCCAATTGCATTGTATTAGAATCTGTGCTCAAGTAAAATAAATTATATTCATCCTTTCTTTTTTGTAAAACATTTCCATTTCCAATCCAGCAGTTGGAACTCTAATGAAGATCTTAGATCGGAAATTTCTGGGTGTAGTCCCTGGTTAGGCCAATATCAAGTGTTTTTTGATTCAATATTTTAGATATCGGGAAAAGGCGTACGTGATATCATGTCTTCACGATGTGGCGTCGAGTATACATTAAATTTTATTTAAGAATAAAGTGAAGCTTAAAAAATATCTGGAGGATCGGCTAGGATAGTTGAATCATTTGCTCGTCTTCATTGGCATGGATGGAAATCCATTATAACATCGTATACATCCTCACAGTTGGATAGACGTTCATAAATCAATATTTGAAAGTTATCAATCGAGAATATAAGTTCTTAACGACGGAATCGAGATTCGGGTCAGCTTACCCACGCGACCAAAAGACATTAAAATGTAAATAAAATACGTTTTAAATCATCGATGACTTAAAAGCATAATGATATACTTACAACCATGATCCGTTGGCGGGGCGCAGTCTCGAAGAATTCTTTTTGGCACGGCAGCAGCCGATGAGTACCAGCGTCAGCACCATCACCATCTTAACGCGACCGCTGCTTCTGCTAAACATTTTCAGTGTTGACCTAAAACAATTATGTATGTTTTTAATGCAATAAGAAAATTAATGTTTATCAAAAATATAATAAAAAAATATCTTCAGTATTCATCGGTCGGAATGAATGTAGTCAGATAGGTGTTAAAATTCTTCTCGGGAATTTCTACAAAGAAATTTTAAGCCGAGGCTTAACTTTAAAAAAATAATAGATGATTATGACTTATTAGACTTCACGATTATAAAATAGATAGTTCTTAATCTCTTTTATACGTTATTGCATATTTTATGGTGTTTTGTTTTTGCCCTCTGAAATTCTACATTGTGTCTTTTATGACATTACTGAATGGTTTTACACATTATATTGAATGGTTGTTTTGTTATACCGTTCAAATACATACATGGCGCATTGGCGCCGGGTGTAATGTTTTAAATTGTTTTTTTTCTAATAATAAAAATAAACCATAAATTTGTATTTTTAATATAATTAATGACTATGCTCGAATGTGTTACATGTGTAACATGATCACTGTGGAGTATGCGGAGTTACTTCAATAGAGATCGAGGCTTTCAATAAAAGATTATTAAAAAGAACGGCAGTATATATACAGATATATGTGATTGAAATCATCAATATTTTCACAGATACATAGATAGTCTGTCTGTTATTATTCGCTAAGGATAGCAACAAATTGGCACACGCATGGAAATATGCATCACGCCACGCAGTGCTGTGCAATATATGTACATCTATGTAATAATTACATGAAATGACAAATGACAAATAAAATGTGAACGATTTGTGTCACGTTACGTGTCTTTTAAAACGACAGATTTGCAGTCGATTCGTAAGATAATTTTCAAGTAGGATCATTTGACTTCACAACCCTGATAAAATAATATAAATATTTTTTCAAAAATGAAAAACTATTACACGTTTCTTTTGTCGATGAAGCATTTTATTGTGCTCGTGAAAGCCACAGAGCATCACTTGATATATTTTTTGCGGTTCGGTGTCTATAAATTACATCTTTTATTATAGAAAATTAAAAGCCTCGTTCCATAAAATTTATTTACGTACTCTTCTGAAATAATTTTCAGGCAAGCCAGAAGAAGTGCGTCAAAATTAACAATGTTATTGGTATCTGAATTCGTTGGATAATCATTAAAAAAAGAATTAATAAAATAAATATATCAGCGGCTTAAATTCCATGAAATGTTTTCTAATTTGAGAATAAATTTAATGGGTTTAATGTTGCAGTGAATAATATAGATTTTTATGAATTTAACATTTGAAATGAATATTCAACACTTTCGTAATATTTCACTTAACATTTTCAAAAAAAATTCAGTATCCTAATTAGTTTCGTTTTGTATTGCAATAGATTTTCACATTCCTAGAAGATGACATCGTCTTCTTCTTCGCCTGTGAAAGTTTTCCATTCATAATAACCGAAAGTTCATGTTTCTTTAACGTTCTACGAGTGCTCCAAACTATCGAATGAAAATGACTTAAACGCTGCATTCATCATAGAATAACATTTTCACCATATCTCGCAGTTTCTTTATTACAAATTGTAATGTACATACATTCGGCTAGGAAGATTGTTTACCTAACAGATCAATCAAATGTCATCTAGATCGAGCAACAGAGTAGTTTTATAGACGGCGTATATTTAACAAGAGGGTCCTCCATTGCGAATAATTACTTACGTTGAAAAAATACAAAAGGACCAATAATTTAAATAAGATTATTATAATCCAATATTTCTCTGCACCTAAATTCTTTAAATATGTACCTATTGATTATTTGTATCGTTTCTGACCGAGTTGTGACACGTTTTTCTCATGGATTTTTTTTTGAATTATTTAATGGGCACTCTGATTAAGTCACTTTTATTTATTTTTGACTATTGAAGAGACAAAATATTCTCAAGTCAAAAAATCTAGTAGGTACAGTGGAACCCTGATCTTACGTTTTCGCATTATACGTTTTCCCGCGTGGTGCGTTCATTTTCTATAGTCCCAGCATTTAGTTCACATATAAAACTTTCCCGCATTCATCGTTTCCCGCAATAATCGTTTGTTTTATACGGTCCCTTGAAAAACGTCGAATCGGGGTTTCACTGTATTATCATTCCGATAAACTATAACTTGAATATGTTTACTTTTGTGCAATTGTATATAATACATGTGTTATAAATACACACTTGCAACAAAACGAACTTTAATGCAGTATACATACATATGTATATGTAGAATATTTTTGAAACCGAGCTATTTATTTTAGATTTATGAGGTTACAAAATAAATTGAATTCCTACAACTAAAATTTAATAATGATAAAAAACTGTTCACATTTTCAATTTAGATAGCAAGTTGAACGTATATTTTAAGGGTTGTTTTATTACACTTAATAATCTTTACCTGCGGAAGGTAACTTTTTATGCTACCTACTAATTTCTGATATTTTCTAGTATTTATAATATTAAAAAAGAAAACAAAGTTTTTTTAAATTTCATAGTGGTTTCAAGTTTTTTCTTTTACGAAGTGAAAAAATTATATGGTTGAAAGCTAGTTCGGCTTGCGCCATCGTCAGAACTATATATAATTTCTGTAGGACTAAACTACATTTCTATTTTTTTCATCGTGTTATAATGTAGTTCTACCAAGTAAATGCCAGTTCAATCAATAAATCTTTTAAATTTCATTATTATTTACAACGTCTACACTTTAAACATTCTTGTTCATATATTATTCATTAATTACAGTTTATTCGAATATCCAAAAATCTGCTCATCCACAGGTAAAATTTATGCATACATAATATTATTTTTCCATTTTGGCCATTTGGACTTATGAATCATAAAATACTTGAAAATACTTATAAGCTAGAAATCCCATGTTTAAAATGAAAGAAGTACAAGAAGATCCAAGTTGTATATCAAAATAATGTTGAAGCATCAGAGGTTGAGATTTATTAGTGTAAGAAATGTCACCCCTGTACTGATCTACACATCGCCACAATATTTTTAATAATAAACAATTGTTTGTCGTTTCTAGCATTAGTCCCCACATATATAGTTTTGAAATAAAAAATAATACCTAATACTAAAAAGGTAGGAATAATTCAACGACCGGGATAGAGTGAAACTTGATGACTTACTTTGTACTGAAAACATTAATATGATGAATGGCTAGGGATTCATATGTAGTTAAAATCTATACCTACAAACGGCGTGTATACAAAAATATTTCTTTTATCGTCACAAGATAAGAATCTTTTTTAATATTAGCATTCCAAATTCCCATGGACTAAGAAGTGTGAAAAGTTTGCGGGAAGGCCTTCGACAATCGACAGCTTTAACGCGGCCGCTGATGACGATTATAACGCCTCCCAAAATTTTTTCGTTAATAACATCAGCGGAAATAAAATAATGATAGTCACAGCGAACAATCTCAGTATCGGGCGCTATAATAAATGGCAATGATTCCGTCTCGCGTAAGAATATTAGAGTTCAGATACAGAAAATAATGAACGCAATGAAAACTCACCGTCGGGTCTATTAAATAAAAAAAATCACACACACACACAACACGCACACGATAAATTATTAGGCCCCGCTACAATAATATTTAAAAAATCACAATACAAATTACACTTTTCAAGAACTTTTCCTAACACTTCTAAGTACGAATTCAATATTCACATTGTTCTAACGCTAATCGTGGAAATTTTTATTCTTCGTGGATTAAATGAACACTTTGAAAGGTTAATTTTTTATCGTTAAAATTTTGCAGAGCAGAATCATAGAATATAAACAAACAATAAAAAAGCAGTAACGACAGATGAATCGTTCACTGACAAAAATTATAAGCGGCGAGTGGAAGCGACGATTGCTTCGGAGACTGGCGAAGTTTTTTCTCGTCGAAACGGACAGGTATGCGTCGCACGCGATCCTGCAGGTGAGCGGCGCGCCGTGAGATGAGCGTCCGGGTCGCTCGAACGGCTTCGGACAACTGAGCCGGGGTACCGCCCGCGGAGGGCCGAATCGACCGAAGGCCGGTGCAGAGCGCGGAGCGGTGCTTCGCCGACAGCGAGCCCGCGCGGCGGAGGAGGCTCTGCATTCAGGGTGCACTCTTCAGTGGCGGAGGACGGCTCGCTCTCGCCCTCGTCCCCGGCGCTTTATATATGAAGCAAAATAAAACACGGCAACATTACAATGTGGGTTGTTAAAATAAAAATATGTGTATACATATTAGTCGGTCAAAAAAATAGTTTCTTTATAACAGTCCGGTCCGTGGCGCAGTGTCAACGGCGTTGGCTTACGTACCGGATCGCCCGGGTTCGATTCCAGGTGCGAGCAGATTTTTTCAGTCGATAAATCTGTTTAAAGGCATGGGTGTTTGTGTTGTGGGAAATCCCTACCCACCTTTCCGATCCCAACGAGCGACACATAGTAACAGCGATTAACTAATCACTAGTCCCCGTATCCTTTCCAGGCCTACTCTCTTCGAAAAAACAGAGGTTGAGCAACTGAGTAACAAGCAATTCCCGTATAAAAAACAAATGTTGAGAGTCCATATACTCCAAGTTGGGAGCGGACATGGTTAAAAAAAACAATGGAAAAAAGGTAAATTTTCTATCGCGAAAAGAATTCAAATTATTACAATAAAAACATTGTCATTAAAAAGAATGGGTAAACCTAAAGAAATATACAATAATAGCTAAAAACAGCATAAATAATATACAAATACACAAACAAACCGGTAGCCAGTTAGTGTCTCAGAAATGCTGCTTGAAAAATAATACATAACATCAAAGTGTAGAAGAAAAAAGTTGGTGCAAACAATAAATGCCTTGATGCAATAGATTGTTTTCGGTTAAAGGGTTATTTTGTTTTGTATTATATTATTATAGCAAATCAATGTGCCTCACCAATTTGAACATTGGTCGTAAAAGACATATTGAATATATATATTTTTTTAATATGCACTTGGCTCCTCGGACGTTTTCTGAGGCGGCTTATTCAAAGTGAAGGCGAAATTACTCGTGAGATATTTTAAAGCTATTAATGCAAGCCACTGGACTCTGAAGGTGCCTAATAGCCCATCACTGTGCAACTAAAAACGCTCCAAGCATACTTACGCATACGTTCATAGTGCTTTTTTAAGCTGCATGCTACATTTAAGCTTTTCCGACATACCGATGTGTTTCATTGCGAATGAAATAAATATGCCGAACATTTTTTTTCTTTCGCACAGAATTATCATGTCACTGATGGCTAACCATCTCTCTTCATAAATATTTTTTTTGATATCTTTCACTCGATTGCAGACAAACACAATAATTGAATGCTGGAGACGACAGTCAAAAGAGATTTCTATCTTAAACAAATATTTGTTTTTTTAATTTGATCCGTTTGAATTTTGTACTATTCCGAAAGTTTTGTCGCTATCGACCCGAATTTGGCCTATCGGCATCTCCAGGCATTTTAAGTGCGCGAATGAACGTTGCTCTGATTTTACTTCATGGGCTCGTCAACTCATGGAAACGTATCAATTTTAAGCGATTGGAAAGCACCTTCAGTTGATATCCTTATTTGTATGTTTTTTTAAGATCTACACTTTTTTCAAAACTTTAAAAATTTTATATACACGTAAACAGAGCAAACGAAAAATTCTGTACGTAATGAAACAAGCTTGAGTCATCTTTATTTCCAACCATTGCTACGACAGTAAAATAAACAGCAAATTTCTGAGAAAAAAAACATAGTCATGTGCACCTACATATCAATAGCAAATAAAGGATTCTTAAATTGATGGCGAGAAAAACTTTTGACAATTTTTTAATAAAAAAAAACACCTCGGAAACTATCTGTCATGCATACAGAATAAAAAATAAAATAATCTACAAATTTGTCGCCCACCGCCTCAACAGATGATCATGATGGGAATTCTAGAGCATTATGAGGTACTTTCAAAATTGGTCGATAGCTAATCATAACCGTATATTCAATTATTTTTTTCACAAATTGACGGAAATTGATTCAAAAAACTACGCAGTGAATGATGATTTCACTTTCAGCTTGTTCTCCTTGACACAAATTAATCTAAGGATATGGACAATATAATATGTAGTTCGCTCGCGGGCTATTAGTTGTGAATGTCTGAAAAATGCGGCGTCATTCAGTGCGAGGGGCGGGGAAAGATGCTCACCCTTCGCGAGCAATTAGCCCATTGTGGGAAATCGTCTGACGCCGGTGGGCCGCTCGAATTCTAACGGGAACAATTCGACTCCGGGAATTTAATATCAGTGATATTCTTATTAAATTACTTATTGACGATGGTACGAGTGTATAACAATGATAAAATTTATTTCCGTATATAAATTCAGTTTTTTGGCAGAAGAATAATTGGTAATTTAAATTCGACTACATAGTGTACTCAAGCAGTGGTCGGTAGCATTAGGTTCAAAAGAACTAAATGTGAGTAAGGCAACGACTTAGGGTAAGTTAAGTGTTTTTCTTTTATTCTATATCGATTACTTAATTTTTACAGTACACCTACTGTAAGTAAATTTTTCAGCGCGTGTGTCGTACCATATACAATCGGCAAAAGACAAACAGATAATTAAAAACTGCATATGTCTTCGATACCGATCAATGTTAGTTAAATTAAACCGAAATTATTCACACTTTCTTTCTTTGAGTGGCATTGTAACGCTTGCCGGCTAGTTGAAAATAAAAAATCACCTTTAAAGCTTGTTAATTAATTTCATCCACTTTTAATATATTATCTTATATTAAACAAACCGTAATCTTTGATAGAAATTTTATGTGAATAAAATAAATCTTGTGAATGAGTGAAATTCAGTTTAAAATGCTTTCGATTGATGAAATTGGTTCTGATCTGAATATTTTCACTAAAACACTTTGAACATTGGTTTTGCATTTTTTTTTGTTGTAAAATTGGTAACGTTTGTCGACTGAAATAGCCGTTTCTTTGAATATTTTTGAGAAGTTTTTGTGTTGGGCTGTGTAAGTGTGAATTAAATATTCGTAGAAATTAAAACAATTTTTTAATGTTTGTTTTTGAAATACCAAAATTTGCAATTATGAATATTCTTTATTCATTAGTATTGAAAAGCCTCAAGTTAGTGACCCTTTCGTGAGAGTGTGAGATAACGACTCAGATAAAAATAAATTGACCTTAAAAATAGTTAAATCGTAGTGTGAATATATATGGCAACCACGTTGATTTCCTGCCATCTACCGTTGTAAGGATTTCTGTAACATCCAATTCCACACTCCTGGTATATTACTAATGAAAATTAAATCCATAATTTTCAATAGTAAAATCGAGGAAATCGAGAAATCGGGGAACGGTTAATTCAGGAATTTTGAACATTGTTCTTACGGGTGTTTGGCCGGGATTATTGAAAATGAACGGACCACGCGGGAAAACGTATAATGCGAGAACGTAAGATCGGGGTTCCACTGTATATCCGTTCAAGTTGAAAGCGATTCTATTTCTCTAAAGTTTTTTCCAACTTTAGGAAAATATGCGGATTTATTCGTCTTACATTTTTGAATATATGATTCAACAATAATTCAGTCAATTAACTAAATTTGTCAAAATTTTATGCTGTGTTTATTATTTTATGAATTTTTTTTAAATACATGGTGAACTGTGTGAAATCCATTTATTTACACCGGTTTCTTCGTCACGGATCCGCTGGGATGACGCTGATTATACCTATGCTTCGCAGTGGTGGCAGATCTTCGGCCCGCGCGCTGCTCAAAGCCACTTTCATACGAGACTTTTGGCGCGTAATACATAGGTTTGAAAACAATCTACTCCTCTCGGTTAATGGGAATGGCGTTGAATATTCAAAACATTATTTTCTAATATTTTTTTTATTTTGAATTAAAAATTTCATTTGCTTTGATATAGGTATTCCGTTAATATGGCAGAATTTAAAAATCTGTCGCCGCTTGGTAAACGCTCATGGACTTTTAATTCCATACCCTGAAAATAAACACACATTTTTTTAATCGCTTTAGATTTAAAAGGCTAGTTTCATGTATTTTGTTTTTCTTTTTTCACTTCTTCAGGCCCATGCGGCGCACCTTTCTCAAAGTAAGCTCTTTCCAAACCCGTTCTTTCTTTTTTAACTCCATCCAAATACACTGACTGACTCTTATTGATAATATTATTTATTTATTTATTGGCAAAAAATATTATAAAATACCTACATGACATTACAGCAGGCGCCAATGCGCCCTGCATTTGACAAATTAAAAAAAAATTACATAAAACATTACACACAACATTACACACAAATTTTAAAACTCATCAGCCGAACAGCCCTTGCGACTGGAGATTCAAAAGACCTACGTGACAAACAAGTTTTGACAAAGAAAATTGATTTGTCTTGGTGACGACCACGTATCTAGAAACTGGGAGCATGCAAACTTAATGTTTCAAGGATGTCAGGGTTATGAACTCGGCCCAGAAAAAGAAGAGGAAAATGTTTCAATGTTGAAATTGATCTTCGTGCTTCAAGAGAGTGAAACAAAAGCAATCCTAAAAGAATCTTGGTTGGATAATATTCCATTGAAGAATTGTCATAAGGAAAATAGTTGATTTAACGCAGAATTTTTTTATGAACTCGCTCCAATTGCGTTATTTATTTTCATATGGAACCCAAATTATGATACATCGGTCGTCCATATGGATCATATTAAGAAAAGATATGTATATTATAATATATATATTTAAAATACCCAACTTATTATTAACTAGATGCTTACGATGGTCGAAACCAGTCCTGATCTTTATATAATTTAATAAATGTAGTAAAAAAGATTTTTTTTATTTATAAAAAAATCTACCATGTTTAAGCAATGGTATTTGTCGAAAAGTTTGTTTTGTAAACATCACCGTCTCAGTTTTCGTGAAAGTTCGTTCTGATGAATCTTTATCAATTTAAAATAGTGCTTTTCCACCAAGAAGTGGCAGTTAACACATTAAATTTGACATAATATTATTTATGATTATACACTTAAGCAGGTGTAATCCCGATATGCGGCTTTCTGAACTAGGGATCTGTTTTTGTCGAATATCCCCAGTTTTCTCTTTACCTTACTCGATAAATAAATTGTTCTCGAACTCAATATACGATTCATGAGAAATGTGCGCTGCTAATAAATCATCAATGTATTCACTTTACATTGTTATATTCATGGCCTTTTAATGATTCCTATGAGTTTAAATAATTTTGTTTCAGAACTAACATTAAATAAAAAATGCAAATAACAATGCTTACGAACCGGATTTAGTTGATGAGATTTTATTAAAACTGAAAGCTTTAGTCTTTTAGTTAATTAAACCGTTGCTCAAAAGCGCAAAAGTTGCTCGATAAGATATATACATGATAAAAGAGTATAACATAAAAAGACATTACGTAGAAGCCACGTCAGTTTTTATAATATAATTGGGGATAATTAAGGAGTAAAATTGTAGTCTTTACACGCATCATTAAATGCTTAGATATCAGAGTTAAAAATACATTGTTTTCTCGTATAAATAATACATAAGAGTAATCATAACATTTTTAATTGAAAATAAATCTTTCGACAGCGAAATGTATTTTATAAATGGTGGCCCACCAAATATTATAGATTTCAAAATTGAATTTTAGAGTGGCAAAAAATCTTACCTCTAAAGAGATTATTGTTTTCCAATTTTAAATTAGCAACTTAATCTTCCTAACTTGTTAGTAACCTTTAAAATTAATATCATCACAAATCATAAATTCAAGCCATAAACATAATCCAATTCTTGAAATAATAGGTCGGATAATACCCACCCTCTTAAATAAATGGGCATTCCCTTTCTACTAGCTCGTAATTACATCTTAATGAAGTCACATTTAAAAGACCTACAGAAAATTTATTTTATCAACGCAATTACTTATCCAATTAACTGCACCTAATTAAGACTTTCATCAATCCAGATAACTTATTGATATTAATTTTAATTATAGATAAGCGATTTCATCATGAAAATCAATGAGTATATTTTAAACATAATGGTGAGAAATAAAAGTGGACATTTTATGAAACCTGGGCTATAAGAAGTCGTAAAATGGTTGAAGAATTCATGGGATAAATTAACTGACGGCTGTGTTTCCATTGCACCACAAATAGAGACTCCAATTAGAGTATCGAAACTCGATACTCGAGAATACTCGTCCATCTTTCGAGTATTTTCAAAATCTCGAGTACTACTCGCACTGAACAAAACTAAACTCACACGAAAATTTGAGAAGTTTAATTCTCTATTATTTTTGAAATGTATGTTTTGTAGATTGAAATGAATGTGTTAATGAAATTAAATAAGCTTTTTTATTTATTTATCATCTATTTATAAACACATATTTGAATTGATTTTAAAATTATACTTCTCGATCCTTGAGTAGTAGATATCGAGTAATTGGAGTCTCTTAAAACAAGCAAGATACTAAGAAATAAATACTCATTCAAACATAAATGTATTGCAAACAATTAAATATTTGGACCAATGTCTCAATAACAAATACATTTGCAGGAACTTTAGGTTGGAATTCAGAATTCTGTTAGGTATGACGATGTTCTACAAGGAGTTATCAATAAACAATAAACACGGTGAAAAAATAGCAATGTATTTCAGTTTTGCAGAAATTATATGATAAATGGTTGATATCTATTTCGGCTTACATCTGTAGAACTTGTTTTTTTTTTAATCATAAACATATCTCACTTTTAAGGTGTTCACTGTCAATACTTGGTGGAAAGGCATTATAATAAAAATAATAATACATTTTAATTTTTCCCACATAAAATTTATTTGATCAGGACCGGGATCAGGTTTTGATCAGGCGAGCATAATCAACTGGATCAGTTGATTATGCTCGCCATGAGCGAAACCGGTCCTGATCAAATACATTTTATGTGGGAAAAGTACTAAAAATGTATTATTATTTTTATATACATATCCTACACCAATTCTCTATTATGAGCGAGACTGATCTTGGTCTTTACAAAATATATGTGGAAGTAACCCAAAAAAGTGTTTTATTTGTTTAAAACATGAACAGCTCAACCACCTATCTGAGTAATGAAATACTTTTATTTCTTACCATAAAATATGTCAATGTAACACCATTTTCATTTAATTAGTTATAGGTAAAGATAGGGTCCAAAAATATGGCATGGAATTCCCTTGCATTATTTTTAATAATCATCAATTAAACTTGAGTGGTGAGCTACTTTTGTTACCAGTAAATCAAGGGAGCATTTATTAATTATTTGGGGTATTAATATTTCTTTCGGAATTTTAAGTCGTGAATTTAAAATCTTAATTTAAAGAATTCATCATATATTTCAAATAATTATTGAGAAATATAAAACTGAAAATAACTTTGATCATTCCACATAAATTCATTGCATAGAAATATTAAATTCACACTAGAGATTGAGCCACAAAAAACCTTAAATTTTCTTGACTTGACTATAAAAATAAATAATATCAACAGATTAGAATTTTCCATTTACAGAAAGTCTACTTATACAGATGTCGTCATTCACCATCAATCAATTCACCCGTGGTCATAAAAGCTCTCATCATTCCATGCAATGATTAATAGATTAGCTAACATCCCTCTCACTAAAGTCAACTTTAAATTAGAGTTAAACATTTAATGCGTAAATTTTATATTAAAATGAACTTCCACAAAGTTACCACCGAAACCATCGAAAGAATTATCGAGAAGTTTTAACATTCAATTCGGGCCCAGAACTTTATTGCTCTCATCTGTCGACATGTGTGATCTTTAATGTTGATCCCAGGAAGCGTATCGAGTCGAAAAGATTTTTTAAGCTCAATAACAAATGACTATAGATTCGTTTCCAAATAATAACCTTTTAATAAACATCCTTTCTTGATTTCAAAAATATAATAAAATTAACGTGACGACCAAAAATCACTGATTGATATGTCTAATTTCAATATATGAAAAAATAATGAAAGCTCAATTAAAAATAAGAGAATGGTAATCGATGAGAATCTACCACCAGTTTAGTAATACTTCTTTATTGTTAATACTTTTATTTATTTCCAAAAAATCTAAACTAACCTACACCTAAATGGGACCGGTTGTTCGCTACTGCTTAATCAATTCCCAGTAGGATTAACCCTTCCCAATTGATTGCATCTCATTAGTTAATATTTTTTAATGCAAACGTCATAAGTAATATAATTATTTTTTTCTTTTGTTTCTATAACCCCTTCCTTTAAAAAGGAAAAATCACCAACTCCACAGTTAATAACTCAATACGTGGAAAAATCAAAGTTATTTAAACATTTAAAATTTTCGGTCTGCAACTAATAGAGCATCTCAACAAAATATGTTCAGTGAGAACTGTTTGTTAATCGGTCGCTCAAAATTTACTTTTCGGATTGCGGATAGATTTATTCGTTTTAACACACATCCAAAAATTGATAGAACAATCAATTTGGTAACAACAAGAATGGTTAAATATCATGTAATTTACCCTATAACCGAATAGTAACAAATTTTAACATTTCAATGTAACCATATACACAATTTTTAAGGTAATTATAGAGAAACCAGTAAAATAAGAACGAGACATTTCCAGGTGGCTTTTTTAAGTTTCTCTAAAAATGAATATTTTTTTCAAATATTTATTTCAGAAGATAATCGATATTTTACTCAATAACTGTATAAGACTATGATACATCTACCAATTAGTAAATTAATATATATAATATATATAATATATTTAAATAAATTTGTCATATTATAGAGTATAGACCAGGGGGGACAAACTTTTCGGATGGCGGGCCAATTCCAAGAATTCAAAATGGGCAGCGGGCCGCAAGTAAAATACCATTTTTAGATATACACCCGATCGTTTTTTACGTGATACATTGGTTTCAAAAAGTGGCGCACCTTAAAAAAATCGCGGAAAAAAGTAAGAAAAAATAAAAATTGTTTTTCAAATTCGACCTAATAATTTTTTTTTGCATAAAAATATACCTAAAACATTCCCATTTTCATTAAAAAAAATATTTCTATATTCAGTTGTGCTATTGTGCATTTAAAATATTTTGACGTCTGAAGTGCATTTATTTGACATAGTAATTATCTGTGATAAAATTTGCGACCGGAAACGTGCTATTCAACGAATTTTATAAATGAAAATTATAAATGCATAAGTTTCAGAGCAGTCACCAATAATATTGCACGAGTTTGCGCACCATTTTGTCTGTAAAAAGAAAATCATGTACCTACGAATAAATTACGGTACCGTCCAAAAAATCACGTAAAATAGAAATCCTTGAAAAAAATCGTTTCAAAAGAGGACCGAGTGTATACTATTTTATTTAAAAAATATCAGAAGAATGACGCTGTTTCGAACAGTGAAAATTTTCAACGTGCTCATTTTGTACTTGATATTTTTAAAACTGCTTGTGAATGGTCATAGAAGAAGATGGAATCAGAATTAAGCTGAGGTTCATGATCGAAAATGTCTGTTCACATTTTTCGTGCAAAATATTTAAATTGGTCGAATTTGTCTGAATTAAGATCATTGTAAAATTTGCAGTTTTCGTCACGACGGTGTAATTCTCTGAAATCAGTGTTACAATAGCAAATAAATAATCTCAAGTTGTAGCTCTTTCAATACGGTTTTAATATCTATTGAAAATGGATCGCTTAATAGCGCCAAATTTGTATCCAAAATCACAAATCCCTAATCTTAGGGATTTCTTATTATTTATTAATATCTGTATACTCACTCAATATCTTGAAGAATTTTTATTTGATTCTGAATATTTTTTAAAAAAAATATTACACATTTATTCTTACTTAGAATTAGGATTTATGATGGCGGGCCGCAGTTTTCCCGTGCCTGGTATAGACTAAAGAGTTTTATTAACAACCTCAGAATACAGCCTGGTCCGTTTTATTGACGAATGAATATCTTACTTCTCTCTTTTACTTCAAAATTAAAATTCAAGCTATTGCACTCAGAAGATTCAGATTTTTCACTTTGCTTAACAGATAATGAATTATTTGAAAGTACCTTGGTCAATTATTATCAAATGAAACATACATTATGTATTGATTGAGTAGGCATTTACTTGGACTCCATTATAATACGGAAAGAAAAATAACAATGTATTTTAGTTCTACATAAATTATTTTATATATTTGTTGATAGCTATTTCGGCTTACGCCTTCGTCAGAACTATGTCGTCAGAACATAGTAGAATACATTAGAACATAGTAGAATACATTATGTTCATAAATGCTGCAGATACATAGTAAAACCTCGCCTTCATTCAGTTGCCTACTATCTTTGAATACCGACATTGCCACTTGTTGATTTATGCAACAAAACACTGAGAAACATTTCGACCTTTAGACTAAAAGGTTTTCATTCACTCTTATTTAAGACCAGGTAATAACGACACTATACAGAATCACCTACGGCGTCAAGGTCGCGCTCGTTTCTCTCCTCTGTCCTCTCCCTTATCTTTCGTCGGTTTTCATGAGCTATTTTATACCTTTTAGGAATTTTAGCCGATGTTTGGTAATGCAACGACTTTAAAAATCTCAACGGCCGATATACGGATCAACTTGTTAAGGATTAAGCGTTGAAATGACAGAAACGGATAGTTTTTACACACTAGCTTTGGATAGAAAACGTACTCGATGTACAATGTTTGTATTGTGATAACCGTAGTAAACGTGCACACTGATAAAACATTTGAAATATACAAGTTGGTTTTCCCACCACCACCATCTGTTATGTGTATGCGGCTGCCTTCCACAATGCTGCACGATTGGGGAAAGAAACAAAACTACTCCGCATGTTCTTGGCCTACAATGTTTGTTTTCATCGAAATGACATGACCATACATTCGATAGGTTCCGCGGTAACTTTGTGGAAGTTCATTTTTATATAAAATTTAAAATAACTAAAACACTAAACTATTCATTTTTAAACCTTTTTATATACTTGGTGCGTATTTCTACATTACCACTCGTTTTTAATTTTTAGAAATGAATAAAAGTATTAACAGTAAAGAAGTATTAATAAATAATATACTAAAAAGGACAGATTGCTCACCACTGTTTAATTTAATTCCAATGGGTTTAACCCTTCCAAATTTATTGCATCTCAATAGTTCATATTTTGTAATGCTAATGTCATTAGTAGTATAATTATTTGTTTGCTTTGTTTTGATTTTATTCCTCTTTGATTCCAGTAAAAAGGAAAAATCCCAAACGCCATTTGGTAATTTAACATTTTGAAATATAGGAATCAATCTTGCTTTATTACTTAAGCAAACTTTGCGATACAAAGTCCGAAGATGTCCCTGAAAGAGTTGAAACATGTGTTACAATTAGTAGCACAATACGTGAATAATTAAAGTTATTTTAAATTTAATATTACATGATCACTTTATCTTAATCAAAAAATGGAATCATTTGTCGAGTCCCTTTCATATAGTTTTCATCATCTCAACTCGTGCGTTCTTAACTCCTTTGTTAAAAAAAATACGTAACCAATTATTGATTATAGTTTTATTGGAAAAATGACACATCACGACGTAACCGAAAAAAATTGTCCTGACAATTATTTACGTAGATGTATTTGTTTATTATGGAGCTTAAAGAAGTATTTCTTGCACGAAGAACATCATTAAATATTGAGACGACCTTGATTCGGGTTCTCTCGTTAAATGAGAGAGAACCTCCGTCCGTCACTCGGGGAGAGGAATTTAGGGATCAGAGAGGGAGAATCAGGATGTTCTTAATAAAAACGATCTCAGAATGTTAAACAGTGCGATTAGCACACACATATAATAACGCGAATTTAGGTTTTTAGGGGGGGAGAAGATTAAGGTTTTGACGGCTACTTGTCCAATACTTGAATTATGGGAGGCGAAACTCGACCAATTTAGCAAGCTTTATATGGCTATCAAGAGCTTACTCAAAGCTCTAATCTCTGACTGGGGGAGGATTGAGAGCAGGAAGGCTACTTTCCAACTCTTCAACTATGGGAGGCTAACCTCAACCAATTTAGCAAGCTTTATATGGCTATTAAGTGCACACTCCAGGCTAAGTAATCCCTGACAGACAGATTGAACATAAAACCGGCTATTTCTGCACCCTATCGTCCGTTTTTAGCGGATGATGCCTCCTTTGGCCGCGGTCCGAATGGAGCAGAAGTGCGTTCGCGGTACTATTTTTTTTTGGTCCAGAGGAGTCTGCGTAAAATACCACGTATCTCACGCAGTCTGGGCGTAACAAACACAGCGATATTTAGAGCGAGCCGACTGTGCGAATACCAATCCGGGAACGCTGTGCTGAAATGTCACTTTTATAATTTTAAAAATTACTCTATATTGAATCGCTATAGATTTCAATATGGAGTATTATTAGACTGAATTTATTTCCTGAAATCGATTTAAACTCATAGACTGAGGTGAAAAATAGATCGTTCGAGAGAGTTCTGATGACCTACCATATAGGGCGGTGTCAATATGAACAACAATAACGAAACGGAGGCAATAGATGCATTAGCACAGCTATGCAACACCTTTTTGGGAGAATCGTTAAATAATCAATTCTCAGATAGTTAGTTAGGGTAAAATTGATAAATTATCAATATTTTTAGTGTACACTAGAGGTCTGCACGGGCCGAAATTTCAAATTTTACCCGGCCTGAACCCAAAGACCTCCGACCCGGCCCGGCCCGGGCCCGAGGCTCATTTTCAAAAATCTTACCTGAAACGACCCGAGCTCTACATTTTTCAACCTTGCCTGAAACAAATCCGATTTTTTTTCGAAAAGATGACTAATACGAGGACGTGAAGTTTATTATAGTATTTAACCTAGATTTACGATAATGGAAATTCGGAAATAAGCCGATTTTTGTTATATTTTGTTGTATGCTTGCGTCCGAGCCCGGCCCAGGCCCGAATCCAAACCTTCGTTACCCGGCCCGCGGGCCAGGCCGGGTATGGCCCGCGGGCCAAACCCTGGGTGTATATATATTTTTAATGTTTCATGTGTATTTTCAAAATGGCCACCCCCTGGGACAATTCCTGAATCCGCCAGTGACACAGTATAACTAATTGCATATATGAGTAACATGAGTTGCACTACCAATGCTTTTGTCGCATGGATTTCAAGGTTCGTATAGGGATTGCCACCGACGAGTACAGTTGTTCGAAAGGGTTTGTGTTTTTTTTTAAATTGTTTTATTATTTTGTGTAATGATTACCCAGCTGTTTCAAAATTGGTGCTGACGGATTGCAATATTATGATTAGATACATTGATTTTGGTTTTATTGATGACTTGTTTTGATGCTTGTTCTATAATTTATATGATTGATTGGTTTTTTTGGGCGTATGTAGTGGCTTAATGTTTTTAGATTTATTTTTGGAGTAAGAGCGGAAAATATTATTTTGGCAAGTTCTCAAGTCCACCATGAAGGTTTTTGTCGTCCTATATGTCAATGCTTTTTTTTAATGGGAGTGTTTTATGGATTCGATAGATTTTAATTTAACACTGGCGGTTCTCATGAAATTGTTTAGCTTCTACCCAGTGTGTGTACTTATTTAAATATTGATTCTGTTTGTGTGTATGTATATGATATTAAACTTAAATATTTCGAGATAAGGTAGTTAAAATAATCACATGATTCTGTTACTTTATGGATTTGAATTGCACTCCGGTGAATTATTTTACTGAAATGCAGACTTCTTCATTACCACCCGACAAGCCCTCCTTTTTTAATGTTTCGATAATTTCGTTAAAAGTTTCCATGATTATGTATATAAAGGGTATTTCAATAGGGACGCTCAAAATATGTTACTTTGTCTTGCTGAGTAGATTATTCATTGTTTAGTGGCCAAATTTGAGTCAACCAGTTTGGTAAATAATCGGCCAACACCTACCTGTACGTCATCAAAATACAATATCTGGTGAAAACATTGCTGCTGTGTGTGAAAGTGTACAGGAAAACCCAAGGCAGCTTATTTCTCGTTGTTCACAAGAACTTGGCTTTTCTGCGACTTCAACTTGGCGAATATTGAATCGGGCCTTATGTCTGCACCCGTATAAAATCCAACTAACCAAGGAACTTCAGGTAAACGACCACAGACAACGCCTGATTGGGTTCTGGAGCAGTTGGAAGTTTACCCAAATTTGTCAAAAAAGTCAACTTTAGCGACATGGCCCATTTTATAATGAATGGATATTGGCAGACATTTGATGCTATATTCCATATTTAATGCCGTAAAATATACTTACAAATGAAATTAAAATTTAGTCGAAATCTCACAAACAACTTGTTTTATTTACATTTCAAAACTAAGCGTCCTTATAAAAAGACCCTTTAGATATCATAGTAGCAAACTTTAGCACAGCAATTTATTCATCTCTTGTATCTTAGTCTCGAGTCTAATATATTTAAAAAAAATCTTGAGATGGAATTTCTTGAAATTAGTAACAAATGCAATACGCCTGAATATAGGCAAATATACGTACACATAATTAGTATAACGCGCGGCTAGGCGCGAAACCCTATTTTGACAGACGTTCATATGTGATTCTTAATCACTTGATTCCATTATGTTTCTTAAGTGTAAAGAAAAGAAATAAACAAAAACAAGGTTAAAATGTAGCAATATGAAAAAGTAAAATGCACGTTGAATCACTTAAAAACGGTGGATATGTGTCCAAAATCATATAAAGGTTGAATGAGGTTACGTTAGGTTATGTATGGCTTGGGTTAGGTCAGGCTAATGCAAGGGAAGGTTTGGTTTCGGTTAGGCTTGGGTAAGGTTGAGGTGAGGTTTATGTATGGTGAAAGTTACGTTTGGGCTAGAATTCTTTTTGTTTGATAAGGTTATGGTGAGGTTGGGTTTTGGTTAGGCTAGGTTTTGGTTGGGCTAGGTTTGGTCTGTGATCGGGTTGGTTAAGGATATTCTTGGGTAAGGCTAGGTTTGGGTTAGGTAAGGTTTGGCTTGAGGTTTGGTTTTTGTTGAGTTAGGTTTGGGTGAGGTTAGGTTATGTTTCGTTTGGTTTCTGTTTGGTAAGACTTAGGTAAGGCTTAGGATAGGCTTAAAATAGGTTTAGGTTATGTTTAGGTTAGGCTAAGGTTAGGTTAAGGTTTGGTTTAGGCAAGGTTGATGTTAGGTTTAGGTTAGGCTTAGGTTGGGTTTAGGCTAGGTTTAGGTTAGGCTACTGTTAGGTTAAGATTATGTTTAGGTAAGGTTTATGTAAGGTTTAGGTTAGGCTTACGTTAGGCTTGGGTTAGGTTTAGGTAAGGTTTAGGCTAGCTTTAGGTTAGGTTTAGGTAAGGTTAATGTTAGGTTGGGTTAGGTTGGATTAGGTTAGGTTTGGTTTTGTTGGGTTAGGTTAGTTTTGGTTTTGTTGGGTTAAGTTAGGTTTGGTTTTGTTGGGTTAGGTTAGGTTTGGTTTTCTTGGGTTAGGTTAGGTAAGGTTTAGGCTAGGTTTAGGTTAGGCTTAGGTTAGGTTTAGGTTAGGTTAATGTTAGGTTTAAGTAAGGCTTAGGTTAAGCTTGGGTTATGTTTAGGTTAGGCTTAGGTAAGGCTATGGTTAGGCTTAGGTAACGCTGAGGTTAGATTTAGGTTATGCTTAGGTTAGGTTTAGGTAAGGCTTAGGTTAAGCTCTGCTTAGGCAAAGATTATGCTTATGTCAGGCTTAGGTTAGGTTAAGGTAAGGCTTAGGTTAGGCGTAACACCATATAAAAACTCGATTTCGCTTACTCGGCGGCACGTCTCGTATTTATCTCACTAGGCGGCCCCAGCCGGTAAACATTACGAAATACATTTTTCCTTGTCAATCGGCGAGCAGCTTCTATGCGGTTTTTTCGGGCAAGCAAAATATCGCAATGCGTGGGCAAGCGCTACGGTGGTAACGCCAGTACGAAACAGATCACTGCGGTTAAGATCATGACCGTTGTGTTGATTCCCGTCGCTGATTCGATATGCTTAGTGAGATGTTAATTACAAAGAAAACAAAGCAGGGCTGTTGGGAAGTAAGGCAACAAGTAATATTTTGTTTAAACGAATTAAACACGAATTGCGCTTTTGTACTTCAATGACACGATGAGACGATGAAATGAAGATGCGATGATGATGAGGTTCTGGTGAGATGGTATGATTACAATAAGATTATGTCTAGACGATGCGGTGAGCTATAATAAACTT